>CAWUFW010015250.1:0-370429 GCA_963921515.1 Calotriton arnoldi
GTGTACTTCGTTCAGTTACGTATTGCTGTTCCTTCCCCTGAGATGTATTATGGGGTTTAAAGTCCGAGAGTGTTCAGGGGGGGATAACTGGTCATCACATTCCCACCGGCCTCCACATAGGCATGACCCCCAAAACCACAGTTGTTTCACAGTTCCAGGTAAATATTTACTGTCCCACTCTGATGCACAATGCAGATTCCAAGCGCAATAGCATGTTGCGCTATTGACAAAGTCTCCTCCGGGGGGGCCCCTCGTCAAACCCCAAGGTTCCGCAGCACTCGACGCAGGAGCTGGTCAAATGGCCGTGTCTCCACCAGTAATGATGACTGTCGACAGTAGTCGGCGGCGGTGCCCGGGATCTCTGTTGGTGGTGCAACTTGCCTCCATATATTACAGCTCCCAGTCCACTTACAGGCAACATGTGCACTCTTACTGACGGGTGCAACTATGTGGAAGTGGGTCCAGACTTAGATAAATGCTCACGTTTCCAAAAGAAACACGCTGCACTCACGGGACCCCTTTAAAGACTCTTTAATTACAAGGACGCGTTTCGGCGTTCTGCCTTCCTCTGCTTGTTTAAAGACAGCGCAACCTGTCCTGATCGAAATTTAAACAGGTAGAAGTAATTTGAGCTGGTCAAATGGCTGTGTCTCCACCAGTAAGGATGACTGTCGGCAGTAGTTGACAGTAGTCGTCGGCGGTGCCCGGGAGTCTTTAAAGGGGTCCCGTTAGTGCAGCGTTTATCTAAGTGTGGACCCACTTCCACATAGTTGCACCCGTCAGTAAGAGTGCACATGTTGCCTGTAAGTGGACTGGGAGCTGTAATATATGGAGGCAAGTTGCACCACCAACAGAGATCCCGGGCACCGCCGCCGACTACTGTCGACAGTCCTTGTAATTAAAGTCTTTAAAGGGGTCCTGTGAGTGCAGCGTGTTTCTTTTGGAAACGTGAGCGTATATATATATATCCAAACAAACCCTACTACAGATTAGGGCACGTAACTCGAATGCTTTGAATGTATCTTAAATAATAAATTGTAAACAGATGTTCAAAAAATCACATGTAGATGACAATTGGCGCATACATTGTTGTCATAACACAATTAAAAAAACAATCAAATATGCTGCACGGTTGTATTGCAACAGGAGAATAAACGTATATGTGTATACTTGTCCCTCTGATCCGTTGGGAAAACCACACGAGGCACTGCCGGTGGCTCTCATTAAAGGTTATGGAGCAGAACGTGCTGAAATGCCGGGTCATGAAGACGCGTCTATCTCATTATGAAAGTCGCCACAGCAATTATGATGGAAAGCGCTACTGCAGTCACATACTTGTTCAGTAATGTTTCATAGGACTACCCGTCCCACAATGCCTCGTCTCAGTCATGTACAGACTGCGATAATCACCAGCCTGTAATAAGCATCGGGAACAAACAATCACGTCCTAGTGGACCCTTGAACCCTTGCCTACCCATGAAGCAGGCAATCGGCATGTTTCAATGCTTGACTGGTACGTGCAGATAGAAACACGGCAACTCCCAAACGGATTCCTTAAAGTCAAAAGGGTATGATGAAACACTGACACTATTACATATGTCAGACCAAAACCATCGAGTGCACACAACCGCAATCATTAAAATACCACTTGGTGCGGGGTCGGGGGAGAGCAATGTTAAAAAAATCCATTTTGCCGAGCAAGCCTCACCATACCAGCATCGGCCGAGACGGTGCCCAGTCACCAGAGATCCAATAGTCGAAGTGTGAGGCATTTCCAGCCAGGGGAAAGCTGAAGACCACACGCTGAATGCCAAACGACCTCCTCGCGTCGAGATCTCCGCCATCCACCCTGCTGCCAACTATTCTCCTCGTTCCGGCGGAGCCCCTGGCGGCTCATCAGATAGCACTAATGTACTGCTCCTCCAAACTGCGGTCGCTGAGAAGCCCAAAATAACGACTGTAAAATGCCGACCGCCGGCATTTAAAATATCCAAACAAACCGTACTCCGCACAGACTAGAGCAGCACACGAAGAGTGCTGAGCTTCAAAGGCACTTTTTATTGCATTCGGCCTCCTCCGACCTGGCAACACTGAGGAATGCATTTTCGGCTGTCACAGGAGCCTTCTTCTGTCTAATGAGCGCCATTCTTTTAAAACCATTTATATTCTGCCCAAATGCATAGATACAGAATACATACTGCTTACGAAAAAAGACACACTCCTAATGGGCCAAAGCCCGCAGGTGCATACACAGTGAATGCATTTGACTGGAAAAGTGGTCACAATGATTATTTCTACATATAACATATAACCATAATGGCTTAAATGCTAATAAACGATGCAATAATATGCACCCATAGCCCGCATAATGAGTATTGGGACCCACCCTAATATATATATATATATATATATATATATATATGTATGTATGTATGTATGTATATATATATATATATATATATGAAAAAACACTGTGAAGAAACACACAATGTGAGGCCCAGTACCTTGGATTTGGCTTTATTTCAAAAGTCTAAAAGAGCGCCTGTTTCCTTTGGTCCAACGTTTCGGCTGGATGCCTTGCTCACGGACAGGAATGCAAGCGCCCAGGTGCGCTCGGTCATGATTTGTAGAGTAAATCACGTGACTGCATCGCCAATACTACCGGTCCCATAATGCACTGTGCATGTTGGTTAAATACATGTTGGCAGTCCATAGCTGTTTTTTGCCTCGATGGCAATAGTTGTTTTGCACAGTCACTGTTGTTATCAAGGACTCGTTTCTTAGGGTCAGGTGAGTTATTTCGACCTTGCAAGTATTGTTAAATTGTGACTCGAGAAAGGCAGCTTCTTCCAGGCATGATCAAAGCGGGAGGTTATCCCCTCTGAATCCCTTCCTAGTATTGGCGATGCAGTCACGTGATTTACTCTACAAATCATGACCGAGCGCACCTGGGCGCTTGCATTCCTGTCCGTGAGCAAGGCATCCAGCCGAAACGTTGGACCAAAGGAAACAGGCGCTCTTTTAGACTTTTGAAATAAAGCCAAATCCAAAGTACTGGGCCTCACATTGTGTGTTTCTTCACAGTGTTTTTTCAGAGTGATGTTGTGGGCTGTTCCGTGCCCATGTAGTGAGGCCACCCTGTAGGGCTTGGGGCTCCGGAAACGGGGAAACGCTTTTGCTTCTTGTGGATATATATGTGACTCATTGTATCCTTTGGGATCCAGATTTTTGCCCTGGCTGGCTGTAGTTTTCTTGTGATCCTCCATCTTCAAGTATATATATATATATATATATATATATATATATATATATATATATATATTCACTGAAAAAACCATAGGTTTTAGGGACAGTTATAGTTAGTTGGACATTGCACTCAGTACAAAACCTGTGAAATTCCCCCGTTATAGTTAGTTCAGCTAACTATAACTCGCGCCCCGCAATGCACTGCTGATGACGTCACATATTACATCACTCATGACATGGTCAGTGACATCACTGATGACATCACTGATGACATCTCAAATGACATCACTGATGACATCATCCAGTGACTGTGTGTTTCTGTAAAGTTTAAATATTTTTAATATATATAGGAAAAGACGTATTGAAGAATGAGTGGGTGTGTAAGTGTCTGTATGGATGATTTAGTAGGTGCGTGACTGACTCTATAAGTGAGTGATTTAACGTATCTTACTGAATGCATGGGTTAGTGACTAAACTGGATGAATGTCTGTATCCGTCTGTCTGTTGCTGTGTAAGTGGCTGCATGTGTTTGTGAATAGCTACATGAGTGTCTATATGAGTTATTGAATGCTTGTCTGAGTATCTGTATGGGTGCCTGAGTGTTTGTGTGGGAAGGGTGTGTGCGACTCTGTGCATAGATGTGTGAGTGGGTGATTCACTGGGTGGATGGTTTCAAGAGTGCATCTGTGATAGACTGTATGGGTGGGTAAGTGTGTGTAAGAGTGTGTTAGTGAGTGAATGTATGTCCCAGTGGTACATGTGCGAGTAACTACATATGTGAAAGGCAGTATATATGTGTGTTGGAGTATATAAATAGCTATAAGCAAGAGTGAGTGATTGTGATAGTGGCTGTATGGATGATTGTGTGCTTGTATCAGTGATTGTATAAGAGCGTAAGAATGTGCTAGTATTTGTATGATTAAGTGAGCTGGTGTGTGTATAACTGTATAGGTGAGTAAATGGCAGTGTGTTTAATTATTTGCATGACTGACTAGGTGTGTGAGTATCTCTATGGATGAGTGGCGTTGTTTGAGTGTCTATATAGGAGTAAGAGTGCATATGATAGTCCTGTACTGAGTGACCGTAAGTATGAGTGACTGTACGGGTGAGTGAGTGGATGTGTGTGTGTAGACCTAAGAATCAGTGAGTGGGTATGTAGTTATTGGTGTTGGAGTGTCTATGGTTTTGCGAATGGCAGTCTGTAATTTAGAGTGGGTGAATCAAAGGTTATATTAGGGTGTGAGGAGGTGCATCAGATTATCACGTGGATGATGTCATCAGTGATGTCATTTGAGATGTCATCAGTGATGTCATCAGTGATGTCACTGACCATGTCATGAGTGATGTAATATGTGACGTCATCAGCAGTGCATTGCAGGGGCGCGAGTTATAGTTAGCTGAACTAACTATAACGGGGGAATTTCACGGGTTTTGTACGAGTGCAATGTCCAAGTAACTAAAACTGTCCCTAAAACCTATGGTTTTTTCAGTGAATTTCAAAGGTTTTTTAAATGCTAATTTGTAACTATAACGTGTCTGAAACCTATGGTTTTTTCAGTGAATTTCAAAGGTGTTTTAAATGCTAATTTGTAACTATAACGTGTCTGAAACCTATGGTTTTTTCAGTGAATTTCAAAGGTTTTTTAAATGCTAATTTCTAACTATAACGTGCCTGAAACCTACGGTTTTTTCAGTGAATTTCAAAGGTTTTGTAAATGACAATTTTTAAATGTATTAATTGTTATATTAATTTTTTTCATACTGATTTACTACATTTTTAGAAACAATTTTTTTTTACATATTTTATTTTTAAATTACATTGTAATTACATTATACATTACATTACAAAAATACTTTCTCAGAATGAATTACTTTAGTTTAAATACTTTGCAGATAGGCAATAGACTTTTAAGTACAGTAGTTACAGTTGTTGCAATGGGCAACACATTTTCAAACACAATGCAACATTCAGCTCAATGTGAATTTCTAGTTAAATGCAATTAGTTACTTTATGGATTACTTTTGTAACCACAGGACTGGATCCTAGATTCAGTCCTGGTACATCTCCTGTAAACAGTTGAGTAAAAGCGTTTTGGTTACAGTCGTGATTTTTAAGGAATATTATTGTATTTTAAAAGTTGACACTTAGAAACTTTTTCTCATAGAATCACCAATGTTATCCTATGGAAGGAAATTCACTTAGCAGGTAAAAACTGTTATCGTTACTTTATCTTACTCAGTGTTGGATCCTGGATCCAGCACTGGTGCATCTCCTGTAAACAGTTGAATGAATGCGTTTAAGTCATACAGGCGATTTTTAAGGAATATTTGTAGTTTGTGAAAATCGACACTTTGAAAGTTTTCTGCTGAAAACCAGACAATGGATTCCTATGTTAGAAAATATAAGTTACTGGTAAGTACGGTTAAAATTACTTTTCAGGGTCAGTGCTGGGCTAAAGATGCAGCACTGGGTTCTCTCCTGATAACAGGTGAGTAAATTGGAATTCGTACTTTGGTTGATTTTAGAGGAATATTATAAAGTTCCAATACTCCACACTTAGAAGAATTTCCAAGTGAAACCAGTCAATGTTAGCCTATGAAGGAAATTCAAGTTACCGGTAAGTACGGTTAAAATTAATTTTGAGGATCAGTACTTGGCTGAAAGATGCAGCACTGAGGTCTCTCCTGATAACAGGTGAGTAAATCAGAATTCGGATTTCGGCTGATTTTAGAGGAATATTTTAAAGTTCCAAAATCAACACTTAGAAACTTTTTCAGCAAAAAGCAGGCAATGATATCCTATGCAAGGAAATTCAAGTTACTGGTAAGTACGGCTAAAATTACTTTTGAGGATTAGTACTGGGCTGAAAGATGCAGCACTGAGGTCTCTCCTGATAACAGGTGAGTAAATCGGAATTCGTATTTCGGCTGATTTTAGAGGAATATTTTAAAGTTCCAAAACTCCACACCTAGAAGAATTTCCAAGTGAAACCAGTCAATGTTAGCCTATGAAGGAAATTCAAGTTACCGGTAAGTACGGTTAAAATTACTTTTCAGGACCAGTACTGGGCTGAAAGATGCAGCACTGAGGTCTCTCCTGATAACAGGTGAGTAAATCGGAATTCGTATTTCGGCTGATTTTAGAGGAATATTTTAAAGTTCCAAAACTCCACACCTAGAAGAATTTCCAAGTGAAACCAGTCAATGTTAGCCTATGAAGGAAATTCAAGTTACCGGTAAGTACGGTTAAAATTACTTTTCAGGACCAGTACTGGGCTGAAAGATGCAGCACTGAGGTCTCTCCTGATAACAGGTGAGTAAATCGGAATTCGTATTTCGGCTGATTTTAGAGGAATATTTTAAAGTTCCAAAACTCCACACTTAGAAGAATTTCCAAGTGAAACCAGTCAATGTTAGCCTATGAAGGAAATTCAAGTTACCGGTAAGTACGGTTAAAATTACTTTTCAGGACCAGTACTGGGCTGAAAGATGCAGCACTGAGGTCTCTCCTGATAACAGGTGAGTAAATCGGAATTCATATTTCGGCTGATTTTAGAGGAATATTTGCACAATGGTGAAGGGAGGGGGCGGGGCCTCAGGTGACATCTGTGCAAACGCGCCCCGTTGCGCGTTTTAAGTTGGGGGATTAAGTCCCCTTGAATCCTGAGGGTCCCTAGGGGCCAACTAGCCCACCAGGAACCTCCAATATGCGCCAGAGGCTGCGTTGCAGAGACGTGTAGAGAGGCCACACCCTTTTACACCTCTCTGCAACGCAGCTCTGTGGCGCTTTCTGGATGTACCTGTTGGGCTAGTTGGCCCCAGGGACCCTCAGGATTGAAGGGGATTTAATTCCCCATCTTAAAACGCGCCACGGGCCTGTTTGCACACATGTCACCTGAAGCCCCGCCCTCCCTTCACCACTGTGCAAACGCGCCCGTGGCGCGTTTTAAGTTGGGGGATTAAGTCCCCTTGAATCCTGAGGGTCCCCGGAGTCCAACTAGCCCACCATATACCTCCAAAAGCGCCACAGAGCTGCGTTGCAGAGAGGTGTAAAAGGGGCGTGGCCTCTGTACACCTCTCTGCAAGGCAGCCCCTGGCGCATACTGGAGGTACCTGGTGGGCTAGTTGGCCCCCAGGGACCCCCAGTATTCAAGGGGAATTCGTCCCCCTCTGCAAACGCGCCAGGGGCGCGTTTGCAGAGTGGTGAAGGAAGGGGCGGGGCCTGCGGGCCCGATCGTTTTTTTTTTTTTTTTTCTCCCTGAAGGGGGGCTGTGTGGCCCCCTTCCTTTTTTCTTTTTTGGGCCCTGGGGACCCCATCCCCCAGGGCCTTACCCCTTTTTAAAAAAAACGGGAAGGGGGCCGCGTGGCCCCCTTCCCTTGGCCTGTATTGGCCCCGGGGACCCCATCCCCCGGGGCATGGCCTCTATATTTATTTTTTGAGGGGGGCAGCGTGGCCCCCTCCTCTGGCCATTTTAAGGCCCCGGGGACCCCATCCCCCGGGGCCGGCCTTTCCTTTTAAAAAAATTTTTTTTGCTCTTTTTTGGGGAGGGGGGCCGCGTGCCCCCCTCCCGAGCCACTACTTGCCCCGGGGACCCCATCCCCCGGGGCTGGCCCTTCTCCGTTGGGGACTGTGGGGGTCCCCAATCCCCCCACAGTCCCGCCGGCTCCCCACGTCCCTTGGGAGCCGGCATTGCTGTTCCACATGGGGAGCAGCTGACATGCTGCTCCCCATGTGGAAAAGCAATCGGCTTTGGATATTGGAAGAGAGAGCAGGTTTCCCTGCTCTCTCTTCCAATATCCAAAGCAGTTTGCAATGACAGGACGGGAGCCGGGACACTGCAGGAGCCGGCCCTGGGGGGTGGTGGTCCCCAGGGCCATCAAGGGCCATTCAGTACACAGCCCCGGGGAGGTGGTGGTCCCCGGGGCTCTGGGGGTCCGTAACGGACCCCAATATTAATTTGTTAGTGCCCCGGGGAGGTGGCGGTCCCGGGGCGTGTGGGGGCTGGAGCCCCCACACAGGTTGTTTAATTTTAAAAAAAAGCCCCGGGAGGTGGTGGTCCTCGGGGCTGCGGGAGGGCTCAGAGCCCTCCCGCACCATTTTTAAAAGAAAGCCCCGGGGGTGGCGGTCCCCGGGGCTTGGGAGGCCCTTGAGGCCCCCACACATAAAATTAAACCCCCACCATGCCCCCGGGACTTGGGCCACCCGGGGGCAAATACAATCGAGCGCGGGAGGCCGCGCTTCGATTTTCGGCAGGATTCGCGCACCCTGAGCGCATCCTGCCGATTTTTTTTTTTTTAAATGCTTTTTTGCCCAGGGGGTCCTTGTGGGACCCCCTGAGCAGGCCTAGGGGTTAGGGTGTTTCTACCCTGCCCCCTTTGTGCGTTTGCACACTTGTTTCTTTTTTCTCGGCGGGATACGCGCACCCTAAGCGCATCCCGCCGATTTAAAAAAAAAATCTTTTTCTGCCCAGGGGTCCTTGTGGGACCCCCTGAGCAGACCTAGGGGTCAGGGTGTTTCTACCCTGCCCCCTTTTGCGCTTTGCGCACTTGTTTCTGTCCCTCGGTTCTACCGAGGGACAAAATGGCTGCCAACACTTCCTGAATCGGAATGTTGACAGCCAGCTGACAGCCAATTAGCATGCAGCTCGTGATCGGGACGGTGCGCGCAGGGTGCGCTGAGGGTACGCGTATCCGACGCGCCCATAGATATATATGTACTTTTACTTTTGATTTTCTCAGGAACTACTGAACGGATTTACACCATTTAAGCAAAGGCACCAGTCTGAACCAAGGACTACCTCTTTGCCAAATTTGGTGTAATTCCGTTCAGCAGTTCGGGCTGTAGCTGCGACTAAAGGTTCCTATGGAAAAATGAATGGGGAAAACGCGTTTTGGGACCCCCTTTTTCTCGGCCCCCGCTTCACGTATCACCCCGAGACTTTCAGGGTAGGAGCGGAGCGGAGCGCCCCAACAAGTTGGAAACTTTCACGAAGATTCATCAACCGGCGCCAACGTTATTTCAAATAGAATGTCGCGGATTTCCTATGGATAATAGGTTGTAACTATAACTATCTACTGGCGACTGCCAGTAGATAATATATATATATATATATATATATTTTTTTTTTTTTTTTCTACTGGCGGTCGCCAGTAGATAGTTATAGTTAGAACCTAGTTTCCATAGGAAAAGCATTTTTTGATGTGCTTATAACTTTGGCGTCGTTTGACGAATCCTTACGAAATTTTCCAAAAAGTTCCTCTTTTCAGATCAGCTCCTATCTTGAAAGTTTGGGGGGATTCGTCAAGGAGGGGCTGAGAAAAAGGGGGTCCCAAAACGTGTTTTCTCCATGCAATTTCCATAGGAAACTTTAGACAAGGCTACAGGTCAAACTGCTGAACGGAATTACGCCAAATTTGGCAGGGAGAAAGGTCTTGGTCCAGAAAGCACGCTTTTGTTTAAATGGTGTAAATCCGTTCAGTAGTTTTTGAGATATTAAAGGAAAAAAATATATATATATATATCTGGGCGGAGCCTAACTCCCGAGCACGAGCTTGCCTCTGATTGGCTGCTAACACTTCAAACCAGGAAGTGTTAGCAGCCATCTTGTGCCTCGCATCGAGTGAAAATAAAACAGAGGTCCCGGGGGCAATTTAATATATATATTATATATATATATGGAGTTACAATTTATACCAAGTACACTTCCGCTCCTAATCGGCATAACTACGCGTCTTCCAGTCTTTCCTCCCGGACTGCTACTTATGCCGAGGTCTCTGCCGAGGTCACAAGCAGTGGGAAAGCGGCTGTGTTTTCAATGCTCAAACAAGGTCCGAGAGGAGGTGAAACTTGAGCTGCTCGCGAACCAGCCTCCAAACTGAAGCGGCGATGCCAACAAAACTAAACAACATACCCGTTCGCCAGCATTCCTCCGCCAGGACCCAACACCGAACGGAACCAGGCGAGTTCGCCCAACGCTCCCTTCCCAGCCCGCAGCCACCATTAATACGGTCCGTCATGCGCTCGGGGGTGCACACTTTCAAGATGTGTGGGAACCGGTGCACAGACATCTGGCGCTGTGCGGTGCTTACAAACCACACATTGCTATACACAGGGGGCACTTTCTTTCTCAGTCTCGCTATCGGTTTCTGTTTTCAGTCATCCATTATGAACTCCCGGGTGAGCTGCTCGTGATTTTGTGATTTTGTGAAATCCATATCACTAAAATGAAGTCTTCCACAAAACCTATTGTAGAAGACTTCACTTTAGTGATATGTATCCACAAAATCACGAGTAGCTCATCCGGGAGTTCATAATGGATGACTGAAAACAAAACCGAGAACAAGACCGAGAAGGAAAGTGCCCCCTGTGTATAGCAATGTGTGGTTTATAAGCACCGCAGAGCGCCAGATGTCCGTGCACCGGTTACCACACACCTTCAAACTGTAAATTGTATAACGCAAAGGAGAGAATGCAAAACAAATATGTAATTACTGTTGTCTGTGGTTAGTTTTTTATTTGCAGTCCCAGTTTATGCTTAACGCACTGTGTGATCCTGTGCACATAGCACTATAGAAACAATTGTCACCATTTATGTTTTTTACTTAAATAGTGCCGCTGTCTACACAAAAACCTATTTCCGTACACAGCAGCACTATTTAAGTAAAAAGCATAAATAGTGACAATCGTTTCCACAGTGCTATCTGCACAAAATCACACAGTGCGTCAAGCATGAACCAGGACTGCAAATAAAAGACTAACCACAAACAACGGTAATTACATAATTGTTTTACATTCTCTGGTTTGTGTCATACAATTTCTCTTCTCTTCGTCCCTGTCTCTGCTTTTCTCTGGTGTCTCACTCCCCCACCACACCACACACACACACACACCTCTTATTGCTTCACAACATTAAGAATAAGGCAGATTTGCATTTCTCTGTTGAGGCCAATGTGTCCTGAGCTGAGAGTCTGTAATCGACTCCCAGTGTCCTGCTCGCTGTTTATCTGCAGTGTTCAAGCAAATTGCTGTTATATTACAGAACAGGCAGGGGTTGATGTCTAAGGGCCTGCTCTTCTTAGGTTCGCGCCCAAGGTAACAACTTGAGTTGGTTTTCGCAATATTTAAATAAATGACGTGGGAGGGGCGGACAAAAGGCAGAAAACAATACACAAAGAAAAAAATATAAGGACAAAAGAGGGAACAGTTCAAAACACAAAAGTTACTTCGGTGTAAAAATCTGTGTGTGTCACTGTGGTTGTGTGTTAATAAAGTATACATGCACTGCTATTGTCACAATTTTGCTTGCTGTTACAAAAACGCTATTCATTTAGTTGTTCATTCAGTATCTTCCAAACTAACACAAGCACCATTAACTTGTCACATGTGAAGCACAAACCTATTTCATCATAGATATTAAACTTCCAATAAAAATCAGACCTGTTTCAAATAACATCACATCAAGGCTTCCTTTTCCTCTTTCCAGCCACGAAATCATGTTGTTAAGACACAAAACAGCTCAAAGATGCAGCAGCATTGTCACTAAATACCACTGCATCGTTGCACAAATTTGCATCCATATGTGCTATTCACTTCAGCATCGGCTCTAAATGAAATTTAATATCAGTACTAATTTTCTACTTCTGCGTTTCCCAAAAAACTAACATTATTCTCCAATATATTTCAAAACATATGCCACATCTAAACAAATGCACTAACAAAAACACAATTTTGGCCCTAAGGCCAGGAAAATCAGCATAGGACCCATTACATTGCTCATAATAACAGCATTTAGCGACGACCCATTATGCTGTCTATATTGTGCACCTTACCGCATTCATTTAAAACAGGGACCATATATATAGTGCACACAACAAACTTAGATGTCTCATTATGCTTAGTGCTTATATCTTCTTTTACCTAACTCATAGATTACCTACTAGCATAAGTCAGTGGGAAAAAAGTGCTATCGATCAATCACACGGCTCTATTTTTCATTATTCATAGCTGCAGGACTCTCACAACATTTACAACAAATCACAAAAAACACACTTTCTGTACCAACATCTAGCTTCCTGCTAAATTTGGTGAAACTTCTATTCATCCATTTTACCTCTAGAGCGTAACAAAAATGCCTATAGAAATTCCATAGGGAAATTTAAGTTTAGGACCCCTTTTTTGGCCCCTAGGAAGGAGCACAGGAGCTAAAACTTTTTTTTTGTGAAGATTTGCCAAAACGCGCCAAAAAGTTATTAGCAAATTTAAAAATCTATTTCCTATCCAAATATAGTTCTAACTATAGCTAGGTATATATATATATTCACTAAAAAAGCATAAGCTTCAGGGACTTTGTAGTTACAAATTAGCATTTAAAAAACCTTTAGAAATTCACTCAAAAACCATAGGTTTCAGAGACGTTATAGTTAGAAATTAGCATTTAAAAAACCTTAGAAATTCACTGAAAAAACCATACGTTTCAGAGACGTTATAGTTAGAAATTAGCATTTAAAAAACCTTACAAATTCACTCAAAAAACCATAGGTTTCAGAGACGTTATAGTTAGAAATTAGCATTTAAAAAACCTTAGAAATTCACCGAAAAAACCATAGGTTTCAGGCACGTTATAGTTAGTTGCACATTTTACTCATACAAAACCAGAGAAATTCGGCCGTTATAGTTAGTTAAGCTAACCATAACTCGCGCTCCCGCAATGCACTGCTGATGACGTCACATATTACATCATTCATCACATGGTCAGTGACATCACTGGTGACATCACTGATGACATCTCAAATGACATCACTGATTACATCACTAATCACATCATCCACGTGATAATCTGATGCACCTCCTCACACCCTAATATAACCTTTCATACACCCACTCTAAAATGCAAACTACCATTTTCAAAACCATAGACACACCAATACTAGTTACTACATACCCACTCACTGATTCCTAGGTCTACACACACATCCACTCATTCACCCATACAGTCACTCATACATGCAGTCACTCATCAGTACAGCACTATCATATGCACTCATACACCTATACACACACTCACACACCACCACTCACCCATACAATTACTCACACACCTAGTCAAACATGCAAACAATCAATCACACTCCCATTTACTCACCTATACAGTTATACACACACCACTTCACTTATTCATATAGATATTAACACATACTTACTCTCTTCTACAATCACTAACACAAGCACACACTCATCCATACAGACACTCTCACAATCACTCACTCTCACATATAGTCATTTATATACTCCAACACTCACATATACTGCATTTCACATATGTAGTTACTCGCACATGTACCACTGAGACATCCATTCACTACCCAACACACCCATACACACACTCACCCACCCATACAGCCCTTCACAGATGCACTCTTCAACCTATACACCCACTGAATCACCTACTCACACATCTATACACAAAATCACACACCCCCACCCACCCACAAAAACACTCAGGCACCCATACACATACTCACACAACCAATCAATAACCCATATACACACTCATATAGCTATTCACCAACCCATGCAGCCGCTTACACACCAACTGACAAACTGATACAGACATTCACACACATTAGTCACTAACCCATGCATTCAGTAAGACACGTTTAATCACTCACTTATACAGTCAGTCACGCACCTACTAAATCATCCATTCAGACACTTATACACCCACTCATTCTTCAATACAGCTTGGCATATATATATATATAAAACATATTTAAACTTTACAGAAACACACAGTCACTGGATGATGTGATTAGTGATGTAATCAGTGATGTCATTTCAGATGTCATCAGTGATGTCATCAGTGATGTCACTGACCATGTGATGAATGATGTAATATGTGACGTCATCAGCAGTGCATTGCGGGGCGCGAGTTATAGTTAGCTTAACTAACTATAACAGCCGAATTTCTCTAGTTTTGTATGAGTAAAATGTGCAACTAACTATAACGTGCCTGAAACCTATGGTTTTTTCGGTGAATTTCTAAGGTTTTTTAAATGCTAATTTCTAACTATAACGTCTCTGAAACCTATGGTTTTTTGAGTGAATATATATATATATTTTTTTTTTTTCAAAAACAAACGGTCCATAATCGGTGCGCGCTTTTCTCCGCTGGTGCATGTGTCGAGGTCAGACCATACCTCGCTGTAATTTCTTCAATAAAAAAATTCACTGCACTCCAGAAGTCGTGTGGTTTGAAAGAGCTTTTAATAAAGCATAGTTACCACCACCATTACTACCACCAATATATAATATTGAATATAAGTTAGGTAAGAGCAAAAAAACATAAATCAACAAAACCACCATAAGTACTTAGGAGCAGATTTACAAGAAACTGACGCATCTCTGCGTTATAGCAGAGATGCGTCATTTTACTTGCGTCACTCAAAAACGCAAGTGCGTCACATTTACAATGCGGCGCACCATGGCGCAAAGATTGACAGATGGATTACGCATCTGTTGGCGTAAAGGTAACGCATTGCTGGAGTCGTGTCGCAAGCACGACGCAACTCCAGCAATGCTCAGGAATGCCTATTCATTTTGTGTTGCGTCACTCCTTACGCCTGCGTCACTTTAATGAGGCTTTCTTGCGTCGGAACGCCCACCCTGCATACATTATACCTGGCGCAGGTGAAATCTGGCGCAGGGCTTTACAACGTGACGCATCTCCCTAGATGCGTCATGTTGTAAATGTGTCGCAATGTGGCGCATTGTTTACGCCGCCACTGCGTCGCAACGGCAGAGTAAAAGTGTCATAAGGGGCTTGTAAATCTGCCCCATGATGCGCAAAATATCACCATAAGTATAGGGTGCAGCTGCACTTTATACGGTCACCAGTTATCCCACGTATGGCACAGGCACACCTGCGTGCCTACTAAATGTACTATGATAATTTTAGGCAGTTTTCCAAATAAAAACTACTTCCCAGATGGGACCACCGTTGAAGATCTTCCCCGTAATGCTGAACCACAGAACAAGTCCTCTGAGGTATGTCCCAATGGGTGGGGGGGCGCCTTCCGCATTATTAGATATTGCGACAGCGATTGAGGACATGACCCCTGTTTCCAGACTCACTGCAGTTCATTACACCACTGACCAGAGAGAGTTATCATCCTGGATACCCTCCTTTTCTTGAAGCAAGATACATTTCACGTGCCGCATGTGGTCAATATTAACTTTTGCAGCACCCAAACAACTTCATACTTTGAGCTGGAATACGGAATACGGAATTCACAGCCTGGAAAATTCTGAATCTGATGTATAAACCATGTAGTTTTGGGTGATTCCTGTCCCGCTTCGTCCTGAGGAGGCCAAAACTTGGAGGCCGAAATGCGTCGACCATTAACATCTAGGACCAGCACTATTTATTATATTAAAAAACAGATACAAACCCTCTTGGGTCAGACCACAAAATTAATGTTGCAGCCAATTCATTTTTAAAATGCACTAGATGGTCTAATAAGAATTTGATGCTGGTACCTGTAGACGGTCTGACCATTGGTACCCTTTAAAAGGGCAAGTTATCCGTAATTTGCAGACACCTATTTCACCTAGTACATTACATGTTTTGTTACCAGTGTGTGTATATTTGATAATTGATTGTGAGTTACAATGCTATATAGATTGTGAAATATTATGTATGAAACTTGATTTTTGATTCTATGTAATTTATAATCTCTTAAGAAGGCTGTCAGTCTAAATTTTGTACATCCTTAGATTCGGCTCAGCATTTTCTTTTATCATTGAGTTAAAATTATATTTCCCCCTTTATAAGAAAAATATAAATAACCCCAGCAGGCGAGCTATCCCGCCAGAAGCCACAAATAAAAAGTGGCCTTCTACATTCACTGCATACATTTGTCCCACTAGAGCTATTTTTTCTTTTTCACATGATTTGTGGTATAGCCCATGCTCTAGTGGGTTATAAGGGCTGCCCCCTTCCTTTTCTACAATTCAAGATTCAGCGGGGAGACCACACTGGGTCCCCCGCATACAAGGAAGTCAAGGGCAGCTGCCCACGAACATGGGGTGCAGTTGCGGGAAACACAAGGTACCTGTGGGAACTAGTTATGGCAACAGGAGCAGGCTTCACGCCCTGGGAACCAAGCTGATAGGCAGCTCCCCAGTGGAGCAGGCACTGCAGCATCACCTCCTACTGCAGAACCAGCGGCTTCTCCTCGCTCGAGGTTCCAGTGGAGGAAAGGCTGGTGCATCTTCACCGGGCAATCTGGACCCACACACCACACCATCTCAGCGGAGTGTCTCTGCTCCACTTCTCTTCCCTCCCTGGGGTTTTGTTGGCATCTGCTGTGTCTCTCTCCCACTGGAGAGGGCGGCATGGTGAAAACAAAGGGAATATGGGAGATCCTTGGACACAAAAGAAAGTGCTCGACATGCGCTTGGCAAATAACTTCTTTTTAAGGTGAAAACGCTCCATCACACTATCTAGGGAGCCTGGGGTAGCGCTCACCACGTGCTGATTAAAAAGTTGCCGATTGCCAGACTCACGAGTCCCAAGGCCATTTCTAGGTTTTGGCTTAATGGAATCTTCAGAGATCCAAAAAAAGAACAGGGAGGGGCCAATCCTACTAGTCCCTGGAGAGCACAGGGGGCACAAAGAGCAGGTAGGCAGGCAGCAGGCCAGCATATAAGGCCAGATGCAAAGTGGCAGTCCCTTCTGCAACCCAGTAGTCAGCAGACCAACACAACAAAGCAGATACTCCAAATAGTGAATGCGAGAGAAGGGTTTGAATTAATGCGGTATGCGTCGGCGCCTACTCGTGTGTACGTGTGTGTCAAAAGATTCTTAGTGGAGTACGGTGCTACAGGCAAGGGGATTACCCTGAACACCTCAACAGAAACAAGGTCACTTAATTTTACACCAGAGGCCTGTGCACACGTAATAGTAATTTGCAGTGCAAGATCTGCATCAATGGAACCATACAGTATTCAGAACAACACAGTTGTAAAAAAGGTTTTGATATGAATGAAGAACACTCCAGGTATCACGTGTTCTTTATTGAAGATCGATTGCCCAGCCAACACGTGTTTCGTCAGAGTGGTTAAACCCACGACTTCTTCAGGGCTATAGGATGTACAAAGGTATAGTGTAAGACCCTATGGTACATTACATGGTGTATACAGATGCTAGGCGACATGTGACTTAGTGCGACATTCACCCTTTGTGACATACCCAAAATGGTGTGATCAGTCACTCTAGGTAAGACAGGTGTTACCGATAGGGTAAAAACCCGTGATGTGTGGTGATGTCGTGAGACAGTCAAGAAATGGCACATTTAATATTTGTGCACCTATTGATTTGATATCGGTTTCAAAATTACTATATTTAAATACTACTCGGGTATGGCTAGTATATACAAGATATTGCTCTCATTAATGCTGTAATGACATACTGTATTTATATATACATATCAGTGACTCGTGATGGTTGTCTCACAACCAAATAATTAAGTGGCGTCTGAACATAGACATATAATCTTAAAATTAGTGAACAGCATAAAGCAGAGGTAAATAACACAACGTGTTCAAAAGAACATGTCAAAAGAAAAGGAAAAAGAAAAATAGAAAAATAGAGGGAAAGAAGAAGAGGACAAGCACGAGTGTCATGAGCCGAGTGTGTCTAATGTATACCGGGGTAAAGAAAGATAATGTTCTGCATGCGTAATCATACCTTTTAGGCAAAACAGTAGAAAATTGGTCAATATGTGGAGACAAGAGTATGTATAGTGTAGGTGAGTCCTCCATCCGAGCAAAAGACTCGGATGCTGCGCTACTGCATGCGCCTATTAAAACAAAGGAGAGGTGGGGGGCTTATCTCTCTGCCGGTTGTACTTCCGTCCCGGCTGTATCTAGGAATGGTGCATCCAAAAGTTAAACGGAGAAGGACTCGTGTACGTGTCCGGTGGGGTATCACTGTAAAAAAGGCGGGAGCAAGGATTGGACCAAGGAGTGTAAATTGGGTTTCACATAGGGGCAAATTTAAGGCTAGAAAAGGGAGATGGAACCAAGTAAAGTTCCACGAGAGGGGGGTAAATTAGCCCCTAGGGTCAAAAGTAATCCAGGGTTGTTTACATAAGAAGGTCTAAACCTCATGGACATGACGTATATAAGTCTGGCATGCGCTTGGCAAATAACTTCTTTTTAAGGTGAAAACGCTCCATCACACTATCTAGGGAGCCTGGGGTAGCGCTCACCACGTGCTGATTAAAAAGTTGCCGATTGCCAGACTCACGAGTCCCAAGGCCGTTTCTAGGTTTTGGCTTAATGGAATCTTCAGAGATCCAAAAAAAGAACAGGGAGGGGCCAATCCTACCAGTCCCTGGAGAGCACAGGGGGCACAAAGAGCAGGTAGGCAGGCAGCAGGCCAGCATATAAGGCCAGATGCAAAGTGGCAGTCCCTTCTGCAACCCAGTAGTCAGCAGACCAACACAACAAAGCAGATACTCCAAATAGTGAATGCGAGAGAAGGGTTTGAATTAATGCGGTATGCGTCGGCGCCTACTCGTGTGTACGTGTGTGTCAAAAGATTCTTAGTGGAGTACGGTGCTACAGGCAAGGGGATTACCCTGAACACCTCAACAGAAACAAGGTCACTTAATTTTACACCAGAGGCCTGTGCACACGTAATAGTAATTTGCAGTGCAAGATCTGCATCAATGGAACCATACAGTATTCAGAACAACACAGTTGTAAAAAAGGTTTTGATATGAATGAAGAACACTCCAGGTATCACGTGTTCTTTATTGAAGATCGATTGCCCAGCCAACACGTGTTTCGTCAGGGTGGTTAAACCCACGACTTCTTCAGGGCTATAGGATGTACAAAGGTATAGTGTAAGACACTATGGTACATTACATGGTGTATACAGATGCTAGGCGACATGTGACTTAGTGCGACATTCACCCTTTGTGACATACCCAAAATGGTGTGATCAGTCACTCTAGGTAAGACAGGTGTTACCAATAGGGTAAAAACCCGTGATGTGTGGTGATGTCGTGAGACAGTCAAGAAATGGCACATTTAATATTTGTGCACCTATTGATTTGATATCGGTTTCAAAATTACTATATTTAAATACTACTCGGGTATGGCTAGTATATACAAGATATTGCTCTCATTAATGCTGTAATGACATACTGTATTTATATATACATATCAGTGACTCGTGATGGTTGTCTCACAACCAAATAATTAAGAGGCGTCTGAACATAGACATATAATCTTAAAATTAGTGAACAGCATAAAGCAGAGGTAAATAACACAACGTGTTAAAAAGAACATGTCAAAAGAAAAGGAAAAAGAAAAATAGAAAAATAGAGGGAAAGAAGAAGAGGACAAGCACGAGTGTCATGAGCCGAGTGTGTCTAATGTATACCGGGGTAACGAAAGATAATTTCTGCATGCGTAATCATACCTTTTAGGCAAAACAGTAGAAAATTGGTCAATCTGTGGAGACAAGAGTATGTATAGTGTAGGTGAGTCCTCCATCCGAGCAAAAGACTCGGATGCTGCGCTACCGCATGCGCCTATTAAAACAAAGGAGAGGTGGGGGGCTTACCTCGCTGCCGGTTGTACTTCCGTCCCGGCTGTATCTAGGAATGGTGCATCCAAAAGTTAAACGGAGAAGGACTCGTGTACGTGTCCGGTGGGGTATCACTGTAAAAAAGGCGGGAGCAAGGATTGGACCAAGGAGTGTAAATTGGGTTTCACATAGGGGCAAATTTAAGGCTAGAAAAGGGAGATGGAACCAAGTAAAGTTCCACGAGAGGGGGGTAAATTAGCCACTAGGTTCAAAAGTAATCCAGGGTTGTTTACATAAGAAGGTCTAAACCTCATGGACATGACGTATATAAGTCTGGCATGCGCTTGGCAAATAACTTCTTTTTAAGGTGAAAACGCTCCATCACACTATCTAGGGAGCCTGGGGTAGCGCTCACCACGTGCTGATTAAAAAGTTGCCGATTGCCAGACTCACGAGTCCCAAGGCCGTTTCTAGGTTTTAGCTTAATGAAATCTTCAGAGATCCAAAAAAAGAACAGGGAGGGGCCAATCCAACCAGTCCCTGGAGAGCACAGGGGGCACAAAGAGCAGGTAGGCAGGCAGCAGGCCAGCATATAAGGCCAGATGCAAAGTGGCAGTCCCTTCTGCAACCCAGTAGTCAGCAGACCAACACAACAAAGCAGATACTCCAAATAGTGGTTCCTCCTGGCAGCATCACAATGGCAATGTGCATTTTGTAGAACCAGCAGCATTTGCTTACAAGTCCAAGCAGTGTCTGGTTAGACCAGGGTCAGGGAGCTGGAGGCAGCAGGGCAAAAAGCAGAAAAGCAATCCAGATGAGTCATTTAAGCAGCACAGCAGTTAGCAGGCAGCAGGGCAACAAGCGGAAAAACAGTCCAGATGAGCCCTTTAAGCAGCACAGCAGTCTTTCTGACAGAGGTTCAGTTTCAGATTCAACAACATGGGGTCAGAAACCCAGTACTTATACTCAAGAATGTCTTTGATGTATGGGGTGACTTCACAAGAACCCATAGAAGTCCACAACAATCCCTTTCAATCCAGCCCTGGCTCCAGAAGTTCAGTGGGGGGTAAATCAGCCCTTAGTGTGTGGGTAGGACACAACCTATTCAGATGTTAGTACGCCCGGCCTCTCCTTCTCCTGGCCCAGGGAGACTATCAGTATGCAGATGAATGCATATGTATCCCCTGTCACACCCAGACCTTCGTTGTGTTGTGGCTGTCTGGAAAGTATGTACAGAGTGTAGCTGCCACCCAGCTCAGACGTGGATTGGAGTCAGGCTACAAAACACAAAGGGGCATATTCTCAAGGACTTATCGCCGATTTATCAACACTTTAGCGCCGCAAAAGTGGCGATAGATTTATCGCCCTATTCCCAAGCTGGTGCAAACTGCCGATATCGCCAGTTTTCCAGCGATAGCTGCCGCAAAAAACATCTCCACTGATGAGAGCGACAACTAATGCTAATGATATGCAGAGTGGGCGTTCCCGTGCAAAACCACACGAAAACACCACTTCGTGATATTCTCAACGATCAGCCAGATCGGCGATGCGATCCAAAAACAGGCAATAAGGCTCGTTAGCAGCAGGCATTTAACACCTGCCTACTACTGGTGTTAAATGCAAAAACAACAGTTGATGGACAGAATGCAGAACAATTTCATACATTCACCCCAGTACAGAGATCTGGGCCTAAATCCATTGTTTTTCTGCTCACCATGCCATTCCAGTTTGAACCCAGCCATATGCAAATCAGTCTTGACCCTGTGCCTCATGGGAACAGTCCAGCCCGAACTGCCAAGCCAGGTCCTCCCTGGACTGGAAACAAGCATCCTAGGACCGGTTTCGGGGTTTCACCACTCTTCAGCCAAGATAGCTTGATTCCAGTGGCATGGAGAGCACGGGACCCACGTCTGGGCATACCCGTCCCACTCGGGGTGACAAATGCAAAAACAACAGTTGATGGACAGAATGGAGTACAATGTCATACATTCACCCCAGTACAGAGATCTGGGCCTAAATCCATCGGTTTTTTGCTCACCATGCCATTCCAGTTTGAACCCAGCCATATGCAAATCAGTCTTGACCCTGTGCCTCATGGGAACAGTCCAGCCCGAACTGCCAAGCCAGGTCCTCCCTGGACTGGAAACAAGCATCCTAGGACCGGTTTCGGGGTTTCACCCCTCTTCAGCCAGGATAGCTTGATTCCAGTGGCATGGAGAGCACGGGACCCACGTCTGGGCATACCCGTCCCACTCGGGGTGACAAATGCAAAAACAACAGTTGATGGACAGAATGCAGAACAATGTCATACATAAACCCCAGTACAGAGATCTGGGCCTAAATCCATCGTTTTTTTGCTCATCATGCCATTCCAGTTTGAACCCAGCCATATGCAAATCAGTCTTGACCCTGTGCCTCATGGGAACAGTCCAGCCCGAATTGCCAAGCCAGGTCCTCCCTGGACTGGAAACAAGCATCCTAGGACCGGTTTCGGAAACAAGCATCCTAGGACTGGTGTTAAGCAGGACGACAACCTGCAGTATAAAAGGGAGCCCAGCCCAGAGCCACATCTGAAGACCAACACATGTCATGGAGCTACTGATCATGCAGCTCGGAGACCCAAGAGGGCCACAACACCCACCGCCACCACCCCCAGGACCCCCCTGGACCACCACCCCCGGACTACCACAGAGGCAGCGCAGAACAAGACAGCGGACCTTCCGAAAACGCACCAGCCTCACAGACTTAACGCCAGAGGATGTCATTGCCCACTACAGGCTCAAAAGGACAACCATTCTCCACATCCTGACCCACATTGCCCACAGGCTGACGGTACCAACACAGCAGAAAACCAACATCCCTCCGCTGACAAAGCTGCTGGCTGTGCTGCACCTGTTGGCCTCTGGTACCTTCCAACCAACAACTGCCAGAGTCGGAGGAGTCTCACAGCCAGCCCTATCAAAGTTTCTCACACCTGTCTTGGATGCCATCATCAGCTTGGTACCCCAGCACCTTCACTTCCCCCACACTGCGCAGGAACAGCTGGAGACCAAGCAAGGCTTCTATGCCATAGCTGGCTTCCCGCACGTGTTGGGGGCAATTGACTGCACACATGTCCTACTTGTGCCCCCTGCCGACACTGCACACAATTACCGCAACAGAAAGCACACGCATTCCATCAATGTGCAGGCAATAGTGGACCACCGGGGACTCTTCACCAAAGTCGTCGCCAACTACCCAGGCAGTGTGCATGATTCCTACATCTTCCGACAGTCCATCATCAACCAGCGCTTCCAGGATGGCACCTATGGAAATGCACTGCTCGTTGGTAAGTACCAAATGAACATACCACACACCTCAACTCCACAATCATGCAACTCACAACTGTGGGAATGCACACATCACAAAATCACATACAACATGTCAAACAACATGCCCACCTACCAGACACGACAACACATGTAACTGGCAACCGTGGCCAGCCATGTAGACAAACCAGCCACGTCATGGCACCTCTCCCACACAATAGCAGAATGTGGGGAGAGGTGGGAACCAAGTCTGTGCGAATGAGGCAAGTGACCCATGAATAAGAATGTACACAATGCCAAGTGTGGCGGTGATGTGCTGGACAGACTTCAGTATGCAGAGCACAGACATGTCCATGTGGACATATACTGCTGGTGTTCGTAGTGTTGTGGACAGTGGACGCAACCATGTCACCTCAGGCAGTGGGGAAGCCCTTGGACATGTAGCTATGTCGTCCCCCCCGTAAGCGTAAGCGTAAGCGTAAGCGGAGTGGGCTGGGCCAGCGTACGCCAGTCCAGCGTAGGAGTGGGAATAAATAGCCCGGGGCTCTGGGCGTGGTTCACTTCCAGGATGGCCACCAAAGTAAATACTGCGTGTGTCTCTGTGTCCGCCATATCCTGACCATAGGCCTACACCTTCAACGGCCAATATCACAGTGTCGTTGTCAGGCTTGTGGACATGCGCAGACAGTCATGACAATGGTGTGTCTTAGGAGTGCAAGTGATGCAACCGCGCAGCGCACACAAGTAAATAGGCTCGGGGGAGGGACGAGCAGCTGTGAGGCAACGTAATACACATGGATGCCGCTCATTTGTCACAAGCAACACATGTCAAACATGAATCCCAAAGTCGCACACATCACACACCACTAAACTAATAAGCCTGCCAACACAGAATGCCGAACCACCGATTGACACATATCTCTCTCCCCTGTCACAGGTGATCAAGGATATGCACTCTGCCCGTGGATGATGACACCCCCCCGAGACACGAACACCCAGGCCCAGAGGTAGTACAATGCGGCCCACAAACGCACCAGGGGCATTGTGGAGCGCTCATTTGGCGTGTTAAAGTCACGTTTCAGGTGCCTGGACATCACAGGTGAAAGACTCCTGTACAGCCCGGAAATAGTGTGCAAGATGATCATTGCATGTTGTGTGTTGCACAACATATGTGTACGCACCAATGCCCCATGGATCCAAGTGCCAGACGCACCGGATGATGATGATGAAGATGAGGCAGGTGGACCACACCCCAGTGCAGCTGCAGCAGGATTAGCCCGAAGGAACACAATCATTAACAATTTCTTCACATGAGCACATCACATTGTGACTGTCCTTAGCAATCATGGGACAGGACAAAATGTCCACAGGCACAGCATGTGCAAATACATTCATTCCAACACACATTCCCTGTGTGCATGTCACTCCTCTGCATAAGCACATCACTCTGACAAGTGTAAGTGCAACATTTAGTGCTAACAATCTCACAAATGGCAATTAGATGGTGGGTGTGTCACCTCTTTAGAGAGAGGCTGTTTAGGGTGTCACTTATTCAAAATGCCATGTCAGGGTGTCATAGATGGTACGTAATCCCACTCAGCAGCATATCACATGTGTCCAAATTCATGACATAAAGGCGGTCATTCGTGACCAAGAAAAGACAACAGGGCGGCTTTTGGGGTCAAATCTGTACCACCATGATGCAGAGAGTTGCACCCTGTGACTTAAGTCCCACAACATTAGCAACATTGACGTGAGGGGGAATCACTGCCCCTACATTCTTCCATACTTTCATACTTGATTGGACATAGACATGACACATCTGTGTGAATTTGAATGTTATATTCACATTCAGTGGAGTGTTGAAGCTGGAGCAGTACAGGGCCATGCAAACCCCACTTTACATTGTTGCACCGTGGATGGCCAGCCAGAGTCCTTTAGGGAATGACAAGTTCATCGGAAGAGGAAGATTTCAGTCCGCAGTATGATTGCTGTGTCATTGGTAACCAAACAGAATATGGCAGTCCATGTCGAGGAACAAGGTGAGTGTCGCAGAGTGTATAGGGGGACAGTGGAAGGTGATGATGCAGAGGGCAGAACCAAGCAGAAACAGGCCATATGGCGGAGATGAATGCTACCGCTTCCTTCTTACCACTAAGGCAGAATCATCCGCATCTTCGTCCTCTGATGTTTCATGTGCCTCACATGTGGGTGGTGTTGTTTTGTCTGCATCACTTTGTGTCACTGACACATCAGGGGGCGGAGATGTGGATGGAGTAGTAGCAGCAGCATTCATCCATGCCAGGCCTTGTGGTGGCAATGCTATGACGAGGATCTGCAGGGCATGGAAGATCACAGCTACTTCTGGCTGGTGTGCAGCCGTGGCAAACATTCTTTCCACCTGCATCCGCACCAAGCTCTCCATCATTCTCCTTATGTGTCCCAACTCCCGGCTGACATCGCTTGAACCACTCTGACTAGACAGTTGTTCTTGGCTCAGAGTCATGACTCCAGCGATGTCAGCCATGGATTGTTGGAGAGCATGGAGCGGACAGTGTGTCCCCGTTAGGGACTGTAAGTCAGCCCTGATGGGACTTAGTCACCCACGTATGGCATCTAGTTTGGCTGCCATGAGATCGAACCTCACCTGCAGCTGGTCAGCCAGCTTCTCCTGGCACCCTAACACACGGCGTTGGAATGCCATGTGTTGGTCGTGGGGGTCCTGGGAGACAGCCGTGGTGGTGGGTGCTTCCTGCTGTGTGGTCTGTGCAGGGGGTGGGGTCTCATTGATGCAGCTGGGCTGCCCTGCTCCTGCAGGTGGGGTGCCGGAGCTGTCCATGAGCTGTTGGAGGGCATCGGTGTAGATGTTGGGGAGGTCCTCTTCATCATCAGTGCTGTGTTGTTGGGTCTGCTCTGCAGGAGGTGTTGATTCTCCCTCTGCAATGTGAAGGGGAGATGCAGATTGACATTGTGTTCACATGTCTGTTCACGCATTGTACAAGTTTACTGTCAGACTGCATGACAATGTACATTGTGACTGTTTGTGAGGAGATGCCAATTTGATGCTGGACAGTTGACATTTCTACACGATCAGGGATGTGAGGTTGTACTTGTACATTATCATCTCACAGTTTCCTGCTATGCCACATGCGAATGGCCATTTTCTACACACAAGCGGCAGCAGTTGTGTCCTCTGTTCTGTTGTCTAAATGTTGCAGTTTCTACCACATTGTTGTCAATGTTGAGGTGCTCTGATTCTTATGTGTGTGTGCTGCATTGTGGGTGAGTTGCCCCTTCAGCTCTGATTTTGCTGGCCCTTATCCCTTTCAGGCGGTGTGCCTTTCACTTCTGTATTTATACAGTGCTGAAATGTTGCTGACTTGGGTAAATTGGGCTCTTGGTCGGAGTTGTGACTCTTGGGCATGGTTTGTCCGCAGATGTGTTATACTTAATTGTGCATGTGTGCCATTGTGCCCATCTCCCCCCGTCCCCCCAGTCCCTGGTCGTTACTCACCCTGTTGCTGTTGGCTCAGGTCATGTTGTGCAGTGTCCGGTCCCCCAACTCCTGCCACCGTCTCCCCAATGATGGTCCCAGGCTGGTCCTCCATGGGGCTTGTGGGGTTCTGGTTGTCCTCTGTACTTGCTCCGGCTACCTCCATGGTGCTTCGCAGTTGTTTGTGTCTTGGTTGTGTTTTTGGTTGCCGCTTTTATAGTGATTTTGCCCGCCTGACTTGTGTGACTTGCAGGCCTGGCGCTGCTTATCGCGGAATTTTTTATCGTAGTTGGGCACATCGCAACTTTTTTCACGTTCGGGTTTAGATTTTTATCGCTGTCCAGGTAATTTTATCGCAGACATTTGACGCGTTATCGGGAAACTATTGCATGTTACCGCTGTGTTGTGAATACGACGTTAACACGGAGTTATTTTCCCGCGAAAGGAAAAATTGCGTTAACCTATTTTGGCGATGATTATCGCACGTTCTTGAAAATATGCCCCACAGAGTCATAAGCACAGAGAAATGCCCACTTTTTAAGAGTGGGATTTCTAAAAGAGTAATGTAAAATTCAGCTACACCAATAAATTTGGATTTTCTCACCACGATTCGGGAATTTCCAGTGCTAGCCAATGAGAGGAGGCGGCCTCACAGCAGTGAAAAACAAAATAGGCTGTTTGCCACTACCAGGAAATGCCACACATAAAGGAACATTGCTACCTTTCACTTACACAGCACGCTGCCCATAGGGCTACCTAGGGGTGACCTATGTGTAATAAAAGGGTAGTTTAAGACTTGGCAAGTAATTTAAAATGCCAAGTCAAAGTGACAGTAAATTGTGCATGCAGGCCCTACAGTGGCAGGCCTGAGACAGATTTGAAAGGCTAATTCTGTGGGTGGCACAAGCAGTGGTGCAGGCCCACTAGCAGCATTTAATTTATGAGCCCTGGGTATATGGTATACCACTTTACAAGGGACTTATAAGTAAACCAAATATGCCAAACAGGTGTAAACCATTCATACAATGTTTAAAGGAGAGAGCACATGCACTTTAGCACTGTTTGGCAGTGGTAAAGTGCCCAGAGTCCTAACACCAACAAAAACAAGGTCAGAAAAGTAGGTGGAGGAAGGCAAAAAGTTTAGAGATAACCCTACAAAAAGGGCCAGGTCCAACATACACCCAATCACTTACGTCACTAGACTACAGTGTTTGTTAAGGACCAGAGGGATGCCACGCTCTACAATACACAAGACACTACATCTCCCCCTTTGTTAAACAAAAAGTACAAACAAAACATATATAATCATACTTCCCAAATGAGTCCTCGAGGTGCTCATACCACTCTTCCAGACCTCGTTGCTTGAGGCTGAGAAGACACAAGAGAAGGAACCACAGCAGGCACTGGTGATCTAGACACAGTTGCAATCCTTGGGCTCTCCTGGCCCTCTGATGACAGAGTCTCACTCCTGATGTCTGGAGCCTACAGACTCTGAGGCAGGAGCTTGAAATGGGAGGAATCCCTCCTAATGAACTTTCCAGGATGCTGAGCAGTCACCATGTGTCCCTTAGTAGTCAGAACTTGCAATGGATCAGCATCGAATGGAGCATCAGATTTTCCTTTTTGCCTCAGTCTGACAAGGACACGATCTCCTTTTTGAAAAGTAGTCTCCGGAGCACATCGACGCTTGCTGGCACAGGTCTTTGTACTTGACTTGTGAGATGAATCGGTGATTCAAGCTTTCTTGCCATCAAATGTTCTTTCAGTGGTCCACTGGGGCAAATTAGAATCCATGGCTCTCCCAAACATCAGGGTGGCTGGGCTTTCACCAGTTGTAGAATGGGGAGCAGACCGGTGTGCAAAAAGAGTAGAAGGAAGAACTGATTTGAGCTCAAGTCCTTCTAGTGCAGCGCTCTATACGACCTTCTTAAGAGTGCTCATAAAGTGTTCAACAACGCCCTTAGCCTGTGGCCAAGAAATGTGGTTTTCTGATACTTGATAATAAAATGAGTAAGAAAGTCTTTGATTTCCCGGCCATTGTCAGATTTTAGAACTGATGGAACACCCCAGGTTGCAAATATGCCTTCAAGTCTTTCAATGACTTGATCATGAGTGACTGACGAAAAGTCTTCCACCAAAAGAAACCGGGAGTACTCATCCACAACTACCATGAGATAATGCTCATTGTCAAGGGGTCCAAAGAACTGAACAGCAAGTCACTCCCAGACATGTTTGGAAGATCCAACATGTTCAAAGGATGCTGGTTTGTTTCTGGGGATAAACTGTTACATCAATGAGAAAACTGGAGCTCTCTTTCAACTTGCTCATCAAAACGAGGAAACCAAAAACTGTCCCGAAGGGATCGTTTAGTGGCTACAATTCCACGATGTCCCTTGTGTGCCAGTACGATGACTTTTTGTCTGAGACTTTCAGGAATGCCAATTGTCTACCCTTTAAAGATAAGCCCTTCTTGTGTAGCTGACAGTTCATCACACACATTCTTGAATTTCTGATATTCAGTGTCATTATCAAGAGTCGAGCATGTGCTCTCTAGGAGTGGTGCATAATATCAATCAATCAGGATTCTTATAAAGTGCGACTACTCACCCGTGAGGGTCTAAAGGTACTGAGTGGGGGGCAGAGGAGGTTCTGTGGCTCAGTCAAAGAGCCAGGTCTTGAGGCCCTTCCTGAATTGCGGCAACAATGGTGATTGCCTGAGGTGCAGAGGCAGGGACTTCAAGCAAATAATAATGTCTTTGAGTATGAGTATATTTCTATCTGCATTCGTAGCAGCACTAATTTGCTCCACAGATATGGCTGCTGGGGTACTGGATCTCACAAAGAAGTTAACATAGGCCTCAGCCACTTTAGAAGGGGTACCCTGATACTGTAGGGGCACTCTAGAAAAAAAGGAGGCATGGTTTTGGTATTTTCCTGGCTGGTGCACAATAGTGTAGTCATACTCTTGAAGTCGTAACCTCCAACTCTCAATGAGAGGGGGCATCTTGGCCTTTAGATTGCCAAAAATAGTGAGTAGTGCTTGGTGATCAGTAACAAGCGTAAAATGTTCTCCATACAGAAACACATGAAAGTGTTCACAAGCCCACACAACAGCGAGTCTTTCTTTTTCCGGTTGGGAATAAGCTTGTTCAGTCTGTGCCAAACTCCGGCTAACATACGCTACAACACACCTTCACGCATTTTCATGTCCACTATGTTGAGCAAGAATCGTGCCCAAACCGATTGGGCTGGCATCCACAACAATCTCTGGGGCATATGTACAAGGAGTTAGCGCCACAGTAGCATCAGTTTTTTGATGTTACTGAGGCTTTTTTTTATCGCCGTATTTACAAGTTGCTCCTAACCGCAGTTAGCGGCAGTTTTCCGGCGTAAACCTGAATTTTTAGGATCGCCACTTCTGTTAGCGGGACTTAACGAAAACGAGATGCAAGGTAGGTGTTCCTGTACAAAAACTGCCACTAACCCCACTTTGCGAAATTTACAAGGAATTCCTTGTATGGTGCAAAACCAAAAAAACTGCCTCTAACTCCAGTTAGAGGCACTTTTTAAGACCAGAGAATAGCTGGTCTTAAAAATGGTGCAAACATTTGGGGCCTCATTTCAAAATGTTTTGGTGCTGGACAGGGCTGCAAGGAATGTTGCTGCGCTGCCCTGCAACAAAACTACAAGGCAGGAGTGCGCACCATCAATCAGATAGGGTGCATTCCTGGGCCTCATTCATGAAAAGTGTTGCATCGCTGTGACAAAACAGCGTTGCAACACTTTTCACTACGCCCTTCTTGCGACAGCTGTGCTGTATTCACTGTATGGCACTCCATGTCGCAGTTAATGACAGATACGTCTGGAATCCTGATGTATCTGTCAGCGCTAAAGTCACGCATTGCTGCAGTTGTGTCACAAGCATGACGCAACTCCAGCAATGCATGGGGCCAGCCTATCCCTACGGCACTGCGTCACACTTATGCCTGCCATGAGGTGTAAGGTACTGACGCGGTGGCGTCGTACAATTGTTGCAGTGAAATCTGATGGATTTCACTGCGCCGCTCCTATGAGGCTTTGTTGCGTGGCAATGCCCACCCTGTATACATCATACCTGATGCAGGTATAATGTGGCACAGGGCTTCACAAGGCCACGCATATGCCTAGATGCGTCACTTTGCAAATATGTGCGCAACGTGGTGCAAGAATAACGCTGCAAGTATGTCAAGTAGTGTGTACTTGCGTTAGTAGAGCAGCTACACCCATCCTCCCTTAGCCCTCCTGTCCTCCATCCTTGGGGAACGATCCCAAAAGGTGAAGCACTTCTACTCAAAGGCCTTTTCCCTGCCCTCTGGAGTGCCACAGGGCTCATCTCTAAGCCCAACGCTTTTTTAATCTTTATGTGTCACCCTTAGCGGCTATTATCCACTCTTTTGGAATGGAGGTAGTGTTGTATGCAGGTGACACTCAGATCATGGTGTCAATCCCTAGGAATTCATGCTCTGTAGCTGAAAACGTTTTTTGTTGCATGACTAAAGTGGCAGAATGGATGTCATGTAACTTTTTAAAACTGAATGGGGATAAGACGGAAGTGATGATTTTTGGCCCAGAGGCAGCAAGCTGGAATAACAGCTGCTCCCCTCATTCTCTAGGAATTTTTCCTAATCCGGGAAAAAAAGCAAAGAACCTAGGAGTACTGATGGACACAGAACTCAACTGCAATGCCCAAACTAATCGTACAATCATAACCTGCGCCTGGATTATAAGAATGCTGAAGAAAATCTTTCCTCTTATTCAGCAGCCTGCACGCAAGCAGCTCGCTCTTGCCCTGGTAATGTCGAGACTCGATTACTGCAACTCACTGTACCTGGACTAGAACAAGAGTACGCAGTATAAACTCTAGGTGGTACGGAATGCACTGGCGAGACTGGTTCTGGACATTCCTAGAGGGCAGTCGGCTGCTAAGGGATTGGAAACCCTTCACTGGCTCAAAATTAACAAGCGTATCAGCTTTAAATCTCTCTGTATGTACATAAAGCTCTCTATCTCCCTTATTCATCAAGATTAAAAACCATGTTTGGCTGGTACTCCCCAGGCAGGCCCATTCGCTCATCCTCTAAGCTACAGCTTAATGTTCTGAAACCCATAAGAAAGAGATGGGGCGACAGAGCTTTCTCCACTTCTGCCAGTAAACTTTGGAACACTCTTCCAAAAAACATAAAGGCCATCTCCCAGCTCCTGCCCTTCAGGAAGGCTCTTAAGACTCGGCTATTCTGCTTGTAGTTATCTCCTGAATCCGGAATTCTAGTGGACTCTCTCCTTGGATGGTGATCTACAGCGCCTATGATTGTAGCCCTGAATTTCCTCTTCCCATGGGACTCTGGCTGGTCATCCTGGCTGTTGAGGGGCTTGGGGGGATTGTTGATCTGTGCTGCACTTGGCCCTGGCTGCTCCATTCTGCATTCCATTGGTTTTGTTTCCTATTTTTCATTGGAGTTGGACTTATAAGTCACGTTGGGCTGACTAACGTGAGTTTTTTTGCCGCTAATGGGCCTTTTGTCAGTTTTTGCCCGCTAACGTCAGAAATTGTATCGCCTTCACGCTAGTATTAGCAGCAGGTTTCACCCGGCTACGTGAAACTATTGCCATGTAGCGACATATTGTAAATACATCACTAACAGGGAGATAGCCTTATTGGAAGTCTCTGAAAAAATCAAAGAGCAACTAGATAGAGGAGGAAGTGCAGTGCTGATACTTTTAGACCTTTCCGCGGCTTTTGATACCATGCCCCATGACCGGCTTCTGCAAAGTCTGTCGGAATGCGACATTGGGGGCACGGTACTCAAGTGGTTCGCTTCCTTTTTGAACGACCGCCGACAGGAAATTTGGTCCCCCCCCTTTTTGGCCCCCATTCCACCTATGAAGGTGGGGGTCCCACAGGGGCCTATCTTGAGCCTGTCACTGTTTAACATTTATATGGCTCCTCTTGCACTCCTATCTGAGTCCCACGGCGCTAGGATAGTATCATACGCCGATGATACTCAACTGCTGTCTGACGGAGGTTTTCTCTTGGCTACGGCTTAATCAACTAAAGTGCAACCCAGAAAAATCAGAAATTATCATCTTTGGTTGTCCGCCCTGCGAATCATGGCACCAATGGTGGCCTCGGGATATGTCCCCTCCCACAGCTCCAGTTAGTATCGTGAAGAACTTAGGGGTTAAGCTTGATGACGCCCTAACAATGAAAGCCCAAATTAAGACTGTTGTTGGCACGTGTTTCGGCATGCTGAAAATGTTAAAAAAATGTCTTCCCCTGCTACCGGTAGAGTACCAGAAAACTGTAGTCAAAGCCTTCATTTCTTCTAGGCTAGATTACATCAACATTTTGTACCTGTGCCTTCCTGAGTACTTACTGAATCGTCTGCAGGTGGCTCAGAATGCAGAGGCCAGAGCCATTCTCATGGTGGGTCCCAGAGAACATATGACAATCCATCTGAAGGCCTTGCATTGGCTTCCGGTGCGTAAGAGGATCCAGTTTAAAGCGCTGGTTCTGGCATTTCGGGCCCTCCACGGCACAGGTGCCTTATATCTCAGGAGAAGGGTCCAACACTATGTGCCGCAACGAGCCCTGAGGTCCTCAGGACAGTCTCTGATGCTCACTCCTAAGTTTGCCCGTACCCGGGTAGGCGGGCGCTCATTTCAACTGCTGGCCGCCCGCTTATGGAATTGTCTGCCACTCCATCTCAGGCAGGTCCAGGATCTGTTTATTTTTAGGAGACAGCTAAAAACTTGGCTTTTCCAGCAGTAATTTCTTCCAGACTTGGCTTGGCTCTTGTGCTCTGGTTTCCTATTTCTCTGTGATCCTTCAGCACCGGGACACTCTGTGGAGTAGCCATGCGCTTTACAAGTACCTATTTTCATTTAATTTCATTTAATAGTTTTTGGTGATAGGCCGCGTTAAGAAAACTGTCGCTAACTAGTGTTAGCGTTAGTTAGCTGCAGTTCTTGTACATATACCCCTCTGTATGCAGTTTCGGATCAAAGTATGTCATTTCAGTGTCATTTTCAATTGCATGTTTGATTGTCTTGAAACTCTGATTGCACTCCTGTGACCACTGAAATTAAACATTCCGTTTCGTCAAGTCTCTCAACGGGGCGCTCACAGTGGCAAAATCATGGATGAACCTGGAGCAGTAACTGGCCATCCCAAGAAAAGAACGTAACATGGCCACATCTCGTGGAGGAGTGTTGGATAACAAAGTCTGAACTTTGGCTGGATCGAGAGTCATCACCCCATCAGAGAAAATGTGCCCAAAGAATTTTAAATTTGTTCAGTGAAACTCACACTTTTCAGCATTCAAAGTAAGACCTGCATCAGCAGGCAGACATCATGCTTGGGTAAGGGCTATCTCATGTTCTTTATGTGTGGCCCCAAATAATGGTATATCATCACTATAATTAAAAGCATGGGTGACAGGCCGTATAATGCGACAAATGACATTATGGAAAAGTTATGCAGCTGAGGACACTCCAAAACTCAATCTTTTGTGTCTGAACAAACCAACATGAGTTGAAAACGTAGTAATTTACCTGCAATTTTCTTCCAATTCGAGCTGATGATACCCTTTGTTCAGATCAAGGCACGAAAAGTCTTTTGCACCATTCAACGGGGTGATCATATCGGTAATTTGAGGACCTGGATGTCGCTCTCTTTCAATCACCTTGTTTGCTTGACGCATGTCAACACAAATTCGCACAGACCCTCCACTGTTTTTTTTTAGGTACCACCACAATGGATGACACCCATGGCGTCGAACCAGTAGAGCGCTCAATGATATCATGTTTCAGCAAAGTCTCAATTTCTTTTTCAAAAGCTTCTTGTAGATGAAATGCAGTTTGCCCATGTTGTTGAGCAACAGGACGAATGTCCTCACTAATGTGAAGCTGCACTTTCATTGGCCTACGTTTTCCTAATCCATGGAACAACAATGGAAACTGATTCACTATGTCGTGATGAGCACTGACATTGTAATTCACAGAAATCAGATCCCATGTCAGCAGCAGTGCTAAAACTGAGCAAACATGCACTCGACAAAGTGCCCTGAAGGACATGGATTGCGGCTTGTACCTTTGTCTTTTTGTGTTTCATGGTCCCCATGAATGAACCTTGACTTTGTAATGGTGTCGAGGCTGCACAATTGAATACCTTGGTTTTCGATGGTGTGAGACGGGGCACTCTAGACTGTTCATTGTACTTTTCGGCTTGTATGATATTTATTGATGCTCCACTGTCTATGATAAACAGTATATAGCAACTATTTACCTTCAATTTTATTTTGGGACAATGTCCTTATGAATTATTATTATTATTATTAAACATTTTTAGAGCGCGTAGCTACCCTTAGGCATCCCAGCGCTAGCTACTGAACAGAAAACAGATGAGGTTATAGTGCTGATTGTTGGAATAGCCAGATTTTTAAAAGTTTACGAAACGGAAGGAGATGGGGTTCAGAGCGAAGGTGGGGGGGTAATGTGTTCCAGAGTTTCGCCACATTATAGGTAAAGGATCTTCCTCCACTTCCTGTCCTCCTTATTTTTGGAACGACTGCCAGATTGAGAGTAGCCGACCGCAAGTCCTTCTTGGGGCGGTAGGGGGTAATAAGGGATTTGTTGATAGCCGGGCCCATTCCCCACATGGTTTTATGAGCGATGCAGAGGGCCTTAAATTTTACTCTTTCGGGGATTGGCAGCCAGTGTAGAGTTTTTAAAGCTGGCTTGGCTGATTTGGTTTTTGAGATCCCAAGAAGCATTCTGGCGGCACAGTTCTGAGCTACTTGGAGCTTCCTTAAGGTTGCTTTGGGAGCCCCTAAGTAGAGGGAATTGCCATAATCCAATCGTGACAGGACCAAGGCCTGAATCAGGATTCTTTTTGCAGCCATTGGAAGGAGCGGGAGGACTTTCCGAAGAAGTCTAAGTGTGCCAAAGCAGGCCTCTGTCACCCTCACAGCTTGGTGGTCAAACTTGAGAGAGTTGTCTAACCAGACACCCAGACTCTTTATCCTGGTTTTAGGTGTTGGAGGGGTGCCTAGGCACTTGGGTCATATCATGTTAAGGTCCATGCTTGAGTGGTTGCCTAGGAGCATGAGTTCTGTTTTGCCTCCGTTGAGTTTGAGACAGGAGTGCTCCATCCAAGAGGCAACTTTCTCCATACGTTTCGAAATCAGAGGGAAAATTGCGGGGCCCATTAAGAGTTATGACCAGCTGTGTGTCATCCGCGTAGGTAACAATCTTGATCCTGTGAGGTAGAATGATGTCAGCGAGTGGCCGCATATACACATTGAATAGTGTGGGGCTCAACGAGGATCCCTGCGGGACTCCACAGCTGAGCTCTAATCTCCTAGATGTTGCGTCCCCTGAGAAAACCTGAAATGTTCTACTATCTAGGTAGGATTGTATCCAGGAGATCGTCTCATCATGGATCCCTAGCCTCCTGAGTCTCTCCACTAAGATGGTAAGGTTTACTGTGTCGAAGGCTGAACTTAGATCAAGGAGGATGATGGCGACTGCTCCTCCTCGATCTAGAATTTGTTTAGAGTCCTCAACCACAGCAAGAAGAGCAGTCTCAGTTCCGTGCTTAGGACGGAACCCAGTCTGGGTGGTATGCAGGAGGTCATGGGTTTCCAGGAAGTTGGAGAGGAGAGAGTTCACATATTTTTCTAATATTTTTACAATGGCCGGCAGCAGCGAAATAGGGCGATAGTTGCCCAGGTCCTCTGGATTTAGGCTAGGCTTTTTCAATAATGCCTTTACCATGGCATGTTTCCATGGACCAGGGGCTGATGACGTGGAAATGGAAAGATTTACAATTTCCAAAATAGTAGGAAGGATCACGTCTCCTGCTTTATGAAGGATATGTGGGGGGGCTGGCTCTAGAGGGGAGCCTGATTTTATTTGTGATAAAATTTCTGTCAGCTTGTCCAAATTACTAGCGGCAAATTCCTTAAGCACTTGTTCTGGATGGTATGGGAGCACGTCTGTAGATCGGAGATCACTGGGGCAGGGGGAGCAAAGGAATGTGGTATAACGCTTTTTTATTTTATCCTGAACAAATTCCGCCAGTGCATTGCACCGTTCAGGGGGTGCCTCGAGAACTGATTCATTTTTGGGAGCTCTAGGAGATCCCTCGCTTTGCGAAAGATTTCCCTGGGAGTGTTGGTGGCGGAAGTAATGATGCCTTCATAATAACTGGCCTGTGCTGTTTTTATTTCCTTTTGATAGACTTTTATAGATTCTCTGTATTTTATTTTGTTCAGGTCCTTATAATTTCTCCTCCATTCCCTCTCCAATCTTTTGCATGTCTGTTTGAGTATTCGCAATTCAGGGGAGTACCATGGAGTCTTTTTCTCTCTGCTTTTGTGGTTGAGTTTAGCTGTGGCGACCATGTCAAGGGAGGACTCAATCCAACGGGTAAAATTTTCTGAGGCTACGGTGAGATTTGAGTTGGCTTTAGGTTTAAGACTCTCGAGAGCTGTAATCCAGGAGTCTACGGGAAGTTTCGCCCAAGGGCGTGTTTTCCTCTTGATGACTTTGATGCACGGGGTTCGCTGGGGAGGGGTTATACAAAAGGGGATCAAGAAATGGTCCGACCAGGGAATGCGAATAGGATTGCTCACTGACATTCCAGCGTGGTTGCTAAAAATGGGGTCTAGCGTATGGCCTTTCTTGTGTATAGGGCCTATAACTTTTTGGGCAAGTTGGATAGCTAAAAGATCATGGGTGAGCTCCAATGCATCCACCTTATTGGGGTGAATGCTACGATTTCCCTTGTTGTTCCTTTTTTGACTCGTATTCTTCCTTGTAGGAAACCAAACCTACATGCGCACATCTTTCAGTAGTCAACATCGACATTGCCAGTGCTTAATTTGTAAAAAACATAAGTGCCGGAGCTCTTGTCAGGAGGCCACTGCAGCTTGCACCACACATTGCCCCTGCCATGCTGCCAATAACAGTACTAACACAGCTACTAACCATCACACTCCTACAATTGTTAAATTTCAGACTATTTCAGGCCCCCAAAGCTATCAGAATGGCTTTGTCTGCAGGTAATAGTAATTTTTAACGTATATTGAATTAGTAATTAACTGTTGCTGTGGTCAACTCCAACAGCGCCACCTTGTGGCTGACTGTCACAAGTTCCGGTGTTGATACTTAAGTGCCAGTGCCGAGCACCGGAAACCACTGGCTCACATATGCACACACATCTTCTTCACTGTCGCTCAACAGTGAAGAAGGAGAACCTTTCGATGAGTAATTAGATAACAATTGGCCTCTTTCAGTTTCTACTTCCCTCAACTAATGTTGCTGTTTACTTCGGTAGGCATAACTGGAACATTTCTAGCACCTTCTGGCAGCCATTTTGTCTTCTTTCACTTTGCAAACTGGTACAAAATGGTTCTCTTTCCCACGACCTTTACATATTTGTTCAATGGTGGGACGTTTACCTTTGTGTGGAAAGGAAAATCCACATCAATAACACAACTTCTTTTTCTTTGAAGACATCAGTTTGTGACTTTCTACCTTTTGCTTTTTCTTCACATTCAACATCAATTCCCTCTCAGCTCCTCCATCCTCCATGTCATCAGCTTATTTATCAGCGCATTCTTCCGCTCTGACCACCATGAGCACACGCTCCAGAATGAGCCTGTCTCTCAGTATTCGACATCTGAAGGAATCGGAACGTCAACCTTCAATGACTCTGAGCCGTATGGCTTCTACATCATTGAATCCATTAAATCTGCAATACTTGGTGAGTGATTCAAGTCTTTCAGCAAACTCATTAATCATTTCACCCTCTCTCTGTCTCTCTTGGTTGAAGATGCACCTTTCATAGTCGACATTCTGCACCGGATTGAATTTGTTGTTCAAGACTTCTTTGATTTGACCTATGAAGTTTCTTCACCTCTTGGCATTTTATTTATCACCTCCTTCACTCCTTCTCCTGCTATGTTTTTAAGATATTTGTTGATCTTCTTGTCATTCGTTACTTCCTGCGCATCAATAAAATTGTCGAAATATTCGATCCAGGCAGTGCATCTAGTGTCAATGTTCTGCTTTTTCATGGTCTCAATTGAAGACGGTGGTTTCAGGAACACAGCGGCAACGTACTTTGTGCTGTTGTCTGCAGCTGCTGCCAGGATTATGTGCTGTTCAAGCTGCATTTGACCTTCAGCACCTTCTGGCCCGGTGTCACCCCTGCGAGCATCAGCCCACTGGCTAGTACTTGGGTCATCATACCCAAATGGAGGTCGGTGGGCACCCTCTTTTTCCTTGGCCGTGAGTAATGGATTTGTCTCTGTTGTTTATTCATCTCCACTCTCTCCCTTTTCCATGATACCTGGTTTTCACTGCCTTTATTGTTTCTCTTGCAATGAGCTGTCACTTCTTGTAGTGTATTCTGTACCTGGTTGTCACTACCTTTAGCGTTACATTGCCTTTATCGACTTCTAATCGCAGTGTTATTTTGCACTTTGCTGTCACTGTTTGTTGCACATTATTGTACTGTATGAATTATGGCTCTGTATTAGGTTGTGGCATCATACCTCTTATCTTGGTTGAATTAGCAATTTTCTGACCAACAACAAATTACATTTTATGTAGGGCCTTCACTTTCTTTGAAGGTCCTGCACTGGCTGGAGTTGTGCTTTGACTCCACATACGCCAACCATTGACTCTCACTTCAACTGAGGCACACGTGGCATGCACAAGCAGTTTGCTGGACCTCTGCAAACTCTCTGGGAGAGCACTTTCGACTCTGCATGTTGCGGGTTTTACATATCACCAATCTCATCTCCAGTTGCAGCATCCTCCCCAGCCCTGTAGCCAGTGGCAACTCGCAGAGGGAGTGCTGCGGGCGGTGCGGCGGGGCGGGGAGGGGCAGGGTGGGGGGGGGTAGTGGACTCGGACATACGAGGGAACGGAGTAAAGTAAGTAAATCAATAAATAAAACAATTTACCTTGCGCGCGCTGCATCGCCAACTCAGCGATGTAGTGCGTGCAAGGTAAATTGTTTTATTTATTGATTTACTTACTTTACTCCATTCCGTTGTATATCCGAGTCCACTACCCCCCCTCCCTGACCCTCCCCCGCCTCACCGCCCCGCAGCACTCCCTCTGCGAGCCGCCACTGCCTGTAGCATGTAAAGGAATAACGCCACACACTGAGCTCGGTATTACATGTTTTTATTCTCTAGAGCGTAACCATTAACTGACACGTACTGCGTCATGAATTTTATTAACCACACCCAATCACTTACATCACTAGATTACCTAGTTTGTGAGGGACCAGAGGGTCCTGCACTCTATAATACACAAGACACTACATAGGTAACTCACACTCTGCTGCTGTGAAGTGTTTGTGTCTGAGTGCGTAAGTGTTCATGCTCATGTGTGATTTTGTGTCTTTGAGTGTGTGATTGTGTGTGTCTGTGTGCATGCTTGCGTGTTTTTGCATGTTTTGTACTTGTATGTGTGAGCGTGTTATGCTTGCTTCATTTTGAAAAAATGTCTGTCTCTCATAATGAAGACAGTAGGGTTGAAAGTCACTTTGCACTGGCCTGCTCCTCATTTCATTATTCTGACAGACCTGATAATTTCCTTCACAGATCCTCCCACATGAATCATCTCAAGTCAGCTGATACTTATAGTTTGTGTTGCTCAATGGCTGAGTTATTTAGCCCCCCCACCCAAAGAGAGACTACCTTCCCCAAACCAGGCCATGGCAAGACTCACAATTGGTGGCATCTGATCCATGGTTGTGAGGTGCAGGAGGTTTCATCAGCACCGCAAATTAAAGACAACCTACTAGCTCTCCCTGTCAAAATCTGTGAAACCTGTCATGACTGGGCCCATCCCCCCCTCCAAGAGCTGTCTGTACCCGAAGCACTGGAACATGATGGGTGTGGTATGCTAGTATTAGGGGTGATAGAGCGCTGAGAGCACTCTATTTGTATGAGTGCACTATACTCATGGTTTAAACGCACTCTCATGTATTCGTATTGTTTGCAGTGTTTTTGATTATTAAGAAACATTTATTTGAATCATTTAATGTTGAATTAAGTGAACGCATTAAGTAGAATTTTGTAGGTATTATGATTCCTTCATGCATAATGTGCAGGACAATATTATTTTTATATATCGTAATGGTGATGAGTTTAAGTTGTCTGAAATATAGGCCCAAAGTTAATGTTTCGTTTCTTCGTGCTCTCAAGAAATAAATAATTAAATGATTGTTGTGTTCGAAGTTAGAATGTTCTCACCCTGTTACAGGTGCAAGAGTATACATCGTTATTTTAAGAGTTAAGGAGAGGTCCAAAATGCCTTTGAAGAAAGCTGGGAAGCGAGAAGGGAGGATGCCTTGCGTATCGGGTCTGTCTGGAAGCCAAGGCAACTGGAAGAAGATATCATTAATTAAATTTGTTTCATAAAAGAGAACCAGCTACTGCATAGAGGTCTAATGGAAAATGTTAAGAAAAGTGACGCAATGTGGGTTGAATCCCATCTTTTTGTATGATGCGCAGGGACAGAGAGACCAGACTTCTGCTAGCTTACGGAGAAGAAGGAGCATCTTAGAGCAAGCTCCATAGCCTTAAGCTAAACGACCCATTTGACATGAGTACTTCTTAGGAAGTCAACACATGCTGACACCATTGGGGAATGATAGAAGAGAGACAGGAAGGGCCCTCATATAGAGTAGTGTAGGGAAAGTTTTTGATTTCTTTCAATGAGTCGAGAGCTGAATATTGCATCTATTCTGTGTTGCATTGTGATTTTGGAATTTATAATCATCTGTCTTTTGGGCCGCATTACTTATATCCGAAAAATCGGTTCTGTATTAATTTTTCTGTATCTCTATACTCTGCTATTGAGATGTATTTACATCCAATTGTTTTTGGCCTTATAATAAATATTCAAACTGCACTTTGGAGTCAGTGATCATTTCAGGCATGGCGACTTTTATTAATATCTGTTTAAGTTGTTTTCCTCCCTCAACCACTTTAGGTAAATAAAAGATCGATCGCTTACGCTATACTTAGTAGGGAACGTAGGTGTGCAAGTTAGCGTAATCAAATGGTAGCAGAGGATGGTTTACCTTTAAAGTGGTTTACCTCTAAGTTGAGGGGAGTACTTAGGAGTAGAGTTGAAGGTTGAGTTTCCTGAAGTGGAGCGGAAGACGGCGGAGACCAGAGATTGGCGGACGTTGATGGTGCGGCGGAAACAGTGGTGGCGTGAGTATGAAAGAAATTGCTGTGTTAGATTGCGGTAATGAGTAAGTGGGTGATGTCTTGCGGAGTTGGGATGTATGTTGAGTGAATGTGGTTTTTGGTTTTGGTTTTTGGTAAGCGGACTCAAGAGAAGTCCAGGATCCCGGGATAGTTTTGTATTGTAATTGTCTGATCAAATGTGGGTGATGTGAAGCGCTATCAACGATCCACTTGTGTTAGGGACCTTTGTGTGAATGAGGAATAGGTCGCGGTAGAAAGCCTCAGGTACCGGGGGTGGACTATGGCGATTAAGTGACCAACACAGGTCGGGGGTCACTACGGCTGAATGTTCTTGTGAGAGTGTTCTATCGATTTTCAGTGACAGACGATTATTTGTTTATGTGACTGTAAGTTATTGTAATTGTGTAGGAACAGTTACTTGGTTGAATAACTTTTGGTTATACAGTTACTTGTAGTACGAATGTGTGTAAGTGAGTTGCGGTGAAATTGTAAAGGCGGGTGAGCCGCTGCAAGGAGTGAGAAGTGACGTCAGGGTGCGCCGCGCTGTGATAGGTTTGTAGGTGTAACGCCGCGCTGGGATTGGTGGAAGTTCGTTAGCAGGGGAACAGCGTAATTTGGGCTTACAATTGATCGATTTCACAATGAGGTGCTTCAGGGTATTGCGAGATTTGTGTAGAGGTGACACAGGGGTAGTGACTCGGGTAGGAGAAGAAGCCCCACCAGAAGACACACCGGCACATTACATGGCAACGAATGTAGGACTTCATACTATTGTGTGGCTTCAGAATTGGCATAAAATTACAGAGAAAGAGGGTGAATTGGCTTTCCCTCGTTATGGGTCTTTTCGTATGGAAGTGCTGACCCAGCTGAGGGGGTGATGAATGCACTGAAACCTCCCCTAGACCCACACAATTTGAGGCATTAGATGCATGGATGAGAGCAGCTCTAGCAAAAGGAGAGAGGCTTCACACGGGAGGATGAAAAAGCAATGAAGGCATATCATGATGCTAGATGGGATGCTCAGTTGAAGAGATGGAGAGTAGACACCATAGAGGGAGAACGCTTGTACCCACTTCTCACATTAGGAGAGGGGGCTGAAAGGAAAAAGACGACAGAGGAGGACAGTGATACAGAGGACAGCTTTCTCGACAGATTGCTAGCGGTCCGTCCTCCACCTTGCGATTCTAGATTAGAGACAGAGAGGTTGCGCCCATCAGAAGAGCAGTTAGGTGCGGGACAACTGGGTTCAGGGGAACAATCGGCAGGAGTAAGAGGCAAGATTACAATGGTACGCATTCCAGGAGGGTCAGGAGGAAGAAGGTATTCAAACAGTGATCCAGAACCACCTGTAGGAAACATGCAGTTGCCAGATGCTTTATCGGTACCAGACACAATAGGGCCAGTGGTTCCGATATATACTCCTAGAGAAAGAACCGATGACAGTCATCAGCACATAAGTGAAGGGGAAGAGACAATTTCTGGAGGGAGCCTTGCAATGAGTGGGACAGGTTTCTGTCGAATACCAGTAGAATCTAGTACTCCACTGCCAGCTACAGCTGATCCCTCAAGAATGGAGAGTGGGGCAGAACGAGGACGGACAGGAGCTCTAGCAAATTCTAGATCTGACCTTTGCATGTGGGTTCAACCAGTGAGAGAGTCAATGATGCCGAGGGAAGAGATAACCAAGAGACAAGAAGCGCCTAAAGTACTGTTTGGGCCACAGGTGATTTGTGCAGGTGACCATTGGAGAAGGCGAAGTTGTGAAAGAGAGAGACGCCCTGTTTCGAAGACAGAAGAGGGTGCAGTTCCTAGAAGAACCCAAAGTTGTGACAGGGAAGATACACGAAATGAGGAAATTCAGAAAGTGTTAAAAAGCGCAATAAAGGTGCCAATGTTAGATGTGGTACGATTAAAGGCAGAGCTAGACGAGGTGATTGAAGGTAATCTACCCCTGATCAAAATTAATACTTATGATTCGAGTGAACTACTGTTCGTAGCAAATGACATGACAAGAAATGCCAAACGAGCTTATGATGCATTGTTGCTTTTGGCACAAAGGTATGAGGTTGATTTGTCAAAGACCAAGCTGACACAGGGTTCTTGCAGATTAAATTACACAGATAAGGATTTGGAAGAGAAGCGAATGAGTGGATTGAAAGCACAAATTAGAGAACTAGTGATGGGGATGCGGACATGGAAAGATTTAGACAGATGGAAAGAAAAATGGGACAAAAAGAAAAGTTTCCAGACCGGAATAGGGAATACTCCGCCTCCGGGTGGAGGGACGGGAGCTGCAGGAAATTTCCCCCTCAGGGAGGTACAGAATGGAGGGTATGTACATGTGCCATGGAGCAGGGGTGATTACTGATTTGGCAGCATTTACAAATGATTTTCCTCAGCTGAGGAAATACCTGCTGAATGGTACAAGCAAATAGACAGGTTTGTAAAGATTTCGAAGGTATTGTGGATTGATTTGAACACCTTATTTGATATCGTAGTGCCGGCGGATTTGTGGGTGGCATGTAAGATTGCCATCGAGTGGCCTACAGTAGAGCCACCTAGAGATTCATTGACTCATGGTCCTTCACCTGATGTAATGAGAAAATACGAGCAAGTGATTACATGTTTGCAATCGAAGGTAGCTCCTCAAACTGTTGATTGGTTGAAGATTGATCGCACTACCCAAGACTCAAAAGAATCAGTACATGATTATTATGAAAGATTGTTGTTGGCTTTTAAGCAGCATAGTGGATTAGATACAATTGAACAGAAAGATATGGGACAGTTTGTCTCGAAGTTTGTTTTGGGACTGAAATCCGACATTAGTCTGATGATACAGCAGCACTTGATATGTTGGCAGAATAAGTCGGTGGACGAGATTCTGCGTTATGCTAAATATTGCAGTGATCAAGTGGAGTCGACACAGAAGAAATTAAAGGACAAGTTGATGTTGGTGCAGTTGAGAAATGCTGATATGACGCAAGGGTTTGAAGGAGGTCAAGGTAGAGGTAGAGGAGGTGGAAGAGGAATGGGACAACAGGTGGTGACCCAACCTGGTCAGGGTAGAGGAAGAGGAATGGATTCAGGTACAAGTGACTGGGTGGCTCAACAGAAAAGAGTCACTGCCTGCCATTATTGTCACAAAATCGGGCATTGGAAGCGCGAGTGTAGATCAAATCCAGCCAATCAGATACAGATGGAAGGAGAGGGACAGCTGACCGAGGCTGTCAATACTGTGACAAGTCCCAGGTCTATGTATGGAGGAGGATATGAGCCGCAAGTGCAAATACCTCAACCTCCTAGGATACCCATGCATAATCAGTTATACCATCAAATGCCTTATTTTGAAATACAAGACCGATTTGATACAAATCAAGATTCACAGGAGTGCCAGAGGGGGTGCACGAGGAATGCACCCTAGATGCAATCTTAGAAGTAGATCAGAGTGGACCATTTGTAGATGCAGATGTGAATGGATATCCTGTTACCTTCTTATTAGACACTGGAGCTGCTCGCTCCACAGTAAGAACTGAAGTAGTCCCAAATGTAACTCTTTCGGGACGATCGATTCAAGTAGTGGGGGTTAGTAATCAGAAAATGACCAATCCATTGACAGATGAATTACCCGTGAGAATAGGACCATTTCGGGATAGACATCAATTTGTAGTGTGCAATTCGAGTCCGGTCTGTCTTTTGGGACGAGACCTTCTGTGCAAGCTCAATTGTACTATATCATGCACTCCAAGAGGTGTGGAATTGCAAACCTATGATGACGATGCTGATTTCAAAATGGCTAACATGAGTCTGTGTGCAGAAATGTTTGTGGTGCTCACAACAGCAGAATTGCCACATGACTTGAGAGATTCAGTTGATCTGAAAGTGTGGGATTTTACGGGCGAGGATGTAGGTCTAATGAGAGGGGTTGAGCCAGTTAAGATACAGATCAAACCTAATGCTGAATTCCCATGAACGCCACAAAATAAGTTGACTCCAGAAACTGTGGCCGGCATAAGACCTGTGATTGAGACTATGATTGCCCAAGGTATTCTGAAGGAGATAAGAGGAAGTCCCTGTAACTCACCTATTATGGGACTGCAGAAGCCAAGTGGCAAGTACAGAATAGTGCAAGATCTGCGTCGGGTTAATGAAATTGTGATCCCATGTTGTCCTGTGGTACCGGATCCAGCTGTTATTCTATTTCAGATACCATGCAAAGCAGAATGGTTTACAGTGATAGATTTGTGTCACGCATTTTTCTCTATACCATTGCATGAAGAAAGTCAGTTTTTATTTGCATTTAGGATGGACAACCGTGTATTAACATGGAAAAGAATCCCTCAGGGGTATACAGAAAGCCCCTCCATTTTTAGTCAATGTCTGAAAAAGAATCTTGAAGGACTGGTGATGGCCCACAACTCGGTCTTAGTGCAATATATAGACGACCTTTTGGTCGCCTCAGAGACTGAGGATGCTTGCAGGATTGACACTGTGGCGTTGCTGAATCATTTGGCAGAGAATGGGCACAAAGTGTCTCCAAACAAACTGCAGTATTGTTTGTCTGAAGTTCAGTACCTAGGTTACTGGATTGAGAAAGGAAAACGAAGGGTGTCACCAGATCGCATAGAGGCGATTCTGCAAATGGGAACTCCGAAAACACAAAAAGAAGTCCGCATGTTTTTGGGAATGGTCGGCTATTGTCGACAATGGATCCCAAATTTTTCCTTGCAAGCAAAGCCTCTGTTGAAACTGACTCGAAAAGATTTTAGTGATCCGGTTCCATGGGATGACGAGTGCTTGAAAGCCTTCCGTGAGCTGAAAGAAAGCATCTGCCGTGCTCCAGCTCTCGGAATGCCGGATTATAACAAAGCGTTTTCGCTCTTCTGATGTGAAAAGGAGGGATGTGCATTAGCAGTCCTAGTGCAGACACATGGGGGTGCCCGTAGATCAGTAGCTTACTTCTCAGCTACATTAGATCCTGTAGCTTCTGCGTTGCCCGGATGTCTGAAATCCGTTGCTGCAACTGGTGTCAGCATTGAAAGATGTGAAAGCATAGTGATGGGTTATCCGCTCATTGTTTATGTGCCCCATTCAGTAGAACTATTGATGACGTGAACGAAAACACAGTATCTGACCAACAACAGACTTACCAAGTATGAGCAGGTTATCTTGGCTGCTGATAATGTTACCCTGAGACGTTGTACCACTCTGAACCCTGCTACATTGTTACCTATTCCGCAGGAGGAAGGAGATGAGGATTGTGAAGAGCATGACTGCCTAGATGTTACTGACCTATCCACCAAACCCAGATCTGACATTGTCGATGAACCTTTGCCCCAATCTGATGTGGTCCTTTTTGTTGATGGTTCATGCATAAGAGACAATGAAGGGTATTTGAGAGCAGCGTTTGCTGTGTGCACCATCATGGGAGTAGTGGAAGCTGCCTGTTTAAATAGAGTATTCTCTGCTCAGGTGGCCGAAATTGTCGCTTTGACACGTGCCTGTATCATTGCAGCTGATATACGAGTGACTGTGTATACTGACAGTCAATATGGATTTGGTGTGGTTCATGATTTTGGGCAGTTATGGTCACAGAGAGGGTTTCTAACGTCCTCAGGGTCACCTATACGTAACGGCGAGTATGTGCGCCAACTATTGGAAGCTTTGCAAAAGCCCAAAGAGATAGCAGTCGTTAAATGTGCAGCTCATGGAAAGGGAGAAGACTTTGGGGCATATTAACAGCGGGCAGCGATAATTATCGCTGGCCGTGCTTAGCGATAATTATATTATCGCAGGCTATCTTTGGTATTAACCGCCCTGGTAGCGCGTTTTTAACAACGCATTACTCCAGGGCGATAAAGATTCCAGAGATAGTGAGGTTATCGCCCTTTTGTAGGGAACATCGCTGGTTTTCCAGCGATGTTCCCTTCAAAACGGCGATAACCTTGCTGATACGACCCTGTGGTCGTATCAGCAGAATCCATCTCCTATGTCTAACATAGGTAAGTCAGGATTATAGCAGACGTTAGATTTTGGCGAAAACGGCCGTTTTCGCCAAAATTTAACGTCTGCTATAATCCTGTGGGCTGCCTTGTAAATATCGCGATGTGCACATCGGCGATATTTGCAACGTAGCCCATCCGGGGTACGCCCAGTAGCGCCCACTTTGCATCTCATTAGAGATGCAAAGATGGGCGTTGGGGGAAAGGGCGATAGTGCAAGGATTCACGCGATAGCGTGACCTTGCTGATTAGGCGATAAGATTATCGCCGCTTTTCGTCCGAAAACGGACGCTAAAGCGGCGATAATTGTTTATCGCCTCGTTGTTAATATGCCCCCAAGTCACTAAGGGCAACAATTACGCAGATGAAGTAGCACGATTTTGCGCTGAACATGTTTGTATTTTCAATGGAGAATATATAGGCGAGAGCACAGAAGAGACCGAGCTCAGCATGATGTTAGCTATAGCCGATACTTGGGATGAAGTGAAGCGGTTGCAGGATGAAGTCTTAGAAGAAGAAGCTGCTTCATGGGTCAGAGCAGGTTGCACAAAAAGGGATGATGGCATTTGGGTGTCCACAGATGAGAGAGCAGTACTACCCAATTGTCTACTGAGCCCAATGTCAAGCAAAATTCATGGAGCAGTTCATTTGGGAAGAGATGCTATGGTACGAGTGTTTAGGCAGACGTGGTTTAATCTACGCTTTCGTGTGTGGGCTGAAACGGTATGTCACAGGTGTGTTACCTGTCAACAAATGAATGTTGGAAAGAGAACTGTGGTCGGAATGAGTCACATTGGAAGATCTGGGGGTCCCTTCAATAGGATACAGTTAGACTTTATAGAGATGCCGAGGTGCAATAGGTTGAGATATGTTTTGGTGGTGGTGTGTATCTTTTCGCGGTGGGTGGAAGCATATCCAACTAGACGATGCAACAGTCTTACAGTAGCTAAATTGTTATTAAGAGAACTGATCCCGCGGTACGGTTTTCCAACATCAGTGGAGACAGATAGAGGAACTCATTTCCACAGTGAAATCATGAAGTTGTTGTGCGCTGCTTTAAATATTGATCAAAGACTGCACAGTAGCTACAGCCCCGAGGCTTCAGGTCTAGTAGAGCAGGTTAATGGCACCATCAAGTCAATAGTGGCAAAGGTGTGTTCGTCAACTTCATTGAAATGGCCAGATGCGTTGCCCCTGGTGTTAATGAGTCTGCGTAGCACTCCTGATAGGAGAGCAGGGCTTTCTCCCCACGAAATGTTGACCGGAAGAGCTATGCGTTTGCCTATGGTGCCAGCTACAGCTTTGATAAACATCACTGATGATTTAGTGTTGGATTATTGTAGAGGACTGGCTGATGTGGTTACTTCTGTATCGCACCAGGTCGAGGCTGCGACTGCATCCACCTCGAGAGACCTGATGCATGATCTTAATCCTGGTGATTGGGTGCTAGTTCGTAAGCACGTGAGAAAGAGTTGTCTTGATGTTCGCTGGCGAGGACCATATCAAGTGATATTGGTCACAAGTACCGCTGTGAAGTGTGGAGGATTGCCAAATAGGATCCACGCTTCCCACACTCGCCGAGTTCAAGCGCCTGCAGAGGAAGAGAGTCCCCTGGTCCCGAGGAGCGTGTGTGGACCTGACACAGACAACGACGACGGCACAGACTCAGCTGTAAGAGTTTCGGATGAAATGGAACAGCCAAGTGAGCAAGAGAGAGAAGAGCTGAATGCTCCTGAGCTGAGTCCAGATCCTGAAATAGAGGATATTGCAGAAGTGAGCGGTGCCCCAGATCAAAGTGAACTGTCTGTTGCAGAAAGATCAGATCAAGAGGAAGAGAGGAGAACAGATGCCAGAGCAGAAAAGTGGCCAGCAAGAAAAGAAAGGCTGAATATACGGCTTGCATCTGAGAAAGATCTCACTCCGATTCCTGAAACATCTGAATCAGATCAAAGTGACGCTGAAGAAAGACCAGAGGGTCTGAGACGCTCCAGAAGAGAAAGAATAGCGTCTCGAAGATACGCATCTCCTGAGTGGACGTACCTGGCTGCAGATGCAGAAACCAGTGAAGTCCGGGAGGTTGGGAGCTGGTACAGTGAGTTACAGAGGGGACACCCTCTCAATTAAAATACAGTTGCTGGTCCCAGGTGTAGAAGCATTTGGAATACTAACTCTGCAAGTTCCGAATCCTCCAAGGTTGAGTGAATTGCGTTACCTGATCGTCAATCAGGTTGTCTTCCCTTCATTTGGCCGACAGCTCACCGCGCAAGAATTTGGAGAAATTAGTGTGGAGATTCTGCAACTTGTTCTCGAAATACTTGGATCAAATGTCATTAATGATGAAGCCTGAACTGTAATCAAAGAAAGCATTAGGCCTTAGAAAGAAGATAACCTAGACCCCAGTTTAAGAAGATTTACAATTTAGGCATTTTTCTTGTAGATGATGGAGTGAGGAATGGGGCTGTCTACATCTCTTCAATAGGTTTAGTATCAATCAAAAGAACTCTGACATTAATTGCATGAAAGGAAAGGAGCAAGAAAGACATTGTTAAAAACAAAGAAAACAGAAAGAGACTGTTTCCTTTTGTGCTACGGAACAGATCAAGAGAAACCATGGTGTCCGAAAAATCAACATGCAAACAGAAGTGTATCATTGGCACCCCCATTGTAGTGGTTCTCATTGTCATAACTATGGTGATTGTTGTATCTCTAGTTGGATCTCAGAATGTAGAACAGATCAAGGTACAGGCAACACTCACTACACCAAGCTCTGGGATAGATGAGGACGCATTCGCACAAGACCTAGAAATGATTAAGGGAACCAGTCGTAGACTGCATGTTGATCTGTGAAAGGGTGATTTCACTTTGAATGCGTATGCTCGATTATTGTATGAGTATGTGGATACCATGGAAGCTAAGGATTGCCATGTTTGTATGCAATTACCAGCCTCAGTAGAGGAAGGCATTCGATATCATCATTTGCCTGTGACCTTTGGCATTACATGTAGTGTGTTATTGAGCATGTTTTATAGCAAGGCACACTTCGAGTACTATTTCTCTAATTATGATGTGGTACTCTCAGAAGTCCCCGTTCTGAAATACATGAATAAATATGATTATTATAAGGAAGTAGAGCGAATGTCAAAGTATTTTGTGCCTACCATTACTTTAGATACGTCTTATGCCCATAGACATAATTTGACCTGCATGTTAACTGACATTGAAAAGAAATTCATAGATCAGATAGAAGACCGACATAGACAGACACTATTTAGACCAGATCCTAAGCACAAGGTTACCCCATGGACCAAAGAAGAATTAGATCATAAAGCAAAGGGGAGTTTTGGACCCATAGCATTAGATTTCCAGCAGAAAGGAAAATTGGGCATTAGGCACCCGACCACATCTTATGATAAGACATTTGTGGGTGAGAGTGATTGTGAGCATGTCTTCTTGATCGAAGAATCAATCAGAAAAGCATTATTGGATAAAATAACAGTAGTGCCCAATGTGTATTTTGTGTGTGGAAAGAATGCCTATGTGAAGTTACCCAAGAACTGGTACGGCACCTGCTATTTGGCTGTGGTATTTCCCAAGATTTTTCATGTGAATGATTTATGGCCCCTAGAGAGAAGGAGACCTCAAAGAGGGAAACGTGGTGTGAGTGCAGGAGAAGTGATTGGAGACATATTTGGGGCCATGATACCGAGTATGGGTGTGATTCTGAATGATTTGAAAATCAGAAAGCTGGCAACATTAGTGGATAAGCTCTCAATAAATACAGCTCAGATTCTACTACTTGTAGATGGGGAGATGGTTTCGATAAGGGCTATGGTTTTGCAAACCCGTCTTGCCCTAGATGTGCTGCTATAGCAAAACCAAAGGGGATGATGGACGGAGTGTTGAACATTGCAAGCACTCACCCCCAGTCAACTGATCTGGGTTTAATCCATCATCATTCTTTAGCTCACTCCGCCACCCCAGTTCAGAAATGGCCATATGCAAATCAGTCTGACCCTGTGCCTCATGGGAACAGTCCAGCCCGAACTGCCAAGCCATGTCTTCCCTGGACCGGAAACAAGCATCCTGGGACCCGTTTCTGGCTTACAGCCATCATCAGCCAGGCTATCTTGAATCCAGTGGCAAAGTGAGCAAGGGACCCACGTCTGGGCATACCCTGCCAACTTAGGGCGAACATAGCAAAACCAAAGGGGATGATGGACGGAGTGTTGAACATTGCAAGCACTCACCCCCAGTCAACTGATCTGGGTTTAATCCATCATCATTCTTTAGCTCACTCCGCCACCCCAGTTCAGACATGGCCATATGCAAATCAGTCTGACCCTGTGCCTCATGGGAACAGTCCAGCCCGAACTGCCAAGCCATGTCTTCCCTGGACCGGAAACAAGCATCCTGGGACCGGTTTCTGGCTTACAGCCGTCATCAGCCAGGCTATCTTGAATCCAGTGGCAAAGTGAGCAAGGGACCTACGTCTGGGCATACCCTGCCAACTTAGGGCGAACATAGCGAAAACCAAAGGGGATGATGGACGGAGTGTTGAACATTGCAAGCACTCACCCCCAGTCAACTGATCTGGGTTTAATCCATCATCATTCTTTAGCTCACTCCGCCACCCCAGTTCAGACATGGCCATATGCAAATCAGTCTGACCCTGTGCCTCATGGGAACAGTCCAGCCCGAACTGCCAAGCCATGTCTTCCCTGGACCGGAAACGAGCATCCTGGGACCGGTTTCTGGCTTACAGCCATCATCAGCCAGGCTATCTTGAATCCAGTGGCAAAGTGAGCAAGGGACCCACGTCTGGGCATGGGGGTGGCGTAGTGGGCAAAAGAACGATGGATTTAACCCAGATCTTTTGACTGGGGGAGAATGTTTGCATTGTCAGCATTCCGTCCATCATTTGTTTGCTGTAACACTTTTCGCCCTATGTGGGATGGATATGCCCAGACGTGGGTCCCTTGCTCACTGTGCCACTGGATTCAAGCTAGCCTGGCTGAAGAAGGGTGACATACCCTGAAACCGGTCCCAGGATGCTTGTTTCCCGGTCCAGGAGGACCTGGCCTGGCAGTTCGGTCTGGACTGTTCCCATGGGGCACAGGGTCAAGACTGATTTGCATATGGCTGGGTCCAAACTGGGGTGGCGTAGTGGGCAAAAGAACGATGGATTTAACCCAGATCTTTTGACTGGGGGAGAATGTTTGCATTGTCAGCATTCCGTCCATCATTTGTTTGCTGTAACACTAGATGTGCTGCTAGCAAAAGCCGGAGGAGTCTGCAAATTATTGAGAGTTCAACAGTGCTGCACTTATATTCCTGACAACAGTCGGGATATAAGGAAATACATCAACAATATTTCAGATATACACCAAGAGTTACGTGAGATGGCTGCTGAAGGACTCTGGGAACAAGTGGGGAAAGGATTTGGCAAGATAGGCAGTTGGTTTGGAAGCTTGGGACAAGGAATAATGGGATATATCTTGAAGCCTATTATAATAGCTGTCATTTGTATAATCGTCCTATTAGGAGCCGTCAAGGCTTACAAATGGCAAAGGGCAAGACATCAGGAGACTATGTTGAAAAAGAGAGAGCTACAATTTGAGCGACTGCAGGACAGACATTACCAGCACCTTAAAGGGTTAGAACGATTCCGACAGGGACGGCAAGCTACAACTCCTGTTTAGGTCGGTCTCTTCTACTAGGAGAAACTACAAAAAGAAAAGAGAATTGGTGTTATGACACTAGTCATAAGAGGGGGGAACTGATAGAGCGCAAATATCACTCTATTTGTATGAGTGCACTATACTCATGGTTTAAACGCACTCTCATGTATTCGTATTGTTTGCAGTGTTTTTGATTGTTAAGTAACATTTAATTGAATCATTTAATGTTGAATTAAGTGAACACATTAAGTAGAATTTTATATGTATTATGATTCCTTCATGCATAATGTGCAGGACAATATTATTTTTATATATCGTAATGGTGATTAGTTTAAGTTGTCTGAAATATAGGCCCAAAGTTAATGTTTTGTTTCTTCGTGCTCTCAAGAAATAAATAATTAAATGATTGTTGTGTTCGAAGTTAGAATGTTCTCACCCTGTTACAGGTGCAAGAGTATACATCGTTATTTTCAGAGTTAAGGAGAGGTCCAAAATGCCTTTGAAGATAGCTGGGAAGCGAGAAGGGAGGATGCCTTGCGTATCGAGTCTGTCTGGAAGCCAAGGCCACTGGAAGAAGATATCATTAATTACATTCGTTTCATGAAAGAGAACCAGCTACTGCATAGAGGTCTAATGGAACATTTTAAGAAAAGGGACCCAATGTGGGTTGAATCCCATCTTTTTGTATGATGCGCAGGGACAGAGAGACCAGACTTCTGCTAGCTTTCGGAGGAGAAGGAGCATCTTAGAGCGAGCTCCATAGCCTTAAGCTAAACGACCCATTTGACATGAGTACTTCTTAGGAAGTCAACACATGCTGACACCATTGGGGAATGATAGAAGAGAGACAGGAAGGGCCCTCATATAGAGTAGTGTAGGGAAAGTTTTTGATTTCTTTCAATGAGTCGAGAGCTGAATATTGCATCTATTTTGTGTTGCATTGTAATTTTGGAATTTATAATCATTTGTCTTTTGGGCCGAATTACTTATATCCGAAAAATCGGTTCTGTATTAATTTTTCTGTATCTCTATACTCTGCTATTGAGATGTATTTACATCCAATTGTTTTTGGCCTTATAATAAATATTCAAACTGCACTTTGGAGTCAGTGATCATTTCAGGCATGACAACTTTGTTAATATCTGTTTAAGTTGTTTTCCTCCCCTCAACCACTTTAGGTAAATAAAAGATCGATCGCTTACGCTATACTTAGTAGGGAACGTAGGTGTGCAAGTTAGCGTAATTAGGGGTACCACGGTGTGCATCTTGCTGAGGCTGTAGGGTGCTTCTTAGATTTAGTGACAGTCAGAGTTTGTTATATCCCATTCCCTGTATACCACACCCCTGTGCGGCTCCCACACCCCAGCTATATCCATTGTAAGCCAAGTGTATGTGTCTGGCTCGGAAGTCACTCTTGTTCAATAAACATGACTTCAGTGTATCCACCTCGCCCGGACAGGCCTCCAGCAGGACAGAACACCTGAATAAAGAGCTGTGGCCAAGGGTGTGGCCAGCGAACCACTCACCCACCTCCCTGTCCCCACAAGGAGGAGGGGCTGCCTGTCCATCCCACACATCCTGTCTTCAGATGTGCCCCTGGTTGTTTGGAGGCTGTCTGCACATGACACACAACATAGTGCATATTATGGGCTGCCTGGCCTATGGCAGCACCTCCCACGTCGCCATCTTTGTGTAAGCTACTGCTGGCATGTCTGAGTCTTGTACAATGTCCTCAATAATCAAGAACTTGAACCCCCCTGACGATCTGTGCCATCCACCCATGAGGGTGCAGAGACTCCGGAGCTCTCCCTGAGACCGCTGCTGCTCTCGCTGACCCACCACTCGGATGGCCAGCCCCCCATAGTAGTCAAGTGCCGGAGACATCCCTGCCTTACCAGCAAGCATGACATGACCTGAATCACCACTCTCTCCTCACTCCCTCAAATCCACAGACCCCCTGAATAACAAAGGAGATATGACCTGGTCCCCCCCTCCTTCATCACCACCTCAGAATGATGACTGCATGCGCTCCCCATCTCCCCCCCTTAAGAAGATAAACGACTTCCCCTGCAGTCGCTGCGCCTTCTCAATTCCTCCAAAACAAAGGTCACATTCCCTGAATCCCCACCAATCTTCCCGCACACTCCTTATCCTCGTCAAAAAAACGACTCCATTCAATCTTTGTTTGCCCCATCCCTCCTGTCTCTGACTCATCCCAAAGCTTTCTGACTACTATGAACCACCCTAACATATTTCTCAAACTTTCCCATCCTTTGTGGCCAATTCACTCAACTAACGGGCACACACGACCATGACTTACAAAACTACTTACTCCTTCTCCTTTCAAATCCATTCTCATCATTGCACCCCTACTGTAAACTCTACTGAACACACAAGAAATCAAGGGCACAAACCTAACACAACTAAAGCACAAAGGAATGAAAAGAAAAATATATATATATAGTTAATCTACTATTAAACTGAAATCTTGCGTTCCCGAGTAGCGTGCTACTCTCCAAAAAGCGCTTCAATGCCTCTTCAGGGGTAGAAAGCACTGACTCAATACAATTTATAATTACAATAGCATTTCCTGGATCCCCGCCAATCCTCTCACAGACTACTTATCACCTTAGACACAAAGATGGCATCACTTTGCCCCCCCACAATCCTCCCACATAGCCACTACTCCCTTAGAATCAAACGTGACATGACCTGGGTCCCCCCGTCTCTCAATCCTTCAAAGCATGATTACGTAATTTGCAGCTCCCTGCCTCTTCTCCAACCAAGTCATGGGCTTTAAAAGGATTGTATACACGAGGCCCGTCAAGTGTGGTGGGGCTTTCCCATGATTGATAATAACGCATGTTACATTCAAACAGGCCTGATAGCAAGTAAACATGACGCCATTTAATATTTGACACTGCCTGTAAAGGCGTAGAGCCTAGGAAGAGAGACTGACTCTCTGAATTGAAATGCTAACAAGCATTCACTTAATTTCCATGTTTTCAGTTTAGAAATTCCATGTTTTTCTGACACTGTTCAAATTACCAAGGCACAGAAGGCAAACTTTCATCAAAATCATGACTGCAGGGGATATATGTCATATATCTCACTGGCAGTGATGGCTAAGTCAGCATTTCCATGGGAAAGGCATTTTTTTGTTTTCTTAATAATGTTATCGGCTTTCGATGAATCTGTGTGTAACTTTCCAAAAAACGGTTCATCCTCTTTGGGCCCTTCAAGGCACATTTCATGCAGATCCATCATTCAGGGGCCAAGAAAAAGTAGCGTCCCAAAAGTGTCATTTTCCAATATAATTCCCGGAGAAAGCTTTGCACTTCTGTACAGAAGACAAAAAATGGAATTACACCAAATTTGGCACATGAGTAGAACTAACCTCAAGGAGTGTGCTTTTGTTTGTTTGGTGTAAATCCATTTGTTTTTTTTCAAGAAATTAGCTTCTAAAGAGGGGCTTAGATTGGGCATGAATGGGTGGAACTTCAGAAATTGTTTGTGATATGCGGATCATTAAGGATCCACAGATATTCTTGAATCCTAGGGGCATATTCTCAGGGACTTATCGCTGAGTTATCGGCACTTTAGCGCAGCAAAAGTGGCGAAAGAATTATCGTCCCATTCACAAGCTGGTGCAAACTGTCCATATCGCCAGTTTTCCAGTGATAGCTGCTGCAAAAAACATCGCCACGGATGAGAGAGACAACTAACGCTAATGATATGCAGAGTAGGCGTTCCCGTGCAAAAATACAAGAAAACACCACTTCGCGATATTCTCAACTTCCAGCCAGATCTGCGATACGACCCAAAAACAGGCGATAAGGCGCGTTAGCAGCAGGGATTTAACACCTGCCTTTTACTTGTGTTAAGCAGGACGACTACCTGCAGTATGAAAGGGAGCCCAGCCCAGAGCCACATCTGAAGACCAACAGATGCCATGGAGACACTGATCGTGCAGCTCGGAGACCCGAGAGGGCCACAACACCCACCGCTACCACCCCCAGCCCCCCCCTCCCAGCCCCCCCGACTACCACTGAGGCAGCGCAGAACAGGACAGCGGACGTTCCGAAAACAGCATGGCCCCTAAGCCACACAATAGCAGAATGTGGGGAGAGGTGGGAACCAAGTATGTGTGAAGGAAGCAAGTCACCCATGAATAAGAATGCACACAATGCCAAGTGTGGCGGTGATGTGCTGGACAGACCTCAGTATGCAGAGCACAGACCTGTCCATATGGACATATACTGCAGGTGTTTGTAGTGTTGTGGACAGGGGACGCAACCATGTTACCCCAGGCAGTGGGGAAGACCTCGGTCATGTAGCTGTGCCATCCCCCCCTGTAAGCGTAAGCGGAGTGGGCTCGTCCGGCGTACGCCAGTCCAACGTAGGAGTGTGAATAAATAGGCCGGGGCTCTGGGCGTGGTTCACTTCCGGGATGGCCAACGCGTCTGCCAGGGTGGCGCTCCTCACCCTGCCACGAGGCTGCCGCCGTGCCCGCCACCCCCCTCAGCCCATCGCTGGCTTCCGCGACACTGGCCCCGAGCGCACCCAGCCGCACAGCACCACGGAGTTATGTGTGTGCTGGATACTGCCTCCGGCCTACACTGCGGTCAGCAGGGCTCACAATTCAGATCGAGTCGCGATTGCAGATGACGCAGTCCAGTAGGCAACAGACATTGCCACCAGTGCGGCCCACCCGGACTACGCATCATGGCAGGCTGCGCACCCCTTGAGCGCCACAGGTGCCACTAACTCTGTGCACCACAAGTCAATGCCACGTGGCCTTATTGAGGCAGAATTCAATAGGCAAAAGACATTGCTCCCAGTGCGGCCCGACCGGACTACGCATCATGGCAGGCTGCGCACACGCTGAGCGCCACAGGTGCCACTAACTCTGTGCACCACAAGTCAATGCCACGTGGCCTTATTGAGGCAGAATTCAATAGGCAAAAGACATTGCTCCCAGTGCGGCCTGACCGGACTACGCATCATGGCAGGCTGCGCACCCCTCGAGCGCCACAGGTGCCACTAACTCTGTGCACCACAAGTCAACGCCACATGGTTGCGGGCTCTTGCTGACCTCTGCCTCCGGCCTACACTGCGGTCAGCAGGGCTCACAATTCAGATTGAGTCGCAATTGCAGATGACGCAGTCTAGTAGCAACAGACATTGCCACCAGTGCGGCCCGCCCGGACTACGCATCATGGCAGGCTGCGCACCCCCTGAGCACCACAGGTGCCACTAACTCTGTGCACCACAGCTCATGGACCCCTTATGATTGAGTTACGTGCTGTGGACTGCGGACGCAACAATGTCACCTCAGGCAGTGTGGAAGACCTGGGACGATGATGATGATGAAGATGAGGCAGGTGTAACACACCCCACTGCAGCTGCGGCAGGAATATCCCGAAGGGACACAATCATTGACAATTTCTTCACATGAGCACGCTCAGCTCTGGTCCCCCTATCGCAGTGCACCACAAGTCATGGCCCCTTCTGATTGAATATTGGGTGACCTCTGTACTTGCTCCGGCTACCTCCATGATGCTTCGCAGTTGTTTGTGTTATGTTGGTGTTTTCTGTTTCCGCTTTAATAGTGATCATTGTTCAAGTTGTTGCCATTACCAACCACTCCCTGAGGGCTGGCTCACACTCACCCCACACCCATCCAGCACAGGCGTCACTGGATATGTGATCCTGGTAATAAAAAGGGGCCGGGCGCACGTGCCCGTAGCCAGTTCCACTATTTATCTAAGTGTGTCTGTGTGGTCATTATGCATGAATGATGGCCCCGGGCCCTACCACTTTACATTGTGCTGTGGACAGCGGATGCAACCATGTCACCTCAGGCAGTGGGTAATAGCTTGGACATGTAGCTAAGTCCCCCCCCCTGTAAGCGACAATGTTGCAATGTAGCATGCACCAGGAGGGCCCCCTGTAAGCGTAAGCGGAGTGGGCTGGGCCGGCGTACGTCAGTCCAGCGCAGGGGTGTGTAGAATTGGCCCAGGCTCAGGGCGTGGTTCAGTTCTGGCCTGGACAAGGAAGTCACCAATGCGTGTGTCTCTGTTGTAGTGTCGGCACCACCCGGACCGCAATTGACAATGTTGCAATGTAGCATGCACCCGGAGGGTGGTCTCGCACGAACGGAGAAATGAAGGAGCGCAAGACCGCTCGGGGTCCAGGATCATACATGCCAAGTGTTGTGTGTATCTGTATTGCCGCAGCATGAGCAAAATGCCCAGCCACATTAGCAGCGCCAGTTCAGCCAGGCATGTACTCTACATCTGTGTCCGCCCTAACCTTAACATAGACCTACACTCATGTGGCCCACCACCTTCAACGGCCAACATCACAGTGTCGTTGTCAGGCTTGTGGACATGCGCAGACAGGCATGACAATACTGTGCCGTAGGAGTGCAAGTGATGCAATTGCGCAGCGCACATAAGTAAATGGGTTCGGGGGAGGGAGGAGCAGCTGTGAGGCAACGTTACGTAACACACAGTGATGCCGCTCATATGCCACATGCAAGTCATGTCAATAATGAATCCCAAAGTTGCACTCATCCCACCCCACCCCCAACAAGCCACTTCACATTCCATGAATGCAAGCAGATTACAAACTTACACTAGGGATGAAAGCTCCTTTGTCTGAACTATCAGGTGGAAGCACATCTGCACCTCCGACCTCGGAATTGCATGTGTCCGCCAACCCCTGACAGATACCATGGCAGCTGATGCTGACTCCCACACTACGCACAGCCCGACGAGAGACCAACATATACACACCCCACACACAGGAGTCCTTGCTCGAAGTTATCTTGCATGGAATGGCCTTCACACTTACTCCCACAACATCCCAGGCGTACAACCGGTGCACACTCAAACAACTCATTGATACGAGATGTGGCATTTCATCCACAGAACTGCCACAGGTCAGAACAGTGCCGCTTCAACCAGAGCCACTAACACAATGGCTGAACATCCTGGACACATGCACAACCCCTGTCACGTGGAACTGTACCGTGCACGAATGCTGCATTTACTGGGGGCACTGCCATTGGCAGTGCTGCGGATCAGTTACCGGCTCAGCTTCCGCCTTGCCAACGTCACCTGCGTTCAGCCTGTGTTGCATTGTCGCTCGTGCAGGTTCGAGTGGTCCATGGATGCCTGCTTATCCAACAGGACGGTACCTGAACTGGATTTTGACATGTGTGTGCGCCGACCTGTTGGCCCACGACCAGGAGTGTCACCGTGATACCCGTTTATGAGATGCCTTGATACTTGGCATACATGCTGGCATCTGGACCTGGGAGATTGCCCAAATCCTCGTGTGCAGTGACCACATTGAACCGCTCCCCTATTGGGCAGTAGTGCTAATTGGTGTAAGGGGGTGGACGCAGCACATCTGTCCGGACCTCCTAATGGATCGCCTCGCCGTCCTGTTTGATGAAGTCCACAACGACCTCATGTTGGAAATGTTAGCCTACGAAGCTGCAATCGCTTTCATGGATGAGTAACTACATACCTGCAGCCACAACTGATTGGAACACATTGCACATGTCCGGACGCCTTGTTGCATCTTGGAGATCTGGCCACATATCCCACAACAACAGTGGACATGGCTGCAGTCACCTGGACTCCAAATACATGAGCGGACAACAACGTGGCTTAACACACACCTGTGAAAGGTGAGGCACTCCCCCGGAGTGGACAGCGGCGCTTGGCAACATTCCTCATTCTGACATACTGCTGCATTGGTCTGCATGTTGTGGCACTTCTCTTGTCCGTAATGACACGCATATGCTAATAAAGTCTACGCACCTTCACTTGTATTCAACTGTGATGAGTGTTGATTTGAATGACAATGTGTCTCAATGCCTATCTGGGTCACGCCATACATGCGCATTGATAGCATTACCCAGGGAGTGCCTCTTTTGTGGAATCACTGTCCCTACATTCATCCATACTTTCATTCTTGAATGATCATGGCCATGACACATCTTTGTGAATTTGAATGTTTTATTCACATTCAGTGGAGTGTTGAAGCTGGACCAGTACACGGCCATGCACAACCCACTTTACATTGTTGGCCCGTGGAGGGACAGCCAGAGTCCTTTCGGGATTGACAAGTTCATAGGGAGTGGAAGACTACAGTCCGCAGTGTGATTGCTGTGTCATTGGTAACGACACCAAATATGGCAGTCCATGTTGAGGTCCAAGGTGAGTGTCGCTCAGTGTATGGGGGACAGTGGGAGGTGTTATTCCAGGGCATGATGCAGAGGGCAGAACCAAGCTGAACACGGCCATATGGCGGAGATGAATGCTACCACTTCATTCTAGCCACAAAGCCAGATTCATCATCATCTTCGTCCTCTGATGTGTCAGGTGCCTCACATACGGGTGGTGGTGTTCTGTCTGCATCACTGTGTGGCAGTGACACATCAGGGGACGGAGGTGGGAAATCTGCCGCACTGTGTGGCACTGACACTTCAGGGGGAGGAGATGTGGATGTAGTAGTAGCACCAGCATCCATCCGCGCCAGGCCTTGTGGTGGCAATGCCATGACGAGGATCTGCAGGGCATGGAAGATCACAGCTACATCTTGCTGGTGTGCAGCCATGGCAAACATTCTTTCCGCCTGCATCCGCTCCAAGCTCTCCATCATTCTCCTTATGTGTCCCAACTCCCGGCTGACATCGCTGGGGCCACTCTGAATAGACAGTTGTTCTTGGCTCAGAGTCATGACTCCAGCGATGTCAGCCATGGCTTGTTGTAGAGCAAGGAGCGGAGAGTGGGTGTCCATTAGGGACTTTGAGTGGTCCCTGATGGGACTTAGACACCAACGTATGGCATCTAGTTTGGCTGCCATGAGGTCGAACCCCACCCGCAGCTAGTTAGACATCTCCTCCTGGCACCCTAACACACGGCGTTGGAATGCCATGTGTTGGTCGTGGGGGTCCTGGTAGACAGCCGTGGTGGTGGGTGCTTCCTGCTGTGTGGCCTGTGCAGGGGGTGGGGTCTCATGGATGCAGCTGGGCTGCCCTGCTCCTGGAGGTGGGGTGCCGGAGCTGTCCCTGAGCTGTTGGAGTGCGTCAGTGTCGATGTTGGGGAGGTCCTCTTCATCATCAGTGCTGAGTTGTTGGGTCTGCTCTGCAGGAGGTGTTGATTCTCCCTCTGCAATGTGAAGGGAAATGCAGATTGACATTGTGTTCACATGTATGTTTACGCATTGTACAAGTTTACTGTCAGACTGCATGGCAATGTACATTGTGACTGTGTATGAGGAGACGCCTATTTGTAGCGGGACACTTGGCATTTCTACACCATCAGGGATGTGAGGTTGTACTTGTACATTGACATCTCACAGTTTCCTGCTATGCCAAATGCGAATGGCCATTTTCTACTCACAGTGTAGAAGAAAAAACCTTTCTAGGGGTTCACTGATGCACCTGGTCCTTAAACCAACAAAGAAGAGATTGGCACGGAAGCTGGAATATCAAAATAACAACTTTATTACCTCACATGAGGGAAACTGTGTCAATACAGTACCCGCAGGCCACTGTATGAGACAGTCTAAGGAATACAAAGATCCTGGGCCTTTTATGCCCAGTTTACCGCTGAGTTAGCATGTAGACTCAAAAAGAGGCAGTATAAGTATACACATGAATAGATAGTTACATATAAGGATACATAAGAATTGCTTACTCAACAGAGTGGGAGGGCTTACAATATTGCTAATATTAGTTAAAATAGCCTGACAGTTACTCTAAGAGCAGGTGCATTCTAGCAGCTAGACCTTTCTGAGCATGTGCAGTGCTCTGGCTCAGTACTGAAGGAGTTAATTATAGTTCCTGACTCAAGTGAAATACAAGAGCAGGCAACAGTGAAGAGGGAGAAAGCACATGGCGAGCACATGGCTAACTAAAATGGCTGCCAAAAACAAAATGGCTTCAGCTGATGCTAACAACCATTGCAGCTAGTTTTCCACAACAGGCGGCAGCAGTTGTGTCCCCTGTTCTGTTGTGAAAGTGTTGCAGTTTGTACCACATTGTTGTCAATGTTGGGGTGCTCTGCATCTTATGTGTGTGTGCTGCATTGTGGGTGAGTTGCCCCTTCGGGTAGGATTTAGCTGGCCCTTATCCCTTTCAGGCGGTGTGCCTTTCACTTCTGTGCTTATGCAGTGCTGAGATGTTGCAGACTTGGTTAAATTGGGCCCTTGGTCGGAGTTGTGACTCTTGGGCATGGTTTGTCCGCAGATGTGCTATACTTACTTGTGCATGTGTGCCGTTGTGCCCATCTCCCCCCGTCCTCCCAGTCCCTGGTCGTTACTCACCCTGTTGCTGTTGGCTCAGGTCATGTTGTGCAGTGTCCGGTCCCCCGACTCCTGCCACCGTCTCCCCAATGATGGTCACAGGCTGGTCCTCCGTGGGGCTTGTGGGGTTCTGGTTGTCCTCCGTGCTTGCCCGGCTACCTCCATGGTGCTTCGCAGTTGTTTGGGTCTTGTTTGTGTTTTTGGTTGCCGCTTTTATAGTGATTTTGGCCGCCTGACTTGTGGGACTTGCAGGCTGGCGCAGCTTATCACTGGTTTTGTATCGCGGTTGGGCCCATTGCGACGTTTTTCACGTTCGGGTTTAGATTTTTATCGCCGTCCTGGTAATGTTATTGCGGCCATTTGACGCGTTATCAGGAGACTATCGCATGTTACCGCCGTGTTGTGAATACGACGTTAACACAGAGTTATTTTCCCGCAATAGACGGCGATATGAAAACGTGGGTTAGCCTTTTTTGGCGATGATTATCGCACGTTCTTGAGAATATCCCCCCTAGAGTTTTAAAAAAAATAGTCAAATCCTAGTGGCCAAGGGAGCTGATATTCCAGTCAGCAATTTTGAATCAATGGATACAAAAGAATCTGATTGGCTGGCAGCAACATAATAAAAATGTTGCTGCCACCAATTAAGGACTCTGGTTCTTGGTCCCTGAGTCCTGTAAACACTTTTTACAGGACACTTAAGGTTGCATGACCCCTGTCCCATGTGTAGGGCCCCAAAGGGTAATTAATTTTGTCGTACGGGATTCCTGGATCCAGTGCCTGCATCTGTGTATCCTAGCATGGCCCTTTATTGAATATTCAGAGATTGAGGGACCAGGAAGAATCTGTGGTCCTTCCTGAACTTGAGGATCTGGGGAGGGTCTACGGTTCACAAAATAAGTTAAAAAAAAGAAGAAGAATCTGGCTGTAGACCAGGGTCTGTGGCAAACATCAATTGCTTAGGATTTGCGCAGTGGGGTTAGCTGCCACTGCAGGCTTGACCACAGGGCCTGGCTGAGACCAGACCATGCAGCCAACCACTTGCAGTGCACGTCCTTCAGCGAGGTGCAATGGCTCCCACTGCAGTGTTGGGCACAGCCTTTGGCAAGGGACAGCTGCTGTCACTGCAAGGTTGGGCACAGGGCCTGATCATGGATCAGACCATGTGTCCAACCACCTGCTGTGCACGGCCTTCAAGGAGGTGCAGCAGCTGCCCATGTAGGGTAGGGCACAGGACCTGGTCAGAAACCAGACCATGCGACCAACCACCTGCTGTGCATGGCCTTTGACAAGGTGCAACATCTGCCACTACAGGGTTGGGCACGGCCTTCGGTGACGTGCAGCAGCTCCCACTGCAAGATTGGGGACAGGGCCTGGCTGAGACCAGACCATGCAGCCAACCACTTGCAGTGCACATCCTTCAGAGAGGTGCAATGGCTCCCACTGCAGTGTTGGGCACGGCCTTCGGCGAGGTACGGCTGCTGTCACTGCAGGGTTGGGCACAAGGCCTGATCATGGATCTGACCATGTGGCCAACCACCTGCTGTGCACGGCCTGCAGCGAGGTGCAGCAGCTGCCCATGGAGTGTAGGGCACAGGGCCTGGCCAGAGACCAGACCATGCGACCAACCACCTGCTGTGCACGGCCTTCGACGAGGTGCAACATCTACCACTGCAGGGTTGGACACGGCCTTCGGCGAGGTGCAAAATCTGTCACTGCAGGGTTGGGCACGGCCTTTGGCGAGGTGCAGCAGCTCCTACTGCAAGATGTGGCACAGGGCCTGGCTGAGACCAGACCATGCGGCCAACCACCTGCAGTGCACGGCCTTCAGCAAGGTGCAGCGGCTGCCTCTGCAGGGTTGTGCACAGGGCCTGATCATGGACAAGACCACATGGCCAAGCACCTGCAGTGCACAGCCTTCGGCAAAGTGCAGCGGCTGCCCATGGAGGGTTGGGCGTAGGGTGTGTCCTCCCCCACTATAGTAGATCTTTCCCATTTTCAAGTCACTCCTCCCTGTCCATCCCACATTTACTAATAAAACTTTGGCATTTGTGTGCAAAGATTTCTAGAGATGGGCCAAAAATCTCCACACCTAAAAAAAGGAGAGGCGGCGGCACAGACCTCCACACGTGGGTTTGTGTATACCATTTTGTAGCAAGTGAGTAGTACTACTGTAACAATACTAAACACCCCACAAAATGCAAATACAGAGTGCAGACAAGACATATGCAGTGTGCAAACATACTCAGAGTGCAGATATTAAATGCACACTGACATCATGTACACAGAGTACAAACAAAACATTTTCAGGTCGCTGGCATGACACAGAAAGACCTCGGCAAGACCAATGGATTCTGAGAGTGCAGACATACTAGGTGTAGCTGTGACACACATAGATCAGACAGGACATACACAGAGCGTGAACCTTATACACAGATTGCTTTCATGACATACACAGAATATAGCCTGGACATCCGCTGACTGTGGGCATGATACACACAGATCACAGACTTGACTTACACAGAGCCCAGGAATGACATCCACAGAGTGTAGGCTTTACACCTAAGGTGTATTCATGTCATACCCAGACGTACTCTAAGTGCAGGCATGACATGCGCACAGCATACTCACAACTAACTCATTATGCAGCCTTGATATACACAGAACACAGGTATGACATATACTTGGAATAAAATGAGTAGATATGATACAGCGCTGAGATATGACATAAACAGAGTGCATGCAGGTCACAGACATGACATACATGGAGTGCTGACTTGACATACTCTAAGTGCAGACATGACACACACAGAACACAGACATGATTTATATAACATGGCACATTCAGAGGACATATGTGACAAATCCAGATTTCAGACATGATGTGTACATAGTGCATACATTACTCCCAGAGTAAAGACATCACACTATCAGAGCATAGAGCTGCCATGAATGACAAGTGAGAGCACACGTCAGAAGTGTATAAAACACAACACAACATAACATAACACAAAGTGCAGCCATGGAATACATAGAGGTCAGACATGAGCCAAAGAGACAGCAGACTTAGGGCCAGATTTATAATTTGGTGGATGGCTTGTTTGATCGCCAGCGTGGCAGAGTAAAATACTCCACTGCCTTGACGGAGGTACTGTCCGCCAGATTTAGAAATGACCATCAAGCAGGCGTTCATTTCTTAAAGTAGGAACTTCCCTCATGGTGATTCCTGTCGGTCCTTTTGCAGTTTGGTGTCGGGTTTTGCACCAAACTATTTTCTTTTTTAGTTCCAAAAAGAAAATCATAAAGTGGGTTTTTCTTTTTGACAGTAAAAAAGAAAATGCTACCCTCACCATGGGAGTCCTCTCCCATGGCAAGGGGAGCATTCAGCAGTTTTCACTGTATCTCTCTGCCAAGGTTTTCTGGCGGTGATGGGCACTGAAAATTGACCTCTAATTCTGCCTGCCTACATTAGGTGGGCGGATGAGAGGTCTGTCTCGAAGGCCCTTACTATACATGACCATTGGAGGGGTTTAATCACTGCAGAGATGGAGTAGTCTACGCTGTGATTATACCAAAGGTCTGCCTGCATCTAATTTGGCAGGCAGACCATTATGTTGGCGGTAAACTTACTCCATCACCACAGTGATGAAGTATGCTTACTTCTAACATAGAAATTGAGCCCTTTGTGTCATTGTATGGTGCTGTCATTGCAGTCATATGAGACCAGAAGGCTAATATTAGCATCAGCATAGATGTATTTTTTTCAATAAGTAGTCCACCCCCCTCTCAGGACGTAGCATACCCTCTACGTTCATGCTCTGACTGCATCTCTGCCTCTAAACCTGCACAGTGCTTCACTCCCTTACTATTTTGTCCAAGCTACACAACACACACGTGTCACCAATATTTGGAATGCATCCATCCCTCAAGGAAGCAAATGTTTGACTTAAGGTGAAAACCCAACCCTGAGTATCCCAGAAGCATCCCAGATTCTGGGCATGTGGATGCGTTAGCTGAGGCTGGATTGTTTCTTAGTCTGTGCACATTGATCCAGCAGCTGAGGCTGGAGTGGTGCTGAGCCTAGGCACGTGGATCCGGCATCTGAGGCTGGAGTAGTCCTGAGTCTGGGTACATGCATCTGGCAGCTCAGGCTGGAGTGGTGCTGAGTCTGGGCACGTGGATCTGGCAGCTGAGGCTGGAGTGGTCCTGAGTCTGGGCACGTGGATCTGGCAGCTGAGGCTGGATTGGTCCTGAGCCTAGTCAAGTGGATCCAGCAGTTGAGGCTGGAGTGGTCCTGAGTCGGGGCACGTGGATCTGGCAGCTGAGGCTGGAGTGGTCCTGAGTCTGGGCACGTGCATCTGGCAGCTCAGGCTGGAGTGGTCCTGAGCCTAGTCAAGTGGATCCAGCAGCTGAGGCTGGAGTGGTCCTGAGTCTGGGCACGTGGATCTGGCAGCTGAGGCTGGAGTGGTCCTGAGTCTGGGCACGTGGATCTGGCAGCTGAGGCTGGAGTGGTCCTGAGCCTAGTCAAGTGGATCCAGCAGCTGAGGCTGGAGTGGTCCTGAGTCGGGGCACGTGGATCTGGCAGCTGAGGCCGGAGTGGTCCTGATCCTGGGCATGTGGATCTGGCAGCTGAGGCTGGAGTGGTCCTGAGTCGGGGCATGTGGATCTGGCAGCTGAGGCTGGAGTGGTCCTGATCCCGGGCATGTGGATCTGGCAGCTGAGGCTGGAGTGGTCCTGATCCTGGGCACGGGGATCTGGCAGTTGTGGCTGGAGTGGTCCTAGGACCTGGGGCTTGATGTCTTTTCATCTATTCATCGTATGCAGACACGTTATTTATCCGCTCATACTTGCACACACGTGTCCACTCGCTGATAATAGCTGGGCATACCATGTCCAGGACTATTGATGGTGCCTATTCACCATAATGAGGCGATGATGGGGGAGGGGTGGAGGTGAGCTGTGATCTTTGATGGGGGAGGGAGGGGGAGAGCTGTGATATCTGACTATTGGGGAAGGGAGGGGGCAAGCTGTGATCTCTCAGGACTTTTACTCCTAATGAGGTCCACAACTTTTTAAAAATATCTTTTTATTGAATTTTGAAAAACATTTCTATCACAAGCAGTGTAGCATAGACTTGAGCCCCCAAGGGGCTCTGCAGCCACAGGAAAATTAAGTAATTAATGCAAGATGTAAGCAAAGCACACAGTCACAGCCCTCAAACCTTATTCCATAGCCTACCAATCAGGGCTCCACACATCCCCAGACTCCAGGATTCCCCAGGGTGTCTTCCTTTATTCTCTGATATGATCTCCACGGGGACCAAATCTTTTCCCATTTTCGGGGGCATCCCTGGCCTTAGTAAATAGTTCTTTCGTGTCCCTCTCTCCAAATCCCCGAAGACATCAATCTGAGACCCTATGACCCATAGCATGTATAGTGGTACAGGAGTAATATGAGCGGTGTAATATCTGCAGCTGGATGAGGCGAAACCCCGATTTTAAGGCCAACTCCCTAAATGGCCCAATGGCTTCCTCCCACTCACCCTCCTTAAAGATCCCAACATCCGTCTCGCATTAGAAACGTATAGTCAAAAGGGTGTCTGGAGAGTTATAAATCAATTTTCTATATATGAGTGATATGGCCTTTCTTGGTAACGGTTCTGTGAAGGTCCCGGTCCTCCAATGGTGAGGATTCTGCTATCCAAGTATGTTTGGGAATATGCGTCAGTAGCGCATGCTAGAGCTGAAGATATTTGAAAGTTTCTGCTGGTGACAACTCAAATTGAACCTGCATGTCAGACAGGTGCATAAAACAGGTGCTCAGATCTGCGCTGCACCAGGCGCACAAAAGAGCAAGTCTGGGCGGTTAACTCCACTCCGCGAATGGAGTTTGCGGAATTTTGCGACTCCACGCTCTGCCTGGAGCGCGGAGTTCAACAAAAAAACTCTGATTCCGCCGCGTAGTGGAGCTTGCCTCATCTGTGGCGTGAGCCTTCAGTGAGTCATGACTCCGAGTGACGTGACGAGCGACTCGGTCCTGCAGCTTTCCTTAGCTGGAACGCATTGTGCGGTTCAAGTCTCATTTTCAGTTTGCGAGAGAAACTGACTGAACCGCACAATGCGATCCAGCTAAGAGACATGGTTTTTTTTCTGCCACGGCCTGCAGGTGGCAGAAAGTAAGCAGGGAAGCCGGTCTGCTGGCCCTGAGTACGTACCTGCTGGGGGGGCTACCATGGGGCTGCGCAGCCACTCAGCCATCTCTGTGCCACTCTGTGTCAGGTGCAGGTCACTCTCTGGGCGTTGAAACTGTGGAACCTTCAACTGTACGGCAGGTGGGTGACTGGGGAGTGGTTTGGACTCCTGGAGGCGGCCAGGGCGCCCTGATGGACCTTGTTGCCCCTAGACATGCCATGATGGTTTGACACCCACAATGGTAAGTGCTCTTCTGCTAGGGTGGGCGAGTGGAGCAACTCTGACCACTTGCGGAACTCCACGGAATTCCACTGAGTTTTTCTGCAACTCCGTGGAATTCCATGTAGTGCAACAATGCAAGCTAAGCCCACCCTTACAAAAAAGGCACTGAGCTCTACCTGAGCCAGAAAAGAGCATCATGATAGTCCCAGAACTGCTGGAGTTCTGTATGACTGATGTGGCATTGCTGTGAGGGGTTTATCCTGCAGTGGTGGGCTTTAAAATGCTGGATTCAGGTCAGGAGAAGACAGAAACAGAGGAAGGACACTTATGGACACACTCACAGATACACTAATCATACTCTCACCATTTGCATAAACAATCTGTTCATGCACACACACACACATACTCATTGATCAATGATTCATGTATGCATCATTTGCATACACAATCTGTTTACATTGACTCGCTGACAAAAACTCACAAACATACGATCACTGTTGCACGATTTAATCTGATCTCACACACTCACAAAAACACCATTAAAATATACATTCTGTTCGCACACACACACATAAGATTATAAACATCCATACTCTCCATTTCACATACACAATCTGTTCACACACAGAAAAAAGTGTTCTGTGTGTATACAATGCACACCCTCACCTTTCAATTACACCATCTGTTCACAATCACAAATAAAACATTCACACTTCCTCCATTTACATTAATGCAGTGCGAAGCGGTTTAAAAAACTCTGCAGCGCTATGCGGAGTTCCGCATGCAGGCAGAGTTGCTTGTTCCACCCGTTCATGAGATGTTTCTGATGTTCGGCTATGTGGATTGCATCTTCGGGGTGTAATATCACGTGAACTTCACCATGCGGTCGCACATGGGCGTGGCCAATTTGTTTTTCTTGTCTGTTATGGTTCTGGGCCTGTTTTTTTAATCCTTCCTAAATCTTTGTAATCCTGTGTTCCTAAAACTTTTTTTCTGATCTTTTTTATTTATTATCTGTCCCTCTCTCTTCTTAAGAGTATATTTTGCGTTTTTTCAACTTTTTGTTTGTGTTTTAGTGCGTTTTTGTATTGGTGTTCTATTACTTGCTTTTTATTGGGTGCCTGGCGGATGCGGTTTGGTAAGGTAAGTGTGAGTTTTTTTTCCAGTATGGTGCAGGGTAAAGGGCCAGTAGATGGAAAAACAAAAAGGATATTACAAAATCAAGGAGAAAAGTTAAACTGCATAATTAAGGAGGAATGCAACAAGAAGACTTTCAGAGGCGGCATAGCTAAATCATGTTTGTTTCCAGCAGTTACCTCCAACAACAGGAACAAGCCCCCCACCCAACCTCCACTTAGCTTCGAATTTGAGCCAGGCAGCACAATGAGCACACACACACACACACACACACACAGCAACATAGCATTTTCCAAATTTAGTAAAAAATCAATGCACCGCTGTTAGTCACACCACACTCACCACCACCACTACACAGACATGTAGGTCTGGTGCTGTTGTTTACCTTTAGGCCACTTCACGCCCTGAGTTATTCCATCAATCATCTCTGATCCTCCTGACTCTGACTGCAGGTATGGTATGGTGTCCAACTCAGTAACAACAGTGTCCTGAGTGAGTCCAGACTCGTCCCGACTCAAAAATGCAATGGATAGGCCTGCAGTAGTACAATTTTGTTATTGAACAACAAGAAGGGAAAGATTGACTTGAGTCACTTTTTTTGTGTGTAGAATAGTAGACATCATTCACAACAATCACCCAGCGTGCAATGCATGCCATAATTTACCTGTTCTTCGGGGGCAGTCCCTCTAGGCTCGGAAAGGATAGATATATAGTCAGGGCCCAGGTTTGGAGGCAGGCACACATTTCACATTTGTTGTATTCTCCATCCAATGTCTGGCTTGAGGGAAATGGCTTTAGGGCGAGTCAGGAGGAGTGGACTTACTCCTTCACTGACTGCACACAGTTGCAACTCCAATCCAGCAATAAAAGACTAAGACTCTGGGGGCGGATTTGAGAACCAGAAAGAAAGTGACACACACAAATAATAAAGTAAATAATGTTCCTTAGCTATATCCTTTTTTTGGGCTTTTTTAGGCATCAAAGGAAGAAAGAAAGTAACACAAAAGCCTACTTGTCTCGGAAGTAGAGCTCGCCCTCAAACTCTGGTGGTTCACCCAGAAGTAGGTCACCTAACACACTACTTCCATGACCTGAGTCACCGTCATCATCATTCTGCTGTGGTACTTCAGGTATGGTGTAATCCGGTGGTATAAAGTGCTGATTCATTTTGATCATAGTTAACCTCTCAAAGTTTTGGGGCGAGAGACTGGTCCTTCTCACTGTCAGAACGGCCCCAGCAGAACTGAAGACATGCTCAGCAGAGACACTTGTTACGGGGCAAGCCAGATAGTTTATCGCCAGCCTGCTGAGCACTTGCAATTAGCGCCTTTTCCAATACCAATACAGCAATGGGTTTTGATCAAAGTAGACCTCCGTTGGGTCATGCAGATAGGCCTGGACCTATCTGGATGGGCTTTGGATATTGCATCGATGCTCCACTTTGCTCGGCCTCTTCTGCCTTTGCCTCAGCACTGGACTTAAGCCCTGCCTGCAGAAACCATTCCTGTGCAGATTTGGGGGCTGATGCTCCTGCTCTTGTTGTTGTCGATGTTGTTCTTGGTGTTGTTGGTGGATTTGGCTGCTGTGAGCCGACCACACTGCCCTCAGGCTCTGAAGTTGACCTTGAAGGCTGCCTTGCAGTACTTGTTGTGCTCTGGAGGAGCGGGCCTCTAATTCCTGGCCGTTCTTTTTCTAGCTGGCTGGCTTGCACAGCTATCCAAGTTTTGTAGCTGGCAACATCCCCGTCTGAAAAAGGAATTAAAGTGTCCAATATCGGTTTGTACCATGGATAAAGAATTGTGGCACAAATGTAGTGGTTGAATGACACAATGCCTCTTTGCACCCTTGTATTTTCAGATAAGCAAAGGATTAAGCTCTCCACCAAGTCATATGCTTCTTTTTTTTCCTCCACACCTGCATACATTGCAGACACCCCCCTCAGCTTTTCCTGTAGCATGTGAAACAATGGGATAGCTTGGCCCATAGTACAGTCCTCCTTGCTGACTTCACTTGTGAAGACCTCGAAAGGAAGTAGCATCTCTGTCAGGCATTTAAATAGGCCCCATTGGTCCATCTCAATGATCATGCCTTTCACAGTAGCATCCCCTCTTTGCATGGCTTACTCATTGATTGGTCTGTACTTCTCAAACAGACGTTCAAGCATATATTAAGTTGAGTTCCAACGTGTTGGCACCTCCTGGATGAGTGCTTTAACTGGCATTCTATTATCACGTTGAATGATCCTCAGCTGCTTCTGGGCTTTAAAAGAATGGCTGAAATGTGTGCAGATTCTTCTGCAGGTGGTCAGTAAGTTGTTGACTTGGTCTTCTATTTTCAGAAAGTCTTGAACAATGATGTTAATGTAGTGCACCAAACACAGGACCCTGAAATAGCCACCATCGGCCATGGCCTTAACTATATTACTGCCATTGTCCGTGGCAACAAAACCAATGTTAAGACCTCTTGGTCGCAGCCATTCAAAGACCTTAGTGTTAAAGTCTTCCAAAATGTTTGCAGCAGTATGGAATTTCTCCATGGCAAACATGGCTACTGTAGCATGCTTCCGAGCTCCATTAAAAATGTCAGCAGTGTCAACACCTGCAGATATCTTTTCTCTAACCCCCACAAAAGAGATCCAGTGTGCAGTGATGCACATGTAATCAGTGGCTTGGCAACTGGTCCGCATGTCTGTTGTCAGGTGGATAGTGTGAACAGCACTCTGCTGCAAAACTTGTCCAAGCAATTCCAGCACGCCGTGATGTAGTGCTGGAACAGCAACTCTGGCAAAATAGGACCGGCTGGAAATCTTCCATTTTGGGCAGATGGCTGCCACAAATTCAAGAAAACCCACCCCTTCCACAAAAGAAAAATAGAGGAGGTCCAGCGCTAACATTTTAGCCAGCTTCGCGTTGTACAAATGTGCCATTGGGTGATTACGTTCGTATTGCCCCTCTGACCTAAACATGCTGAGAATGGTAGCCTGGATATTTTTCTTTTCTGGTGCCACTGATGCAGGTGACTTCTTGACACCAGATGTTAGGCTCAATGCGTGTTTTTTCATTGCAGTACTCTCTTGCCTTGGACCCCTTAGTGTCTCGGCCTGACTCTTGTGCCATTGCGACGTTGCTGATGATGATGTGGGCGGTACCACTGCACTGCAGGGGACAGGGCTGCTTTGTGTACCAGAGAAAATGTCTCCCTCTTGTTCACCTTCCACCGTAATCGGATCTTCTTCATCCCCTCCACCAACAACACATGCAGTTTTTTGGCCGCTAAGGTGCGCCTCCCACTGGATCAAGTGGTGTTTTCTCAGATGGGTTGTTTGGCCTCGTTACCATAGTTTGTGCAAAGCTTACCCCGACTAACACCTTGTCCACAAATGGAGCTTATAGCAATGTTCACCTCCTTACTGCTAACCAAAAAGAAGTCCCAAACTGGGGAGGTCAACTTTCTGACGCTGCTGGTGCCACTTGTAATGTCAGATGAACTGGCAGGTGGGCGTGACGTTTGACTCTCTGCAGTACCTCCTTCTACTGAGGTAGTTGTGGTAGATGTAGGTCGTTGCCGGGACTTTGTAAATATGGCAGCTGGAGGTGGTGTTGGTGGTATCCGTGCCACAACCCTCACAGAAATTTGGGATGGGGTAATATTGGTCTCTACTGGTGCAGGGCTAATGTCCATGATGACTGGCTCGTCATCATCCTCCTCTTCTACATCTACCACCATAACTTTAAGGCTTTCTGGAAACTTCCTTTTCCCTGGCCTTTTCTCGTGGCCTGTCTCACTCTCAGACTGAGGTGGGATCCAAGTGGCGTCTAGATCATCAGAAGGGGGGCTTGCAGAAGACAGAAGTTTATGGACTAACCCTCGTTTTCCTTGCTGGGGATCTGGAAGACAATGGATCTTCTGAAAGAGTGGCTTGCTCTTCTACTTCCTCAGCAGGAAGCTCGATTTCCTGAACTGCCGCTACTTTGGGAGGAACAACTACTATTGGGGGTGGTTGCAGCTATTGTTGCGCACTTACCTGAGTTTCCTGCATTGATTGAGTACTACTTTGCGATAACGATAAGTCAATTTCAACATCACTGCTCGAAGGGGTTGTTGTGATTAGACTGGCTGCCTCTGTGACAGACATGGGCTTGGGCCTAGGTTGGTGGGGTGGGTCCACTGATGCGGGGGTGCTGCTCCCAGCTTGCTCCCTGGACAACGCAGCTGCAGGTGCAATATTTGGTTTCCCAAAAAAGGTCTTGAACGACATACTGTTGGTGGTAAGAGGCATGCCTTCTTGTTCTCGACTGTCTACTTTCTTGGTACCGGACCTTGTACCTTTCTTTGGGGCCATCTTGAAGATGTCAGTTAGCATGCAGTGGCACAAGTTGAAGAGATGTCTGTGGTCACACGTCATGTGACGTCATGCGCATGCCTTCTGTCTGGCATTACAATGGGTGATGTTGTCTCCTCCTCTTTTGAGCACCTAAAAGCAAAGAAGCAAGAAGAACATCAGTGAAACATGGAATTGTTGTGGTTCAATTACTAGTACAAACAAATATAATATAATTTTAGTGTGTGGTCACACTTGTTAGTGTTATTAATATTATTATTACCTCGGTTATTAAAACAATTAACAATGCAGTGTAGCCCTTTGTGAGACTTTGACAACAACAAGGGCTTTCATGGTGTACTACACAGTACACTCAGGAAGGATAGGAAAGAAGAACAACAACAAAAATACAAATGTAACGGTTTGGCATTGTGCATTACGTGCGATGCAGCATTCAGGGAGCTGCAGCTGACAAATGACAATGGATGGAAGCAATAAGCCAAGAGGAACAAATGAAAAGGCCTATGGCAAAAGCACACTAACTGCCTCCACAAAATGGCTGCCTGCCACATGGTCACAACAACAAGCAGTAGACCTGAATAACAATGAACTCACACAGGCCTATATGGACATAGACTTTACAAAATGGCCCCTGGCTACATGGGGAGGCTCATCCAAGGAAAATGCTGGCCCACTATTACAAACACACTCACACACTGGCCAGACAAAGGAGGCATGCTAAACAACACATCTTTAAGGCAACGATGCCAAAAACGAAAATCCACAGGGCTAAAAAGGTTTGCATGTTACAACCACACACACATCCAAAAAAGGCATTTAATTTAACACACATAAAAAGGTGAAATACCACAAAAAAAATGTTTTGTATTTTTAATCCAATGCCATCCATGGCCAAAATGATGTAAATTCAACAGACACCACAGAAACAGTTGTTTTATGCACCCATGAGTAGCTCTGGGCCTATTGGTTGGAAAACCCATTGGCAGGCTAGGCCAAAAAGTGAATTGATTCAAATCAATATTGCAAATTTGTTAAAAACATGGAGAAAATGTAGTGAACTGTGCTACATTTTTGCTGAATAAAAGAAGAAAAAATTGCATGCAAAACAACAACCAATAAGAAGACATGGCCACCACAAAGAAGGCATGCAGGCCTATGGCAAAAGCACACTGGCTGCCTTCACAAAATGGCCGCCAGCCACATGGCCAGGCCACAACAACAAGCAATAAGCCTACAAAGGGAAAACAATGCAGGCCTATGGCAAAGCACACTGGCTGCCTTCACAAAATGGCCACAAGCCACATGGCCAGGCCACAACAAGAAGCAATAAGCCTACAAAGGGAAGACAATGCAGGCCTATGGGAAAAGCACACTGGCTGCCTTCACAAAATGGCCGCAAGCCACATGGCCAGGCCACCACAATAAGAAGCAATAAGACAAGAGGAACAAAGGGAAGACATGCAGGCCTATGGCAAAAGCACACTAACTGCCTCCACACAATGGCCGCCAGCCACATAGTCACAACAACAACAAGCAGGAGGCCTAGAAAACAATGAACTCAAGCAGGCCTATATGGACACCGGATTTACAAAATGGCCATTGCCACATGGGGAGGCTCAGCCAAGGCAAATGTTGGACCACTATTACAAACAAACACACTCCCACACTGGCCAGACAAAGGAAGCATAATAAACAACACATTTTTAATGCAACAATGCCAAAAACGAAAATCCACAGGGCTTAAAAGGTTTGCAAGTTACAACCACACACACATCCAACAAAGGCATTTAATTTAACACACATGGAAAAAAAGGTGAAATACCACAAAAAACACATTTTGTATTTTTAATCCAATGCCATCCATGGCCAAAATGATGTTTAAATTCAACAGACACCACAGAAACAGATGTTTCATGCACCGATGATGAGTAGGTCTGGGCCTACTGGCTGAGAAATGCCTATTTTTGGCAGATTACTGGGCTACATAGTGAACTAAATAAATATTGCAAATTGATTCCAAAACATGGAGAAAAATGTAGTGAACTGTGCAACGTGTTTTATTTATAAAAGAAGAAAAATTACTTACAAATAAACAGCTAGGCCCCTACTGAAACTACAGGCCACCCACCACAATAAATTTAAAAGAAACGATGAAAAGTACAAATAAATCTAGGTGCATGGCCCCAATCAAACAAACAACACCAATTTTCCAACTTACGTGTGAAATCTGAAATTCAAAGTCCTCAAATCCAATGATATATATCAAGCAGCAGACACAAAGAGTGATCCTTCCAGCTCCAAATCCAGATGAAAAGTGACCAGGAGATGGACAAAGCATTGGGAGGAGCCTGCTGGACAGGAACAGGAAGTTGGAGACTCTGGGGCCCTTCCTTCCTCTTGCAAAAAAGAAAAAGGACTCCTTGCACAAAAAAGTATAGCCAAATGCAAATTGAGGTGTTTTTTCACTCCAAACCGTCATATTGAGAAGGTTTTGATGCTGCTCGGGAGAGAATCTTCTCCAGATTGTAGTCGCGGTCGATCCTGCACGTTCTCTATCGCGATGTTCAAAAAAACCCCACAGGAACTCTGCTGGCGCGCTAGAATGACGTGTTCGCGATCGCAAACTCTCGCTGGACCATGCGGCCGCATAGCAAATCTCGTGGCACTCGTGAACGGCTCAGGAAATCTCGCCGGCAATTGCAGGCACCCGGTAAGTCGCTCTTGCGCGCAAAAACACATTTCAGGCATGCGAACACAAAAAAACTCTGCTCCGTTACACAGTGCAGAGTTTTTGGACAACTCCGTGTTCTACATGGAACGTGGAGTTGCCAAAAATCTGCAAACTACGCGAGCGGAGCGGTGTTTTATGCCCAGGGTTAATTTACATTTTCACGGACATACACGGTCTGTTCACACTTGTGCACACACACACAAGCGCCTTACTGATCTGGGTTACAGGTGCTTGAGAAACGTTTCCAGCCTTTTCAGTTTGAAGAATAAGGACTTCTCTTAAAGTGAGTAGCCCTGTTGTCTTCACAATGAAACATTTGTGTTTTTTCAATACCTTTGTTTACTAAAGTAAGCATTGCGGACGCCTCCACGCCTCAATATCAGAATCTCTTTTCTCAAAATATCTGGTTTTGTCAATTTAGAGAACTATATTTACAAATGTGCAACTTCTCTAATTTAGTGTTTAAATTTTTTGAGTGATGAGGGGAGAACCAACTACCCTCTCTGGAACAGTCTATCACAATAAACATATTTTAAAGAAATGCTGATCCATGTGCACTTTAAAAATGAACAATTTACCATTCCTGCGGTGGTCCTCTCTGGAAAACACCAACCACCATTTAAAATTATCTATGGAAATCTGTCATTCATTTCCAACCCACCCACCCCCCCTTCAAATCTCCCCCTCGGCCTTTTAGCACTGAATATCATACGTATCAAATTTATTGTGTAGACTTCGGAAGCATGAAAGACTGAGTCGGCCCGTCAGGACTCGAGTGTGTGACCGTGACCGAGCCTCAAGACCCGGATGCAGGAGGATACAGGTGCTATAGAAGTACTCACATTAAAGGCCATCTCCTGGATCCAATCTTTACCAACATTGAGGATCTCTCAGTAGGGGCTCCAACTCAACTTTCATGGTCTGATCATTTTTTGATCCCCTTCTCATGGGCCACTACGGGACCACCAACCCTATTTAACAAGACTATTACACAGGAACGTCTATGGTCTACTTCCCCTTGAACAGTGGATCTCAGTTCTGGATACCACCATACCCCCCAAAAATGCAACCCGAATGTGGCCAATAATATGTTTAATCAATGGATCAAGCTCTCGCTAGACCAAGCTCTCCCTAAACAATCATGCCTCAAAAAAAACAGATCTAAGATATCGCCATGGTACTCTTCGAACCTTCGCGAACTTAAACAAGCATGTAAAAAGTTGGAGAGAGAATGGAGAAAGGACTATGCATCACCCAGTAAACAAAAATATAGGCCAGCATCAAAATCTACCAAAGCGAAATTAAAAAGGCACAAGCCGCATATTATGGGGAAAGAATCTTTCTTGCCGCCAACGTGCTGCGGGAAATCTTCTGCATTGCTAAAAACCCTCACCAAACTCCCCGCACCACCAGCTAGTACAGACGACGCCCTCACGCATTACAATGACCTAGCTGAATTCTTCTATAAGAAGATTCATGACATATATCTTACATTCCCGGGATCATCATCTCACGTCGACCTGTATCTGACGGATACGCAACCCAAATAAAGCTGGAGCATATCCCTCCTCTGGACGCTAGTTCACTTGAATCCATTGTCATCCGGGTTAAATCAGGATCACCCAGGGTCCCAGCCCCCCCACATGTTCTGAAATTAGCGAAGGGTACAATTCTCCCAGTGATTCAAGAACTCATCAACACCTCTATCTCCTCTGGAGTGGTCCCCTTACCATGGAAATGTGCCATGGTAAAAGCATTGTTAAAAAAAAACAATCTTGACCCAGGGACCATGGGGAACTTCCGGCCGATTTCCCTACTCCCAGTAGTTAGCAAAATCTTGGAAAGACATGTCAATTCAGTACTATCTGAATTTCTAGAATCAAACTCCTTGCTCCACCCCTCACAAACGGGGTTCCGGCCCCTTCATGGCACAGAAACAGCACTCTTAGCAGTGGCTGAAGAGTCCAGGAGGATCCTGGATCAGGGGGGGCGTAGCAGCCATCATTCTCCTGGACCTCAGCGCCGCATTTGATACTGTCAATCATGTTATTCTACTGCGCAGACTCAGGAGTTTGGGAGTGTCAAGAGATGTTGATACATGGTTAGAATCCTTCTTAGAAGACAGATCCTTTCAGGTATTTGAAGGAGAAGTGGTGTCTAATCGTATGGCCCTCAGCTGCGGGGTGCCTCAGGGATCTTCCCTGAGCCCCACGCTATTCAATATATACATGAGGCCGCTGGCCGAGATAGTACAACCATTTGGTATAAAAATTGTCACATACGCCGATGACACACAACTTGTCGTAGCCTTAAACCATCCAGAAAATACATCCGCAAGGTTAGGCCCATGCTTAGAGAAGGTCGCACAATGGATGGATCTCTTGCTTAAAATTGAATGGAGGCAAGACTGAGCTTATGCACCTAGGCAACTCTCCAATTTCTAGCACAGGGCTACTGTGGCCAAACTGCTTTGGCCCTGCCCCACCTGAAAAAAATCAGATCAAAAGTCTGGATATGTGGTTGGACCACTCATTGACCTTTGGATACCAAACAACTAGATTGTCAGCAACATGCTATGGCATCATGAGGATGCTTCGTAAAGTGCTTCCCCTCCTTCCGTTCCTGGCAAGGAGGATAATGGTCCAGGTCCTCATTCTTTCGCGAATGGACTATGGAAATGCACTTTATCTGGGAGCCCCTAAGGCCATGATAACCAGACTACAGATTACTCAGAATTGTGCAGCACGTCTGCTTCTGGGTCTCCCCTAAAGGCAATCGGCCAAACCTGCATTGAAAACTCGACACTGGCTGCCAATATCAGAAAGGATTAAATTCAAGTCACTCTGTATTGCCCATAAGTCCTTCCAGGGGAAGTGACCGGTAATCAATGAATCCATGATCATCCGTTACCACCCAAACAGAAGCCTCCGCTCAGTGAACATGTTGCTTGCAACAGTGTCAAAAATAAAGAGGGCAAGAAGCGTCGGCCGCTCCTTTGCCTATAATGTGGCTAAACTGTGGAACGCCCTTCCCCTTCACATACAACAGGAAACCAACCATCTGTCTTTCAGGAAACTACTTAAAACCTGGCTGTTCCAACTTACTGCTCAGTAGAGGTGTTATCTCGGTCCACGTCCGCAAATAGCGCTGGGATGCCTTAGGGTAGCTATGCGCTCTATAAATGCTTATTTCATTCATTTCATTTAATTCATAGCGCCTTCTACACACCGTACACCCCCAGGCCTGAGACAGGAGCGCCGGCCTCTCGCAGACGATGGCGGGCGGTCAGCAGTGAAGATGGTGCTGGAGGGATGCTGGCACGAGGCCCCTCACAGGAGTGACACATGCATGTCACGAATCAGCCATTGAAATAATAACACAAGCAGCTCTGAACTCTGAAAAACCATCAGAAAAAATCAATGCCATCGCTCGTGTGCGACGGATCGAAGTCAGACGGGGTCCGCCTGATTAGACAGCACTAAATACATAATCAATGGCTTGTAGATGGCTGGGGAAATGTTTTCACATACAAACTTCTACCCTCGCGAGGCGGAAGTGAAGCCGAGAGATCCCTCAACGCCCACCTGCTCCCCCCGGAGGAAACTGGCTGGAGTCTCCTCATTATAAGAAGAGAGTGTGAGATGTCCTCTCCTGCATCAGAGCCCTCTAGAGATTTATCACTCTGAGAAGAGAGTGTGAGATGTCCTCTCCTGCATCAGAGCACTCTAGAGATTCATTACTGTGAGAGGAGAGTGTGAGATGTTCTCTCCTACGTCAGAGCACTCTGGAGATTCATTACTGTGAGAAGGGTGTGTGAGATGTACTCTCCTGCCTCAGAGCACTCTGGAGATTCTTTACTTTGACAAAAGAGTGTGAGCTGTTTACCGCCTGTGCCAGAGAACTCTGCTCACTCCTCATCGTAAGAAGAGAGTGTGACATGTCACCTGAGCCTGGAGGCAGGGGTCTTGTTCGGTTTCGGCTCTGCCTTCTGAGTGTTTATCACCAAGATAGGGGCCCTCCCTCTTAAGGACATCACCTGTGACCACCTCCTAATGCATCAGAGATCTCTGGGGATTCAATACTGAGAGAAGAGAGTGTGAGATGTCCTCTCCTGCATCAGAGATCTCTGGGGATTCAATACTGAGAGAAGAGAGTGTGAGATGTCCTCTCCTGCATCAGAGAACTCTGGGGATTCATTACTGTAAGAAGAGAGTGTGAGATGTTCCCTCCTTCTTCAGCAAACTCTGTAGACTCATTACTTGAGCAGAGAGTGTGAGATGTCCTACTCCTGCATCAGAGGACTGGGAGGATTCATTACTGTGGGAACAGAATGTGAGATGTCCCTCTCCAGCATCAGAGAACCCTGGAGATTCATTACTGTGAGAAGAGAGTGTGAAATGTCCACCTCTGGCATCAGAGGACTCCAGGTATTCATTACTGTGAGAAGAGAGCATGAGATGTCCACCTCCTGCTTCAGAGAACACAGGGGATTTATTACTGTGAGAAGAGAGCGTGAGAAGTCTCCCTCCTCCTGCATCAGAGTTCTCTGGGGACTCTTTACTGTAAGAAGAGAGTGCGAGATGCGCTCTCCGGCGTCAGGGCAATCTGAAAATTCATTACTCCAGTAATACAGTGTGAGAGGTTCCCCCTCCTGCATCAGAGAATTCCGGGGATTCATTACTGTAAGAAGAGAGTGTGAGATGTTCCCTCCTTCTTCAGCGAACTCTGTAGACTCATTACTTGAGCAGAGAGTGTGAGATGTCCCTCTCCGGCATCAGAGAACTCTGGATATTCAATACTGTGAGAAGAGAGTGTGAGATGTTCTCTCCTGCGTCAGAGCACTCTAGAGATTCATCACTGTGAGAACAGAGTGTGAGATGTCCTCTCCTGCGTCAGAGCACTCTGGAAATTATTTACTGTCAGAAGAGAGTGTGAGATGTCCTCTTCTACATCAGAGCACTCTGGAGATTACTGTGAGAAGAGAGTGTGAGATGTTCTCTCCTGTGTCAGAGTACTCTGGAGATTTAGTACTGTGAGAAGAGAGTGTGAGATGTCCTCCACTGCATAAGAGGACTCTGGAGGTCAGTGACAAGATAGTGTGAGATGCCCTCTCTTGCGTCACAGCACTCTGGAGATTATTTACTGTGAGAAGAGAGTGTGAGATGTTTACCGCCTGCGCCAGAGAGCTCTGCTCACTCCTCATTGTAAGAAGAGAGTGTGACATGTCACCTGAGCCTGGAGGCAGGGGCCTTGTTCGGTTTCTGGCTCTGCCTTCTGTGTGTTTATCACCAAGACTGGGACCCTCCCTCTTAAGGACATCACCTGTGACCACCTCCTAATGCATCAGAGATCTCTGGGGATTCAATACTGGGAGAAAAGAGTGTGAGATATCCTCTCCTGCATCAGAGATCTCTGGGGATTCAATACTGAGAGGAGAGTGTGAGATGTCCCCTCCTGCATGAGAGAACTCTGGGGATTCATTACTGTGAGAAGAGACCGTGAGATGTCCTCTCTTTTCATCAGAGAACTCTAAACAATCATTACTGCAAGAAGAGAGTGTGAGATGTCCTCTCCTGCGTCAGAGCAGTCTGGAGAATCATTACAGTGTGAAGAGAGAGTGAGTTGTCCACCTCCTGCATCAGAGAACTACGGAGATTCATCAATCAATCAATCAATCAATCATTCAGGGAATTGTAAGCGCGCTACTCACCCGCGAGGGTCTCAAGGCGCTGGGGGAGGGGTCAGCAGATCCGCTTAGCCGAATAGCCAGGTCTTGAGGGTCTTCCTGAAGGTGTTCAGGGAGGGGGCGCGCCTGATGTCTGCCGGTAGCTCGTTCCATGTTTTGGCTGCAATGTGGGAGAAGGATCTTCCGCCGGCCCTGGCTCTGTGGATGTGTGTGGTTTCGGCCAGTGCGAGGTTGGCAGATCGGAGGTTTCTTTTGGGTACGTGGAAGTTGATCCTGTCGTTGAGGTATTTGGGTCCATTGTTGTGTAGGCATTTGTAGGCGTGAGTGAGGATCTTGAAGGTGACTCTTTTCTCCATGGGAAGCCAGTGGAGTCTACGTAGGTGTTGGCTGGTGTGTTCATGTCGCGGGAGGCCGAGGATGAGTCTGGCGGCGGTGTTCTGTATAGTCTGGAGTTTGCAAAGTAGGGACCTGTTGATGCCGGCGTAGAGTGCGTTCACGTAGTCCAGTCTGCTGGTGATGAGTGCGTGGGTGACTGTCTTCCTTGATTCCTGGGGGATCCACTTGAAGGTCTTACGGAGGATGTGGAGTGTGTTGAAGCAGCTGGAGGTGACGGCGTTGATCTGTCGGTTCATGGTGAGTGATGAATCGAGTACGATGCCTAGGTTTTTGGCGTGGTCCAAGGGGGTAGGTGGGTTTCCGAGGGCACTTGGCCACCAGTTGCTGTCCCATGCCGAGGGGGTGGTTCCGAGGACGAGGACCTCTGTTTTCTCTGCGTTGAGCTTCAGGCGGCTGTTGGTCATCCAGACTGCAACGTCCTGCATTGCTTTCTGGAAGTTGAGTTTGGCGGTGGTGGGGTCTTTGGTGAGGGAGAGGATGAGCTGGGTGTTGTCAGCGTAGGATACGATGTTGAGGCCGTGTTGTCGGACGATAGCAGCAAGGGGGGCCATGTAGATGTTGAAGAGGGTCGGGCTCAGGGATGACCCTTGTGGAACTCCGCAGGTGATTTTCGTGGGATCGGAAAGGAAGCGTGGCAGTCTGATCCTCTGGCTTCTTCCGGTGAGGAAAGATCGGATCCAGTCCAAGGCTGTTCCTTGTATGCCGGCGTCGTGTAGTCTTGCGAGTAGTGTGCGGTGGGAGATGGTGTCAAAGGCTGCTGATAGGTCGAGTAGGATGAGGGCTGCGGATTGGCCTTTGTCCAGGAGGGTACGGATGTCGTCTGTGGTGGCAGGTTGGGCGGTCTCGGTGCTGTGGTTGCTTCGGAATCCAGATTGGGACGGGTCAAGGACAGAGTTCTCTTCGATGTATCATGTAAGTTCCCTGTTGACCGTCTTCTCTGCGAGTTTGGCTGCGAAGGGGAGGAGCGAGATGGGACGGTAGTTCTTGAGGTCGGTGGGGTCGGCTGTGGGCTTCTTGAGGAGGGGCCTGACTTCTGTGCGTTTCCAGTCATCGGGGAAGGTGCCTGTTTTGAAGGTGGTGTTGATGGTGTGCTGTAGTTCGGGTGCGATTGTGGCTGTGGCTCTGTGGTAGATGTGCGGAGGGCAGGGGTCGGTGGGGGCCCCCAAGTGGATGCCTTTCATGGTCGAGACGATGTCTTCGGTAGTGGTCGGTGTCCAGTTTGCGATGGTGGGATGGCTGGTGTCACTAGGGGGCGGGGGTACGTCTGGAGGGTGGTCTGTGGTCATTACTGTGAGAAGAGAGAGTGAGATGTCCTCTCCTGCATGAGAGAACTTTGGATTTTCATTACAGTGAGAAGAGAGCATGAGGGCAAGATGGCCGCTGAGTGACCGCTGTGAGGGCCAGTGCCGGCTCTCTCTTTCCCTTCCTCTCTCTTGGTTTCTCACAATGGCTGGTGAGATGGATAGAAAAAAGCACTGAAAAGTGCTGATATGGATGGTTGGACGTACCCTTTGCTTGTATTGGGACTTGAGGCTCGCGAGTGGAGCTTGGTTGGTCGTCGGCTGACTGCTTGGAAGTCACGGATCAACGCGGTTTTTCGGCGGCTCCCGCGGCTCCTCCTCGGAGCCGGCTTGCAGTAGTGGTGCAGTATGGCCCCGAAGTCGAACAAGGTGGCTAAGGACTCGAAGTCTAAGGAGACCGGCGTGGCTGCCGGTACTCTGTTCCATGTGGCCGCCGGGGGAGATGGAAGTATGCGGCAGCAAACAGTTGCGGAGGCGTTCCGGGCAACAACAGTCTTAATTACAGCTGACTCTAGTGCCGTGACTGCACAAGCTGCCCTGGACATCCTGAGTACTGCGGGGGGGCGGAAAGCCCAGAGGGGCACCAACACGACTGTGGATGCAACCAGCTCGGGTTTGGTTGATGCCAGAGAGATGGATTCTGGGCAATGTAGTCCCCTGTCACAACTAACAGATTTTTCTCTGGGGCCGGTAATGAATGATGTGCTGAATGGCCAGGATAAGGGTAAGGAGCTAAACAGCCTGGGGGAAGCAGTTGCCTTATGCGATGGCGTGCACATAGTCAACACCCGGTTTAATGAGGGGGGTTCGCTGCCAGCAGACACTCATACTTCTAATATTCGGGCAGAGGCGGTTGCAGGATCGGAAACAGATTCTGCTGCGCCTATTGGTACCGGGCTGGCCACGGAGTCTGTTAGTGTCATTGGCAAAGACAATGCCACAGATAAGGATAATGGCGATGGTGATGCTGGAGTCCCCCCAATTTTGGATATATGCCCTGTACAGAAGGACTCTCAGGTAGATTCTCATCCTGTCAGATCTGAAATGACACAGCCTCTGGTGCAGTTGGCAGTGGTTGAGACTCAAGGGAGTAACATCAGCAGTACATTACGGGGTCGGAAAAGCCAAGATCCATCGTGGCTAAGTGCTCCTCTGCTATCCCCAGAAGGTGATAAGTTTTTTTCGCTAAATGGTCTAATAATTCAAAACGCCGGGCTAAGGCCAAATTAAAATCTAAATCAACGGATTTAATTACTCGCAAACTTGAATGGGATTACTCGGCTGCAACACTGTCTTTAGGTATAGCCCATGGCCCAGATACAGGAATCGAAATACAAGCTGGAAATGATGCTCCCCTTAATCCTGAAGCAGTCGCTTCCTCCCCCACCCTTGAGTTGCTGTACACTACTCTCAAGCAGATGCAGGGGGAAGCAAGACAGGAGAGCAGAAGAGCTTCACAGGCTACTAAAAATCTACAGGGGGCAATCCGCAAGATGAGCAAAATATGCGCTGACACGACTGTACGAGTCACTCAAGTAGAAGAAAGAACGGCTAATGTAGAGATACAGGTTGATAAATTACAGGCTTTTCAGGTGTCTCAGGAAAAACAGTCCATGGATGTATGTTGGAAGCTCGAAGAATTTAAAAATCGGCAGCGCCGCAATAATGTGCGGCTGCTTGGTTTGGAGGAAAGTGTTGAAGGGGAGAACATTATGGCCTTCGTTACCGCGTTGTTGAAGGGTGCCTTTCCTGATCTTGCCCACTGGAATTGGGAGACGGAAATTCAGCGGGCTCACCGCTTCCCAATGTTTAGAAGAGCTCAGCCTAAAGATCAGGGGGAGCGCCCTAGAGCCATTCTTATCTTTGTGGGCAACTTTTTATTAAGACAGGCAATAATAGATAGGGTTAGACCCGATTCAAAGAGGTCTTTTGGGGGGCACACCTTCTTCGCTCGGCCTGACTTTTGCCACATGACTGTAGAACGAAGGTGGCGTTTACGGCAGATGATTACTCCGTTTCAGGGGGAGTGTTGTGAAGCATTTCTGCTATTTCCTGCACGGCTAAAAGTCATCACTAAAGGGAGAGTTAGAATGTTTTTTTCTGAGATCAAGGCTCAAGAGTACCTCACTGAATTAAAAGAAACTAGAGGGCAGAGGGGGGCATGCTCTCTCTTGCAAAAGGGTGGTGCTACTGCTGCTGCTGATTAATGTTTGACGAGATTTTTGCATATGTATGTATATGTATGTTAAATTTTTACTTAGACTGACAGGTGATTGATAGTTGGGTGTCTAAGAAGTATTAAGATGTTATATGGCTTTAATAGAGAGGGGTGGGGGGTGGGGGTCGGCGCGGTCTGAGACGAGAGCTCAGCTGCCATATATAGGTCATGTCTGACCTATCTGCCTGTAAGGGGTGTAAGGGGGGGTGGGGTTGGGGGGTAGCTTGAGGGTGTGGGGGGGCACGAGTTCAGCACAAAGCAGATATATACATTTGTGAGGCATGTTGATGAGGTGGGCATGGGGAGTCAAAAATATCTAAAAGATGGTTAGTAAGTTCTATATGTAGTTTGAAGGTATTAAGAAGTGGTAGGGTAGGGGTTTTAGGTAGGAAGCTTGGAAATACAAAAGTATGAGTTTACGAATTGGCACAATTAATATCAGTGGATTAAATGACCCAAATAAGAGGCAGCGGGCTGCAATTTTGTTTAAATCCTTGCGTATTGATATTCTCTGTCTCCAAGAGACTCACATTGAAGGTAATAGAAGCCGTATTATGGAGCAGTTAGGATATAATCTTATGGTAAACACGTCTCAGGGCACTCGAACAAGAGGGGTTGCCATCATGACCCGCAGAAACGACATAAAGGTTATTAAAAAAGCTGCAGATCAATGGGGACGGTGGGCAATTGTCGAGTGCTCAGTCTGTGCTGAAAAAATTACCATATGCTCTGTTTATGGATCAACGGGGGATGACCCGGATGTCTTTGAATTTTTGGATACTGATCTTGCAATATGGTCAACTCCTATAATTGTATGCGGGGATTTTAATATTAATGGGTTGGGGGTACACTGGGGGCTCCCAGGAAGTAGATATGTTGGTAGGAAAAGAAGGGTCGGGTCTGCTTTGACTAATCTGATTATAAATAATGGCCTTTTGGATGTCTGGTCTTATCTGAAACCTAATGATTTGGGCAGCACTTACTTTTCGGCACCACACAAGTTTATCTCTCGACTTGATTATTTTTTAGTATCACATCAGGTTATTGTGAACTCCAGGGTTGAGAAGTTACCCAGGATACTTTCGGATCATAACCCTTTAGTCCTAACAGTTAGCCTTATAGGAGGGGCCAGGCAAAACCGTGTATGGACTTTTGAACGGAGGCTCTTACATGATTCAGAATATGTTTCTCATATGAAGAGTTGGACTCGGGAATTTTGGGATTTTAATCGGGGGAGCACAAGTATAGGGTTTGTTAGGGATGCTTTTAAAGCCGGGGTTAGAGGGGAAACAGCCAGTTATAGTAAGTTCCGGCAAAAGAAAGAGGCTCAACAAGAAGAGGTGGTAAGAGACAACCTAATTAAACTAGAAGAGGCACTTGCTATGGCTGTTAATACGGGTAGTCCTACAGAAGAAATTATATTCCAGCTGGCTATAAAAAGGCTGAAGCAGGGGAGCGTATTGCTGTGAAAGCAGCGGAAATTTATTTGGCAAAAAAGAGCACTGTCATGAGTTTAGTGAACGGGTGGGGCGCACCCTAGCCGTTAGGTTAAGACAAAAGGCCTCTTTAGGAGAGGTTTCAGAAATATATGATGCTGATCGGAGTTTAATTACTGATGGTTCTGGGATACGGGAGACGTTCCATCAATTCTATCAACAGCTTTATAGTAAAGAAATATCAGAGACACCGTTGATAATGCGAGAATATTTAGAGAAGATACCTAATCAGCGGGTTGAGGCAATAGACAGGGAGGCCCTCGAGGAAATCTTAACACAAGAGGAAATTCTGACCTCTTTGCAAAATTTGCCATCTAATAAGGCTGCGGGCCCCGACCAGATTCCTCTTGAGTTTTACAAAACTTTTATGGATATAATTAGTTTGGATTTGATCAAGGTTATAAGGTTAGCCCAACAGGGAGGATCAACACCAGAGTCATGGGCGGGAGCAGATATTGTAATATTCCTGAAAAAGGGCAAACCACCGAGAGAGCCAGGCTCCTATCGGCCTATCACGCTTATTAATAGCGATGTTAAGATTTTTTCTAAGGCTATGGCCACGAGGTTAAACAATATTGTCGGTAAAAATATACACCCCGGCCAACATGGGTTTATAACAGGCCGTGGAACGACGCAGCATGTGCGTCGAGTAATTACACTTTTCGATGCTACAGAGGCCTCAGGGGACTCCATGGCTGCTCTGCTGCTTGATGCAGAAAAAGCCTTTGAAAGGGTGTAGGAGAGTAGGATCTGCTTCACATGGGTACCCCCACTTTTTGCTGATGCTTCACTGTTTTTCGACATTAGTCTGGCTGGGGCCCTGCTAATCAGAACCCCAGCCTAGCTGCTTCCTCTCTAAAATGGTTTCCATGTGCCTTAGGCACATCACTGATTGGGATCTGGAGTGCCCTTATAAGTCCCTAGTATATGGTATACTATGTACCAAGGGCATAGGTACCTCAGAGGCCTGCCAGGGGCTGCAGCATGTATTATGCCACCCTGGAAGGCCATCCAAACTGACACCACAGGTCTGCTACTGCAGCCTGGGTAAGGTGGTGCATGCACCCCTTACTGTGATATAGGTTACCTATATCACGAAATACATACACACATATAAACCTATAAGTCACTCCTAAGGCAGGCCTTATCAATCCTAAAGGCAGAGTGCGTGGTTCCTATGTGAGAGGGTGCCCTGCGTGAGCAGGGCCCCTCTGCAGCGTTCGGAGACCATCTCTGATGCTGTTTGTAGTGCAGCCTGACCATATACTCTTAAGCGCATTATATCCTCGCGGTAAAATGCTAACTTTGGAATGGCTGCACCTAAACATGTCGTGTTTGGTGTCAAACATCTTGGAATACTACCCCCCTGCCAATTCTGGCGGCGGGGGTAGCATTCCACCCTTCTAGAGGGAAGGACATGTTAACCCTGACTAACCCGGTAACTTCTCTCCAGAGCCCTGGCATCACAAAATGGATGCTGCTGCCACAGACACGAGTCTGGCCTCCTGCTGCTGGACGAAACTCCGGCAGGGGAGGCCTGGACAATAGGTTTCCTGTCCCAGGGAGGTGTGACCACCTCCCCAGACAGGATAATGTGTATTGGGGCTGGGCGGGAGCACCATCTGTGTGCTTTGAAGTCCTGCACTGGGGGCACAATTGGTGTCCCTGTGCATACCCCAGTTCAAACCGGATCAGGGGCTTCCAGCCCCTGCTTTGGCGCGAACTGGACAAAGGGAAAGGGGTGTAGCCACCCCTCTGCCCTGACCCACCCATAGGTGGGGCCACAGAGTAGTCCAACCCCTATCTTTAGAATAAAGGTAGGAACCCAGTCCTTAGGACTTTAGATTATACCTAGACGAAACTCTGAAACTGAATCCTGGACCTTCGACGCTCTACGACAAGATTAGAGGACTGAAGAATCTCCCTTGGGGTCAAGGAGTGACTCCCCTGCTTGGCAGGCACCAAAGAAGCATCTGTCCGGTTCGCATTTCTGAAGCTCCCGTCAGACACCGAAGTCATCGCATCACCAGAGGTGGATTCTCAGACTTCCTCGAGGCTACCCTGAGTCCCCAGCAAAGCTGAGGCCCGTGGCTATCGTGGGTGACTTGAGACCATGACCCCTGGACACCAAGCACATTTGCAAGTGCACCATCTTCTGGGTCTTCCAAGAAGTCGTGCTTTGGGCTCTGAGTAGCCCTAGCCTCCAGCACTACCTGCACCGAAGATCACTGGCCCCCACTCCACGAGTGTCCTGTAAGCCAGCTCCACGTGCGGTGTCACGAGGCTCCTTCGCAGTCGCTAGCCCGTTGGCTAGTAGCCCTTAACGAAGGCCAATCCTTTTTTTACTTGGCATCCTGGTTGCTCCAGGCCTGCCCTCACTTACCCTCGCTGGGTGAGTTCCACAGACCTTGCTGGTCTGCACCATCGCAGATCTACATCTTCATCGAGACTTGCCGTTGCCAAGGCTTGTTGGGTCCAATCCGATCGCCGACACCTCAGCACTCGACAGACATCGTGTACCAGCCCGAATCCTGCTCCTGGTTGCCGACAACGCCTCCTGGACCTCGTGGCTGAAGAGTCAAGACGACCGTCAACGCACCTGAAGCACTCGACATCGGTGGGCATCTGTCCATCGCCTTCCTGGTCACTGGCTAGTGACCCAGACTCTGTCCCCTCTGCTTTCAGGTTCTTCAGAACTCCGATCCACTCTTGGATCCACCCGGACACTTTTCTCTTGGCCGCCAGCAGCACTTTGCAGCAGATCGCCATTAGAATCGACGACGAAACCCGACCCCGAAGGGCACCTATGCACCCGGCTTCCCTGGGTGAGGTAACACGAGTACTCCGGTGCTCCCGTGGGTAGAGACTCTTCAAAGTCCTAGATCTCAAAGGGTTTTGTCCTAGTCCTCTTTTAAGTGTCCCTTTTCTCTAATTTCCCGATCCCGACTTTCTCCATAGAAGTCAACGGCGTATCGCGGTTGTGTATTTATACTGCACGCGTCTCCCATAGGTCCCCTGTGTCACTACCTTGGGTGGTTCCTTGTGGTCCAAGCACTTCTAGAGGCTCTAGGCCTAGTGTCTAGTTCAGTCGTGGTTCGCAAACCACTTTATTGGTATATGGTTTGGTACGCCCCTAGGGCCCAAACGTGTATTTGTGCTATTACTGTGATTTAATAACTTCTAACTTATGTATTTCGAACTCTAGCCTCATAAAGAGACTAGAGGGGTGTGTTTAGCAATAAATACATATATTTTGAATATATACCTGGTGTGGTGCTCTTTCATTTGGTCACTCAAGAGATTATAGACTGGTAAAACAAGCTGCTTTACATTCCTTCAAGACTTAGCCTGAAGGCTGCTCTCCATAGCTACCACTAGGATAGCTTTCAATAAGGTGTTGTTTGGACTGGTGCAAGGTGCCCACTATAATTAGTGGACAGCATATGCCAGGCCAACTTCGCACATTGGTGTGCAGCGTGTGGGATTCCAGCTTGCTATTGTTTTACCAGATAATCTCAATTGAATTGATCAACTGAAAACCACTAAAGGTACCTAAGGTACATATAATTTAAGCTTAGAATAACAGTAAGTTCTACTGAACTTAGAGTTGTGTGTTAAGGGATAGCACAACCCTTTCTACAACTCAAGAGAGTTTAGTAGGCCACACTAGAGTAGGTAGTGCATACACCACACCACACTAGTAATGTCTTTAAGGGCAGGATCCAAAGAATCCTTGCAGGAAGCCATTGAGCTTCCACCCTCCAAGTATGATAAACTCCCATTCTTGGAATTGAGAGCTTTATGCAACTTGAGAAAAATAAGGACAGGAAGTCCCACCACCCAACACCTCAAGGAGTTGTTGGTGGCTTATGACCTTAGTAAGCCCTTGGGGACTGAAGGGGTAGGAGCTGAGGGTGGGGCAGAAGATGAGGATGGGACCAGGGGTACCAGTACCCCCAGCCCCCTCTGGAAACTGACCAGGAGGGCGACAATGGCCCTGACCTGGATAATCCAACCCCTCCTGAGGAAGAGGAAGAGGAGGATCAGAATGATGCTCCCTTTGTCCCCCAGGAAGGATTGTGAGTGTGCCCAGAAGGTCTAGATCTTCTTCTCAGGAGTCGAACCACTCTGGCACCTCAATAGGGAGCTCTGTCTCATCTCATAGGAGGGAATCCTCTCATGAGAGAAGAAAGAGGCTGGTTCAATATGAGGAAGCTCAGCTTGAACTCAAAAAGAAGCAACTAGCCATAGACAGGGAGTCCCTAGATCTCTTTAGAGAGAGAAGAAAGTTGGGACTAGAGTCCCATGGTGGCAGCCATATCCCTAGAGATAGGGAAAGGTCCTATGACCATAGGAACCTGAGCAAGATTGTCCCTCCCTATCAGAATGGGGATGACATCCACAAGTGGATAACTGCTCTAGAGAGGGCCTGTAAGGTACAGAAGGTCCCTCAGGAGGAGTGGGCAGCAATCTTGTGGCTCTCCTTTGCTGACAGAGGTAGAGATAAGCTCCTCACTGTTAGAGAGGAGGATGCTGACAATTACAAGGTCTTGAAGAGTGCTCTTATTGATGGGTTTGGCCTAACCACTGAACAGTACAGGTTGAAGTTCAGAGATACCCAAAAGCACAGACTCAAGACTGGGTAGACTATGTGGATTGTTCTGCCAAGGCTCTGGAAGGCTGGTTGATGGGCAGTAAGGTGTGTGACTTCTCAGGATTGTACAATCTGATAATGAGGGAGCAGATTCTTAATAACTGTCAAAATCAGCTGTTGCATCAATACCTGGTAGACTCTGATCTGACCTCTCCCCAAGAATTGGGAAAGAAGGCAGACAAATGGGTCAGAACCAGGGTGAAGCAGAAGGTACAGAACCAAGGTGGGGAAACCAAGAAGCAAGATGCTAAGAACTCTGAAAAGGGTGGGGAGAAGGGTAAAGATCAAAAGTCTTCATCAGGCCCCCAAAAATCTTCTTCTGGTGGGGATTCACAGTCTACCAAAGGGAAAGGCCAAAGAAAACCATGGTGCAAGGTCTGTAAGCAAAAGACCCACTGGACCAGTGATTGCACCAAGTCCAAAGACTCCAGTCCAGCACCCACCAATGCCCCTAAGGCACCTGTTCCCCCTAGTACAGTTGGTGGGAGTGCTCCAGCCAAGGGTTTAGTAGGGTTCACCCTGGGTACTGAGTTGGGCTCTGACCTAGTCAGAGAACTGACTCAGGCTGTGTTAGTCTGTGATGGAGGCATGGATGTGCCCTCCTCTATGAGTCCCAGTAATCGGGGCAAGTACAGACAACAGCCTTTAATCAATGGACGTGAGGCTTTGGCATTTAGGGAAACAGGGGCAAGTGTCACAATGGTGACACAAGACCTTGTGCTTCCTGGGAAAGTTATGCTTGGTGAGATGTACCAAGGGACCAATGCTAGCAATGTCAGAACAGACCATACTCTGGCAGTTGTTAACTTCTCCTGGGGAGGGGTAACTGGCCTTAAGAAGGTTGTGGTAAGTGCAAACCTACCAGTCGAATGCTTGCTTGGCAATGACTTAGAGACTTCTGCTTGGGCAGAAGTGGAGCTCAGGACCCATGCAGAAATGCTGGGGATCCCTGCAGATGTGTTTGCTGTGACCAGGTCACAAGCCAAAATGTCTAGCACTGAACAGGCCTTGGATTCTGGAAGAATGGACCAAGTGCCTTCCAAGAGGAGGAGTAGTAGGGTTAAGGCAGTGCCTTCCCCTTGGCTCAGGAGGAAGATCAGTCCCTTGAGGGGGATGATCTCAGCCCTGAAGAAGGAACTGTCCCAGAGGAACTTGAACCTGACCAGGTTGAGTTCTTGGGGACAGGGGGACCTTCTAGGGCAGATCTGAGCCAGGAGCAGCAGAGCTGCCCCTCCCTTGAACCCCTCAGACAGCAAGCTGCTGCTGAGGCTGCTGGGAAAGCTAGTGGTCCCCATACAGTGTATTGGGATGATGGACTCCTGTACTCAGAGAGTAGAGACCCCAAGCCTGGTGCTACCAGGAGGTTGGTAATACCTTTGAAGTTCAGGGGCTTCCTATTGACCCTAGCCCATGATATTCCCTTAGCAGGTCACCTGGGCCAGAACAAGACTTGGGACAGAATTGTCCCTCACTTTCACTGGCCCCACATGTCTGAAGACAGCAAGGAGTTTTGTCGCTCCTGTGTAACCTGCCAAGCCAGTGGCAAAGCAGGTGGCACTACAAAGGCCCCCTGATACCACTACCTGTGGTGGGGGTGCCCTTTGAAAGGGTAGGGATTGACATTGTTGGTCCCATGGACCCCCAAACAGCCTCTGGGCACAGGTTTATCCTGGTGGTAGTGGATCATGCCACCAGGTACCCAGAAGCTATTCCCCTCAGGACCACTACAGCACCTGTGGTGGCAAGGGCCCTCCTGGGAATCTTCTCAAGAGTGGGCTTTCCTAAGGAGGTAGTATCAGACAGGGGTGCTAACTTCATGTCTGGGTACTTAAAAGCAATGTGGAAGGAGTGTGGAGTGACTTATAAGTTCACCACACCCTATCACCCACAATGCAATGGTTTAGTTGAGAGATTCAACAAAACCTTGAAGGGCATGATTAAAGGGCTCCCAGAAAAGCTTAGGCGTAGATGGGACATACTCTTGCCCTGCCTTTTATTCGCATATAGGGAGGTGCCTCAGAAGGGGGTTGGTTACAGCCCTTTTGAACTTCTGTTTGGCCACCCTGTGAGGGGTCCACTGTGCTTGGTGAAGGAAGGATGGGAGTTACCTCTCAAGCCCCCAAAGCAAGATATAGTGGACTATGTACTTGGTCTCCGCTCCAGGATGGCTGAGTACATGAAAAAGGCAACCAAAAACCTTGAGGCTAGCCAGGAACTTCAAAAGGCCTGGCATGACCAAAAGGCTGTTCTGACTGTTTACCAGCCAGGACAGAAGGTGTGGGTGTTGGAGCCAGTGGCCCCAGCAGCTCTCCAAGATAAATGGAGTGGACCCCACACTATTGTTGAGCAGAAGGGTGAGGTCACTTACTTAGTGGACCTAGGAACACCCAGGAGTCCCCACAGGGTTCTCCATGTCAACAGGTTAAAACCATATGTGGACAGGGCAGACATGGGCTTGCTCATGGCTACTGATGAAGGGCAGGAGGAAGAGAGTGACCCACTCCCTGACCTGCTCTCACAGAACCCTGACGATGGGTCAGTTGATGGTGTAGCCTTGGCAGGCAGCCTCACTACCCAGCAACAAACTGATTGCAGGCAAGTCCTCAATCAGTTTCGACATATGTTTTCACTGACACCCAGTCAGACCACCTGGTGCACTCATGAAGTGGACACTGGGGACAGTCTGCCTATTAAAAACAAGATTTATAGGCAACCTGACCATGTCAGGGACTGTATCAGGACTGAAGTCCAGAAAATGTTGGAATTGGGAGTAATTGAACCCTCAGATAGCCCTTGGGCTAGTCCAGTAGTCCTTGTACCGAAACCTCACACCAGTGGTGGAAAAAGAGAGATGAGGTTTTGTGTAGACTACAGGGGTCTCAATGCAGTCACTAGGTCTGATGCCCATCCAATACCCAGGGCAGATGAGCTCATAGATACTTTGGCCTCTGCCAAATATCTCAGCACATTTGACCTAACAGCTGGCTACTGGCAGATCAGACTAGCTGATACTGCAAAGCCCAAAACAGCATTCTCAACCCCTAGTGGACATTATCAATTTGTGGTAATGCCCTTTGGTCTGAAGAATGCACCTGCCACTTTCCAGAGGTTGGTGAATACAGTTCTCACAGGACTGGAAGCCTATAGTGCAGCTTATCTAGATGATATTGCTGTCTTTAGCTCCACCTGGGAGGATCACCTGGTCCACCTCAGGAATGTTTTACAGGCCCTGCAAAAGGCAGGCCTGACTATCAAGGCCACTAAGTGCCAGATAGGGCAGAGTCAGGTTGTGTACCTGGGCCACCTTGTGGGTGGAGGCCAGGTTCAACCTTTGCAGAGCAAGATCCAGACCATCATGGACTGGACTGCTCCCACTACCCAGACTCAGGTGAGAGCCTTCTTAGGCCTGACTGGGTACTATAGGAGATTTGTCAAGGGGTATGGATCAATAGTGACACCCCTGAATGACTTAACTTCTAAGAAAATGCCCAAAAAGGTTCAGTGGACAGCTAGCTGTCAAAAGGCATTTGATGACCTCAAAGCAGGCCATGTGCACTGCTCCAATTCTGCAGAGTCCTGATTACTCCAAGAAGTTCATTGTTCAAACTGATGTATCTGAATTGGGGGTAGGGGCTGTACTGTCACAATTGAATGAAGAAGGTCAGGATCAGCCAGTAGCTTTCATTAGCAGAAGGCTGACCCCTAGAGAGAAACGTTGGTCAGCCATAGAGAGGGAGGCCTTTGCTGTGGTCTGGGCTCTGAAGAAGTTGAGGCCATACTTGTTTGGTACCCACTTCCTGGTTCAGACAGACCATAAGCCCCTCTTATGGCTAAAACAAATGAAGGGTGAAAACCCCAAAATGCTTAGGTGGTCCATTTCCCTACAGGGGATGGACTTTACAGTGGAACATAGGCCTGGGAGTAACCATGCGAATGCAGATGGACTCTCTAGGTATTTCCACTTAGAACATGAAGACTTAACTGGGCAAGGTTAGTTTAATGTCCCTACGTTTGGGGGGTTGTGTAGGAGAGTAGGATCTGCTTCACATGGGTACCCCCACTTTTTGCTGATGCTTCACTGTTTTTCGACATTAATCTGGCTGGGGCCCTGCTAATCAGAACCCCAGCCTAGCTGCTTCCTCTCTAAAATGGTTTCCATGTGCCTTAGGCACATCACTGATTGGGATCTGGAGTGCCCTTATAAGTCCCTAGTATATGGTATACTATGTACCAAGGGCATAGGTACCTCAGAGGCCTGCCAGGGGCTGCAGCATGTATTATGCCACCCCTGGAAGGCCATCCAAACTGACACCACAGGTCTGCTACTGCAGCCTGGGTAAGGTGGTGCATGCACCCCTTACTGTGATATAGGTTACCTATATCACGAAATACAAACACACATATAAACCTATAAGTCACTCCTAAGGCAGGCCTTATCAATCCTAAAGGCAGAGTGCGTGGTTCCTATGTGAGAGGGTGCCCCTGCGTGAGCAGGGCCCCTCTGCAGCGTTCGGAGACCATCTCTGATGCTGTTTGTAGTGCAGCCTGACCATATACTCTTAAGCGCATTATATCCTCGCGGTAAAATGCTAACTTTGGAATGGCTGCACCTAAACATGTCGTGTTTGGTGTCAAACATCTTGGAATACTACCCCCCCGCCAATTCTTGCGGCGGGGGTAGCATTCCACCCTTCTAGAGGGAAGGACATGTTAACCCTGACTAACCCGGTAACTTCTCTCCAGAGCCCTGGCATCACAAAATGGATGCTGCTGCCACAGACACGAGTCTGGCCTCCTGCTGCTGGACGAAACTCCGGCAGGGGAGGCCTGGACAATAGGTTTCCTGTCCCAGGGAGGTGTGACCACCTCCCCAGACAGGATAATGTGTATTGGGGCTGGGCGGGAGCACCATCTGTGTGCTTTGAAGTCCTGCACTGGGGGCACATTTGGTGTCCCTGTGCATACCCCAGTTCAAACTGGATCAGGGGCTTCCAGCCCCTGCTTTGGCGCTAACTGGACAAAGGGAAAGGGGTGTAGCCACCCCTCTGCCCTGACCCACCCATAGGTGGGGCCACAGAGTAGTCCAACCCCTATCTTTAGAATAAAGGTAGGAACCCAGTCCTTAGGACTTTAGATTATACCTGGACGAAACTCTGAAACTGAATCCTGGACCTTCGACGCTCTACGACAAGATTAGAGGACTGAAGAATCTCCCTTGGGGTCAAGGAGTGACTCCCCTGCTTGGCAGGCACCAAAGAAGCATCTGTCTGGTTCGCATTTCTGAAGCTCCCGTCGGACACCGAAGTCATCGCATCACCAGAGGTGGATTCTCAGACTTCCCCGAGGCTACCCTGAGTCCCCAGCAAAGCTGAGGCCCGTGGCTATCGTGGGTGACTTGAGACCGTGACCCCTGGACACCGAGCACATTTGCAAGTGCACCATCTTCTGGGTCTCCCAAGAAGACGTGCTTTGGGCTGCGAGTAGCCCTAGCCTCCAGCACCACCTGTACCGAAGATCACTGGCCCCCACTCGACGAGTGTCCTGTAAGCCAGCTCCACGTGCGGCGTCATGAGGCTCCTTCACGGTCGCTAGCCTGTTGGCTAGTAGCCCTTAACGAAGGCCAATCCTTTTCTTACTTGGCATCCTGGTTGCTCCAGGCCTGCCCTCACTTACCCTCGCTGGGTGAGTTCCACAGACCTTGCTGGTCTGCACCATCGACGATCTACATCTTCATCGAGACTTGCCGTTGCCAAGGCTTGTTGGGTCCAATCCGGTCGCCGACACCTCAGCACTCGACAGACATCGTGTACCAGCCCGAATCCTGCTCCAGGTTGCCGACAACGCCTCCTGGACCTCGTGGCTGAAGAGTCAAGACGACCGTCAACGCACCTGAAGCACTCGACATCGGTGGGCATCTGTCCATCGCCTTCCTGGTCACTGGCTAGTGACCCAGACTCTGTCCCCTCTGCTTTCAGGTTCTTCAGAACTCCGATCCACTCTTGGATCCACCCGGACACTTTTCTCTTGGCCGCCAGCAGCACTTTGCAGCAGATCGCCATTCGAATCGACGACGAAACCCGACCCCGAAGGGCACCTATGCACCCGGCTTCCTGGGTGAGGTAACACGAGTACTCCGGTGCTCCCGTGGGTAGAGACTCTTCAAAGTCCTAGATCTCAAAGGGTTTTGTCCTAGTCCTCTTTTAAGTGTCCCTTTTCTCTAATTTCCCGATCCCGACTTTCTCCATAGAAGTCAACGGCGTATCGCGGTTGTGTATTTACACTGCACGCGTCTCCCGTAGGTCCCCTGTGTCACTACCTTGGGTGGTTCCTTGTGGTCCAAGCACTTCTAGAGTCTCTAGGCCTAGTGTCTAGTTCAGTCGTGGTTCGCATACCACTTTATTGGTATATGGTTTGGTACGCCCCTAGGGCCCAAACGTGTATTTGTGCTATTACTGTGATTTAATAACTTCTAACTTATGTACTTTCGAACTCTAGCCTCATAAAGAGACTAGAGGGGTGTGTTTAGCAATAAATACATATATTTTGAATATATACCTGGTGTGGTGCTCTTTCATTTGGTCACTCAAGAGATTATAGACTGGTAAAACAAGCTGCTTTACATTCCTTCAAGACTTAGCCTGAAGGCTGCTCTCCATAGCTACCACTAGGATAGCTTTCAATAAGGTTGTCTTTAACCTATCTCCAATAAGGGGTTGTTTGGACTGGTGCAAGGTGCCCACTATAATTAGTGGACAGCATATGCCAGGCCAACTTCTCACAAAGGGTCTCCTGGGATTTCTTATGGGAGACGCAGAAATGGTTCGGCTTGGGGTGTGGTTTTGTTAAAGCCATACAGATATTATATAAGGCACCTACAGCCCGAATAAGGGTGAATGGCGGATACACATCCTCTTTGACTATCGAGCGAGGGACCCGGCAGGGGTGTCCATGTTCACCTCTGCTTTTTGCCATATATATTGATCCGTTAATACGTTTATTTGAGGCTAATAATGAAATTCTCCCCATTGTCTGTCATGGCCTGGAATCTAAAGTCTTCGCTTATGCGGATGACGTGGCTATCATTGCGGCAAATCCCCTTACTGCATTAAGGGTTGTAGAGCAAGTCTCACAAGAATTCGGCAAACTCTCTGGGTATGCACTGAATAGATCTAAAACCCAAGTTCTTAAAAACAGGCATGCTATTATAGATGACCCTCGAGTTGCAGAATCCGCAGTTTATTTGGGAATTACGGTAATGGCAGATCTGGGGAAAATTGTAGAGAGAAATATTCATCCAGTTATAAACAAAGCTAGATCTCACTTTGATAGAATTAACAATTTGCATTTATCTTTAGTTGGTCGTTGTAATGTGGTGAAGATGATGTTTTTACCAAAAATTCTTTATCTGTTCAGGGCAATACCCTTGGAGTTTGATAGACATTGGTTTATAACCTTAGAGAATATTGTTAATCGATTTATATGGGCGCAGGGGAAAACAAGGAGGGCTCTTAGATTTATGTCATTACCTCGGGAGCGAGGGGGGTTTGCTGTTCCGGATTTTAGGCTTTATTATTGGTTGGCCGCCCTTCAATATATGAGCATATTGTTTGGTACACCTCCGGGGGATCCTGATGAAATAGGACTCCCCGATGTATATAAGTTATTGCTAGAGGATCATGCCGAGAATTGCTTTATGAAATTCAGCGAGCCTAGTTATTACAAAAAGACAAAATTTAAGACGCTGGTGGCTGCTTTTAAAATCTGGGCAGCCTTAAAAAAAAAGTTTGGTTTAGGAAGGCTTAATTATTATACCCAGTTATACCAAAACCCTATGTTTCCAGAAATCTTTTCAGATATGATAATGGCAGAATGGTCAGAGAAAGGGATTCGGATGGCCGGGGATCTAATACAGAATGATGGCTTCCGCCAATTCATGGATATACAGCTGGAGTTTGGATTGGATAGTAATAATTTTTTTAAATATTTGCAGCTATGTAGCTTCCTCTGTAAAAAAAAGGGGGGGCTCAAGGGTTTTTCTAGGAATAAAGTTATAGATACCATAAGGAGTAAACCGAAGGGATTTATTGGCGTCCTGTATACTGAATTAATTATAACAAAATTGGATGATTTGGGTAAGCATGCGGGAAAATGGCAGGTACGGGTGGGGGTAGAACCAGAGCGGTTCTTTGAATCCCTGGAATTAGGCCAGGTATCTTTTTGCTCTGCTGGGCTACAAGCGCAACATTATAAGACTATCTTTGCTCTTTATTATACCCCAGCAAGAATTTCACAATGGGGTGGATCAGCTGGGATTACATGCCCATGGTGTGGCTTATTAGCTGCTGACCTGGTACATATGTTCTCGGCTTGTCCACGTTTGGAAAAATTGTTAGAATCATTACGAAATTTTTTGATTTATCATTAGGGTTGAAAGTTAAGCTTACTCCCGCTTTGATTTTATTGGGAGTTAGCTGTGGCGAGCAGCAAAACCCGGCATATCAATTCCTTTTTGTGGCAATGGCGGTTGTCCGGATAAGTATTGCCTCGGCCTGGCTTGATACGCAACCCCCCACATTTCAACAGTGGTTATCACGGTTACTCTCATTATTCACTATTGAAAGAGCTATCTACGAGAGAAAGGGGAAAAGGGCTAGAGGGTTGGGGCACAGCATATGGTCACCCCTGGCACGGTGGCAGGAATCTTAGTTAGATTTATGATAAAATAATCTATCTGGTGGAATTTATTGGTTTTTTTTGCTTTAAATTGGCGATGATATGTATTATATGATTTGATATGCTGTGGTATGATATGGATATGTTTGTTTCTGTAATGCTGACTTATTTTTCTTCCCCCACTATAATTTTCCGCCAAGACTGTTGCGATATTGGTTCATGCCTTATTGTTTATTGTGTCTTATGCTTTTGTGCTGATCATTTAAAAAAATAAAAAGATTTAAAAAAAAAAAAAAAAGAGAAGAGAGCATGAGATGTCCACCTCTGGCATAAAAAAACTCTGAGAGTTCATTACTGTGAGAAGAGAGTGTGAGATGCCCCCCTCCTGCGTAAAAAAACTCTGAGAGCTCATTACTGTGATACGAGAGCGTGAGATGCCCACCTCCTGCATCAGAGTACTCTGAAAGTTCATTTCTGTGAGAATAGAGCGTGAGATGCGATCTCCGTCGTCAAAGCAATCTGGAAATTCATTACTCCAGGAAGAGAGTGTGAGAGGTTCCCCCTCCTGCATCAGAGAATTCCGGGGATTCATTACTGTAAGAAGAGAGTGTGAGATGTTCCCTCCTTCTTCAGCAAACTCTGTAGACTCATTACTTGAGCAGAGAGTGTGAGATGTCATACTCCTGCATCAGAGGACTGGGAGGATTCATTACTGTGGGAACAGAATGTGAGATGTCCCTCTCCAGCATCAGAGAACTCTGGAGATTCAATACTGTGAGAAGAGAGTGTGAGATGTTCTCTCCTGCGTCAGAGCACTCTAGAGATTTATTACTGTGAGAACAGAGTGTGAGATGTCCTCTCCTGCGTCAGAGCACTCTGGAAATTATTTACTGTGAGAAGAGAGTGTGAGATGTCCTCTCCTACATCAGAGCACTCTAGAGATTACTGTGAGAAGAGAGTGTGAGATGTTCTCTCCTGCGTCAGAGTACTCTGGAGATTCATTACTGTGAGAAGAGAGTGTGAGATGTCCTCTACTGCATAAGAGGACTCTGGAGGTCAGTGACAAGAGAGTGTGAGATGTCCTCTCTTGCGTCATAGCACTCTGGAGATTATTTACTGTGAGAAGAGAGTGTGAGATGTTTACCGCCTACGCCAGAGAACTCTGCTCACTCCTCATTGTAAGAAGAGAGTGTGACATGTCACCTGAGCCTGGAGGCAGGGGCCTTGTTCGGTTTCTGGCTCTGCCTTCTGTGTGTTTATCACCAAGACTGGGGCCCTCCCTCTTAAGGACATCACCTGTGACCACCTCCTAATGCATCAGAGATCTCTGAGGATTCAATACTGAGAGAAGAGAGTGTGAGATGTCCTCTCCTGCATCAGAGAACTCTGGGGATTCATTACTGTGAGAAGAGAATGTGAGATGTCCTCTCCTGCATCAGAGAACTCTGGGGATTCATTACTGTGAGAAGAGAATGTGAGATGTCCTCTCTTTTCATAAGAGAACTCTTAACAATCATTACTGCAAGAAGAGAGTGTGAGATGTCCTCTCCTGCGTCAGAGCAGTCTGGAGATTTATTACTGTGTGAAGAGAGAGTGAGGTGTCCACCTCCTGCATCAGAGAACTACGGAGATTCATTACTGTGAGACGAGAGAGTGAGATGTCCTCTCCTGCATGAGAGAACTTTGGATTTTCATTACAGTGAGAAGAGAGCATGAGATGTCCACCTCTGGCATAAAAAACTCTGAGAGTTCATTACTGTGAGAAGAGAGTGTGAGATGCCCCGCTCCTGCATCAAAAAACTCTGAGAGCTCATTACTGTGATACGAGAGCGTGAGATGCCCACCTCCTGCATCAGAGTACTCTGAAAGTTCATTTCTGTGAGAATAGAGCGTGAGATGTGCTCTCCGTCGTCAATGCAATCTGGAAATTCATTATTCCAGGAAGAGAGTGTGAGAGGTTCCCCCTCCTGCATCAGAGAATTCCGGGGATTCACTACTGTAAGAAGAGAGTGTGAGATGTTCCCTCATTCTTCAGCGAACTCTGTAGACTCATTACTGGAGTAGAGAGTGTGAGATGTCCTTCTCCTGCATCAGAGGACTTGGGGGATTCGTTACTGTGGGAACAAAGTGTGAGATTTCCCTCTCCGGCATCAGAGAACCCTGGAGATTCATTACTGTGAGAAGAGAGTGTGAGATGTCCACCTCTGGCATCAGAGGACTCCGGGTATTCATTACTGTGAGAAGAGAGCATGAGATGTCCACCTCCTGCTTCAGAGAACTCAGGGGATTTATTACTGTGAGAAGAGAGCGTGAGATGTCTCCCTCCACCTGCATCAGAGGTCTCTGGGGACTCTTTTCTGTAAGAAGAGAGTGAAAGATGCGCTCTCTGGTGTCAGAGCAATCTGGAAATTCATTACTCAAGGAAGAGAGTGTGAGAGGTTCCCCTCCTACATCAGAGAATTACGGGGAATCATTACTGTAAGAAGAGAGTGTGAGATGTTCCCTCCTTCTTCAGCGAACTCTGTAGACTCATTACTTAAGCAGAGAGTGTGAGATGTCCTCCTCCTGCATCAGAGGACTGGGAGGATTCATTACTGTGGAAACAGAGTGTGAGATGTCCCTCTCCGGCATCAGAGAACTCTGGAGATTCATTACTGTGAGAAGAGAGTGTGAGATGTTCTCTCCTGCCTCAGAGCACTCTCGAGATTCCTTACTGTGAGAACAGAGTGTGAGATGTCCTCTCCTGCGTCAGAGCACTCTGGAAATTATTTACTGTGAGAAGAGAGTGTGAGATGTCCTCTTCTACATCAGAGCACTCTGGAGATTACTGTGAGAAGAGAGTGTAAGATGTCCTCTCTTGCGTCATAGCACTCTGGAGATTATTTACTGTGAGAAGAGAGTGTGAGATGTCCTCTCCTTCATCAGAGCACTCTAGAGATTCATTACTGTGAGAAGAAAGTGTGAGATGTCCTCTCCTGCAGGGGGCGTGGCCAAGATGGCGGCAAGAGCGGTCGTAGAGCTCTGAGCTCTGCTCTGCGCCTGCCGGAGGAATCCTGATTCCCCTTTGCCTGGCCCAATATCCTGCACGGAGACTACGACGGAAGACTACCCACATCAACCGTCGCTGTTTTCGAAGCTATTGGAGGGTCCGCTGTACCACTGTGGGCTCCGATCCCTGGCTGTGCAGGCGGAGCGCCACTGAGGCCTGGAGTTACCGGGCGCAATCGAGGCAACTCGGCGCGGGCCGCAGCCCGATTGGTCAGCACGCGAGCCTTGCTCCTCCTGGCGTTTCCGGCTTTCACCATCCCGATACTGGGGCCAAATTCGAGGCGCCCGCGGTCCCTGGCCCGTGGTGGGCTGCGAGACCGGGGACGTCATCCTGCGTCGAGCGGCCCGTGGTTACTTGTCCTGAAACGGAGGAGCTACAGATCTGGAGAAAACCTGGCGTACCACCGTGGGCCCTCCTTTCAACGTGGTGAGTGAACGCCTGAGCCCCCGGCCCTCTCTCAGATCCTGGAACAAGTGGAGCGAGTTGAGGCTGGACTCCCAGGCTTTGTGAACTCCGGCCCGCGGAGTACTGTGAGACCAGGGCCGCCATTTTGCAACGAGCGCGGACCCGGCGGACTGCCCTGAGTTGAAGGGGACTCCGGGGCCAGTAAGAGCCTGCTAGCCCTCTGTGGTCCCTCCCTTGGCAGCAGTGGGGGTGCATCTGAATCCCTGGCCCCCCCTTTGATTTTGGAGTGGGGGAGGCGAAGTGGGACCGGGCCCTCGCGTACACTGGCATAAGCAGGAGGACACCTGTGAGGGAAGCGTGCCCTCTGGTGAAGCACTAACCGTCCACATCCCACTGGGGACCGCAGGAGGGCATGCGGGACAACAACCTGCGCGGTGGCCGCGAGCTGAGTGGGGTGTGACCGGGGAGCGTGGAGGGTACGGCCAGTGCGCTCCCAACCGCATGACACTTGCAAACTGGACCCACCGTCGACACCATAGTGTAAAGGATACCTTGGCTATTTCATAGACACAAAGGCTGCTGCTGTGGGGGCCCGCGACGCGAGATGTCCTAAACCCAATAGGGCATATGTTCCCGGCCTAGCTACCTGTGATGCCCTAGCTGCTTATCCACGCACCTCATCTTGCACCTCACGGAGACACCGCTCCAGGCCCCCTGGCTGTCCCCGATCTCCTGCGGGATGCACAAACCAGCACCCAGCCTGTCGTTTCCTGCAGGCAGCGCAATGGGCAAACCCAGAGCAGAGAAGCCCCAGACACAGCCACCGGAGGTGGAATCAGCATCCTCGGACCATAGGAGTACGGACCCTCCATGGCCTCCTGCTCAGGGAGACCGCAGTGATCATTTGCATCGCTTTGATGAACTGCTAGCGGCAATACTGGACATTAAAACCACCCTGGGTACGAAGATTGACTCCGTCAGCATTGATATGGGGTACTTGCAGGAAGACCACAAGAAACTGAAGGGACGAGTGGACGAAACTGAATCCACGCTAGCGTCGATACGACCCATGGTAAATGCAGCGACGGCCCAACCGCAATCCCTCCAGCAGGAGGTGGACTTCCTTAAGGCACATGTGGAGAACCAGGAAGGGCACTAGCGCCGAAACAATGTACACATTGTGGGTCTTCCTGAGCGGGCGGAGGGCCTCAACATGGAGCTCTTCCTTGAAGACTGGTTCTCATGAGACGTCTTGCAGGGTAAGATGTCGAAGTTCTTCTCAATTGAGCGGGCACACAGGGTACCGGGGGCCCCCCCGCCCGGGCGCTTTTCCTAGACAGGTGGTGGCCAGATTTTTCAACTACCGAGACAGGGATCACGTACTGCAGGTCACCAGTGCCAGGGGCCCTTGGCAAATCGACAACGCCACAGTTCACATCTACCCAGACTATACACTGGCTGTGCAACGCCGCCGTTCCTCGTACCTGGAGGTCAAGAAATGCTTGAGGGACCACGATGTTCAATACTCCCTCCAATACCCGGCACGCCTCCGCATCCGTCACAAGGAGGGCACAGTCTTCTGCAATACGCCCGACGAGGCATGGACCTGAATCGATCAGCAGGGCCTGGCACATGATCCTCCTGTACTATCGACAGGCCCCCCTCAACCATGGAAATTAGTTGAATCACGGAGGGGCTGAGACAGGGGTCGGCTGCGCCACCCAACGAAAGCACAAGCGGCCCAGGAATGGGCGCAGGCCATCAAAACGGCGGAACATTTTGGATCTCCTGATTCTTCCTCTAGACAGGACTCAGACTCCGACATAATCATGGACCAAATGCTGCAACTCACCGCCTCGCAGCTCGAGGCGCTGTCGGGGGGCGGCCCGGCCCTCACTCCACAAACAGCAAATGCACTGGGTTGACTACTCTGAACTTAGAGATGTTCTCCATTGTAGCGACCGGACGGCCTACACACGCCTGTTGAGTGCCACACTGCATCACGGGAGGTGGCAAGGACACTGTACACAGACTCTGCAATACCCTCCCCAACGAGCGATAAGTAGCTGCTATAGCAAATCATTTGTTCTTTTTTGTTCTATGTTATAATTGGTGTTTATTTGACCCGCAATTAAGTGCGAATGGCCCATTGCCCGTTGGCAAACAGGCCTGGGGTGGGAAGTTGGGAAACCTCTGATTATTATGTTGATCTCTTTGTATGTCTGCAAACAGTGGTGTCTGGTGCTGGGCCACATTTGGGTCATATTTCATGGGGGTGGTGGTGTACAAGAGGGGGTGGAGATTATTAATTAATGATGGGCTACACACTGTGGGACATATTCTCAAGGACTTATCGCTGAGTTAGCAGCACTTTATCGCAGCCAAAGTGGCGATAGATTTATCGCACCATTCACAAGCTGGTGCTAACAGCCGATATCGCCAGTTTTCCTGCGATAGCAGCCGCAAAAAACATCGCCACGGATGACACCGGCAACTAATGCTAATGAGATGCAGAGTAGGCGTTCCTGTGCAAAAAGCAGCGAAAACACCACTTCGCAATATTCTCTACGACCAGCCAGATCGGCGATAAGATCACAAAACAGGCGATAAGGCGCGTTAGCAGCAGGGATTTAACACCTGCTCCTACCTGGTGTTAAGACGGACGACAACCTGCACCACAAAAGGGAGCCCAGACCAGAGCCACACCTGAAGAACAACAGATGCCATGGAGCTACTGATCATACAGCTTGGAGCCCCAAGAGGGCCACAACACCCACCGCCACCACACCCAGGCCCGCCCCCTCCGGACTACCACAGAGGCAGCGCAGACAAAGACAGCGGACCTTCAGAAAACACACCAGCCTCACAGACTTAACACCAGAGGATGTCATTGCCCAATACAGGCACAAAAGGACAACCATCCTCCGCATCCTGACCATCATTGCCCACAGGCTGACGGTACCAACACAGCGGACAAACAACATCCCTCCGCAGACAAAGCTGCTGGCAGTGCTGCACCTGTTGGCCTCTGGTACCTTCCAACCAACAACTGCCAGAGTTGGAGGACTCTCACAGCCAGCTCTATCCAAGTTCCTCACACCTGTCTTGGATGCCATCATCAGCTTGGTACCCCAGCACCTTCACTTCCCACACACTGCGCAGGAACAGCTGGAGACCAAGCAAGGCTTCTACGTCATAGCTGGCTACCCGCACGTGTTGGGGGCAATCGACTGCACACATGTACTCCTCGTGCCCCCTGCTGCCACTGCACACAATTACCACAACAGGAAGCACACGCATTCCATCAATGTGCAGGTAATAGTGGACCACCTGGGACTCCTCACCAATGTCGTCGCCAACTACCCAGGCAGTATGCATGATTCCTTCATCTTCCGACAGTCCATCATCAACCAGCACTTTCAGGATGGCACCCAAGTGAATGCATTGCTCGTTGGTAAGTACCAAATGAACACACCACACACCTCAACTCCACAGTCATGCAACTCACAACCCTGGGAATGCACACGTTACAAACCCACATACAACATGCCAAACAACATGGCCACATACCAGACACAAAAGCACAACTTACTGTGGTAACCTGGGCCAGCCATGTACACAAGCCATGAATGGCATGGCACCTCAAAAACAACAATTGATGGACAGAATGCAGAACAATGTCGTACATTCACCCCAGTGCAGAGATCTGGGCCTAAATCCATTGTTTTTTTGCTCACCATGCCATACCAGTTTGGACCCAGCCGTATGCAAATCAGTCTTGACCCTGCGCCCAATGGGAACAGTCCAGCCCGAACTGCCTGGCGAGGTCCTCCCTGGACTGGAAACAAGCATCCTAGGACCGGTTTTGGGCTTTCAGCCCTCATCAGCCAGGATAGCTTGACTCCAGTGGCATGGAGAGCACGGGACCCACTTCTGGGCATACTCGTCCCACTTGGGGTGACAAATGCAAAAACAACAATTGATGGACAGAATGCAGAACAATGTCGTACATTCACCCCAGTGCAGAGATCTGGGCCTAAATCCATCGTTTTTTTGCTCACCATGCCATTTCAGTTTGGACCCAGCCGCATGCAAATCAGTCTTGACCCTGCGCCCAATGAGAACAGTCCAGCCCGAACTGCCAGGCCAGGTCCTCCCTGGACTGGAAACAAGCATCATAGGACCGGTTTCGGGCATTCAGCCCTCATCAGCCAGGATAGCTTGACTCCAGTGGCATGGAGAGCACAGGACCCACGTCTGGGCATACCCGTCCCACTCGGGGTGACAAATGCAAAAACAACAATTGATGGACAGAATGCAGAACAATGTTGTACATTCACCCCAGTGCAGAGATCTGGGCCAAAATCCATCGTTTTTTTGCTCACCATGCCATTCCAGTTTGGACCCAGCCGTATGCAATCAGTCTTGACCCTGCGCCCAATGGGAACAGTCCAGCCCAAACTGGCAGGCCAGGTCCTCCCTGGACTGGAAACAAGCATCCTAGGACCGGTTTCGGGCTTTCAGCCCTCATCAGCCAGGATAGCTTGACTCCAGTGGCATGGAGAGCACGGGACCCACGTCTGAGCATACCCGTCCCACTCGGGGTGACAAATGCAAAAACAACAATTGATGGACAGAATGCAGAACAATGTCTTACATTCACCCCAGTGCAGAGATCTGGGCCTAAATCCATCGTTTTTTTGCTCACCATGCCATTTCAGTTTGGACCCAGCCGTATGCAAATCAGTCTTGACCCTGCGCCCAATGGGAACAGTCCAGCCCGAACTGCCAGGCCAGGTCCTCCCTGGACTGGAAACAAGCATCCTAGTACCGGTTTCGGGCTTTCAGCCCTCATCAGCCAGGATAGCTTGACTCCAGTGGCATGGAGAGCATGGGACCCACGTCTGGGCATACCCGTCCCACTCGGGGTGACAAATGCAAAAACAACAATTGATGGACAGAATGCAGAACAATGTCGTACATTCACCCCAGTGCAGAGATCTGGGCCTAAATCCATCGTTTTTTTGCTCACCATGTCATTCCAGTTTGGACCCAGCCATATGCAAATCAGTCTTGACCCTGCGCCCAATGGGAACAGTCCAGCCCGAACTGCCAGGCGAGGTCCTCCCTGGACTGGAAACAAGCATCCTAGGACCGCTTTCGGGCTTTCAGCCCTCATCAGCCAGGATAGCTTGACTCCAGTGGCATGGAGAGCACGGGACCCACGTCTGGGCATACCCGTCCCACTCGGGGTGACAAATGCAAAAACAACAATTGATGGACAGAATGCAGAACAATGTCGTACATTCACCCCAGTGCAGAGATCTGGGCCTAAATCCATCGTTTTTTTGCTCACCATGCCATTCCAGTTTGGACCCAGCCGTATGCAAATCAGTCTTGACCCTGCACCCAATGGGAACAGTCCAGCCCGAACTGCCAGGCCAGTCCTCCCTGGACTGGAAACAAGCATCCTAGGACTGGTTTCGGGCTTTCAGCCCTCATCAGCCAGGATAGCTTGACTCCAGTGGCATGGAGAGCACGGGACACACGTCTGGGCATACCCGTCCCACTCGGGGTGACAAATGCAAAAACAACAATTGATGGACAGAATGCAGAACAATGTCGTACATTCACCCCAGTGCAGAGATCTGGGCCTAAATCCATCGTTTTTTTGCTCACCATGCCATTCCAGTTTGGACCCAGCTGTATGCAAATCAGTCTTGACCCTGCGCCCAATGGGAACAGTCCAGCCCGAACTGCCAGGCCAGGTCCTCCCAGGACTGGAAACAAGCATCCTAGGACCGGTTTCGGGCTTTCAGCCCTCATCAGCCAGGATAGCTTGACTCCAGTGGCATGGAGAGCACGGGACCCACGTCTGGGCATACCCGTACCACTCGGGGTGACAAATGCAAAAACAACAATTGATGGACAGAATGCAGAACAATGTTGTACATTCACCCCAGTGCAGAGATCTGGGCGGACCTGGCTTGGCAGTTCGGGCTGGACTGTTCCCATGAGGCACAGGGTCAAGACTGATTTGCATATGGCCAGGTCTAAACTGGGGTGGCATGGTGAGCAAAAGAATGATGGATTTAACCCAGATCTCTTGAATGGGGGTGAATGTTTTGATTTGTTCTGGATTCCGTCCATCAATTGTGTGTCTTTTGCTTTATCGCCCTAAGTGCGCCAGGTATGCCCAGATGTGGGTCCTGGGCTCACTGTGCCACTGGAATCAAGCTATCCTGGCTGAAGAGGGGTGAAACCCCGAAACCGGTCCTAGGATGCTTGTTTCTGGTCCAGGGAGGACCTGGCTTGGCAGTTCGGGCTGGACTGTTCCCATGAGGCACAGGGTCAAGACTGATTTGCATATGGCCAGGTCTAAACTAGGGTGGCATGGTGTGCAAAAGAATTATGGATTTAGCCCACATCTCTTGACTGGGGGTGAATGTTTTGATTTGTTCTGCATTCCGTCCATCTATTGTGTGTCTTTTGCTTTCTCGCCCTAAGTGCGCCAGGTATGCCCAGACGTGGGTCCTGGGCTGACTGTGCCACTGGAATCAAGCTATCCTGGCTGAAGAGGGGTGAAACCCCGAAACCGGTCCTAGGATGCTTGTTTCCGTTCCAGGGAGGACCTGGCTTGGCAGTTCGGGCTGGACTGTTCCCATGAGGCACAGGGTCAAGACTGATTTGCATATGGCCAGGTCTAAACTGGGGTGGCATGGTGAACAAAATAATGATGGATTTAACCCAGATCTCTTGACTGGGGGTGAATGTTTTGATTTGTTCTGCATTCCATCCATCAATTGTGTGTCTTTTGCTTTCTCGCCCTAAGTGCGCCAGGTATGCCCAGACGTGGGTCCTGGGCTCACTGTGCCACTGGAATCAAGCTATCCTGGCTGAAGAGGGGTGAAACCCCGAAACCGGTCCTAGGATGCTTGTTTCCGGTCCAGGGAGGACCTGGATTGGCAGTTCGGGCTGGACTGTTCCCATGAGGCACAGGGTCAAGACTGATTTGCATATGGCCAGGTCTAAACTGGGGTGGCATGGTGAGCAAAAGAATGATGGATTTAACCCAGATCTCTTGACTGGGGGGAATGTTTTGATTTGTTCTGCATTCCGTCCATCAATTGTATGTCTTTTGCTTTCTCGCCCTAAGTGCGCCAGGTATGCCCAGACGTGGGTCCTGGGCTCACTGTGCCACTGGAATCAAGCTATCCTGGCTGAAGAGGGGTGAAACCGCGAAACCGGTCCTAGGATGCTTGTTTCCGGTCCAGGGAGGACCTGGCTTGGCAGTTTGGGCTGGACTGTTCCCATGAGGCACAGGGTCAAGACTGATTTGCATATGGCCAGGTCTAAACTGGGGTGGCATGGTGAGCAAAAGAATGATGGATTTAACCCAGATCTCTTGACTGGGGTGAATGTTTTGATTTGTTCTGCATTCCGTCCATCAATTGTGTGTCTTTTGCTTTCTCGCCCTAAGTGCGCCAGGTATGCCCAGACGTGGGTCCTGGGCTCACTGTGCCACTGGAATCAAGCTATCCTGGCTGAAGAGGGGTGAATCCCCGAAACAGGTCCTAGGATGCTTGTTTCCGGTCCAGGGAGGACCTGGCTTGGCAGTTCGGGCTGGACTGTTCCCATGAGGCACAGGGTCAAGACTAACCCTGGGCGTAGTTCGCGAAGTAGCGCTACGTGAAGCTACGCAAAGCTACGCAAAGTGCAGTTCGCACTACACGAGCTACGCGTAGCACTACACGAACTGCGTAGTGCGCTGTTCGCGATGATTGCACAGTGCCGGATGCTTGTCCGCACTGTGCAATCATTGAAAACGGCATCTTGCACAGTGCGAAGCTGTCTTTACTGCCGCTCGAGTAGATTTTTACTCGAGCGGCAGCTTTCTCAAAGCGGACTGGTAGTTTCTCATCGTGAGCGGTCGCGAGCATACGCGACCACTCGCAATGAGAAACCTGACCTCCCCGCGTTGAAAATCTCGCCGGGATGTTTATTTTCCACGCTCGCGATCGGCAACTTGATGTTGCTGATCGCGAACGAGGAAAAAGTCTCGCCGGGATGTCATTTTGCTTGCTCGCGGTCGCCAACTTCACGTTGAGGACCGCGAGCAAGCAAAAAATGACTGCTGCACTACGCTACGCGTGTTTGCACTGTGCTACGTGCAATTCGCGTTTTGCGAAGTAGCGCAAACTTCGCAAACTACGCGAGCGTAGCGTAGTGCTTTGCCCAGGGTTAGTCAAGACTGATTTGCATATGGCCAGGTCTAAACTGGGGTGGCATGGTGAGCAAAAGAATGATGGATTTAACCCAGATCTCTTGACTGGGGGTGAATGTTTTGATTTGTTCTGCATTCCGTCCATCAATTGTGTGTCTTTTGCTTTCTCGCCCTAAGTGCGCCAGGTATGTCCAGACGTGGGTCCTGGGCTCACTGTGCCACTGGAATCAAGCTATCCTGGCTGAAGAGGGGTGAAACCCCGAAACCAGTCCTAGGATGCTTGTTTCCGGTCCAGGGAGGACCTGGCTTGGCAGTTCGAGCTGGACTGTTCCCATGAGGCACAGGGTCAAGACTGATTTGCATATGGCCAGGTCTAAACTGGGGTGGCATGGTGAGCAAAAGAATGATGGATTTAACCCAGATCTCTTGACTGGGGGTGAATGTTTTGATTTGTTCTGCATTCCGTCCATCAATTGTGTGTCTTTGGCATGGCACCTCAGCCACACAATAGCAGAATGTGGGGAGAGGTGGGAACCAGGCATGTGCGAAGGAGGCAAGTGACCCATGAATGAGAATGTACACAATGCCAAGCGTGGCGTGGATGTGCTGGACAGACTGCAATATGCAGACCACAGACATGTCCATGTCAACATATACTGCTGGTGTCTGGAGTGTAGTGGACAGTGGACGCAACCATGTCACCCCAGGCAGTGGGGAAGATCGCGGAAATGTAGCTTGTTACGTCCCCCCCTGTAAGCGTGAGCGGAGTGCGCTGGCCCGGCGTACGCCAGGCCAGCGTAGGGGTGTGAAGAAAAAGCACGTAGCGCCGGGCGTGGTTCTCTTCCGGAATGGCCAACGTGTCTGCCAGGGCGGCGCCTCTCAGCCTGCCACGAGGCCGAAGCCGTGAGCGGCGGTGCCTGCGATCCTGTGCGCCTGCTGCACCCCAGGCCGCTGGTCCCCAGACCCGTCTTGGCCGCCCCTGTGCAACCAGGCCTCACTGCTCACCTGCCGACACCGGCGTGTGTCAAAGAGGTCCCACCATGTGCCGGTGCAAGCTCCAAGCCAGAGGCCCGCGACCTTGGCAGCCTCCTCAGACCATCACGGCCTCCGCGACACAGGCCCCCATCACTCCTTTCTCGTTGACGTACTCCACCGCTGCCTCCGGCCTACACTGTGTGCCAGTAGGTCACACATTTGGAACTGAGTCTTGATTATTCAATGGCCGAGTGCATATCACTGTACGCAAGGAGAGGAGTAAGAGGAAGACGCGGTTCAGTCCGTAGGAAAAAAGGATCATCGTCATGGAGGTGATCGAACAGTACCAACAACTGCTCTGGTGCCACTAACTCTGTGCATCGCAAGCCAACAACACGTGGCTGTGGGCCCCTGCTGACCGCTGCCTCCGGCCTACACTGCGGTCAAGTAGGTCACACATTTGGAACTGAGTCTTGATTTATTTATGGCAGAGTTTATACCATTGTACAGGCCTCATCGCAGACTGCATCCCCTTTCATCTCTGGTGCCACTAACTCTGTGCCATGAAATTCATGGACACTCTCTGGTTGAACTTTGGTGGCGTCTCAGTCAATGGCCTGGGGCTTGTCTTCATCATCATGTGGTTGATAATGACTTGGTGTTAAACATGAGTCTGTAGCATTCATCTCCTCCATATTGCCTGTTTCTGCTTGGTTCTGCCCTCTGCATCATGCCCTGGAAGAACACCTTCCACTGTCCCCCGGAACACTCCACGACATTCACCTTCAACATCGACGAGGACCCGCTCAGCTCTCGTGGCCCTACCTCAGTGCACCGCAAGTCACCGTCCCATGGCAGTGTGCCTGTGCCGGCCGCAATGCATCCGGGGCCACTAACTCTGTGCAGCTCAAGTCATGGACCCTGTCTGATTGAATATTGGATGGCCTCTGAGTCGATGGCCTGGGGGTCATCAACGCCATGTGTCTGTGGCCCTGCGCTGACCGCTGCCTCCGGCCTCAACTGCGCTCCACCAGGGCTCACACATCAAATCGGGTCCTGACCTGCCCGGACGACGCATCACCGCTGGCTGCACACGCCACCACCGCCAGGACCACCTCCAACCAACAACAGCCAGAGTCGGAAGAGTCTTACAGCCAGACTACCAGAGTTGCTCACACCTGTCTTGGATGCCATCATCAGCTTGATACCCTGCTCAGCTCTTCAGGTGCCACAAACTCAGTGCACCACAACTCATGGACCCTGTCTGATTGAATCTTGTGCTGTGTACAGCGGACGCAACCATGTCACTACAGGCAGTGGGTAAGACCTTGGGCATGTAGCTTTGTCCCCCCCCTTAATACGTAAGAGGGGTGGACTGGGCCGGCGTACGCAAGTACAGCGTAGGGGTGTGAATTATTTTCCCTGGGCGTGGTTCATTTCTGGGCTGGACAGGAAACCAATTGATGCATTGTGTCTCTGTTGCAGTGTCTGCACCACACGGCCCGCAATCGACAATGTTGCATGCACCCGGAGGGCGGCCGCGCACTAAGGGATTGTACAAGGAGCACAAGGCCGCTCTGGCTCTTGGCTCATGCATGCCAACTGTTGTGTGTGTATCGCCATTGGTGCACCATAAGCCTAAGGCATAGCCTCAATTGCAGCGCGAAAGCCACATCACAGTTCCAGAATGCAAGCAGTAGTCAGACTAACATTAGGGATGAAAGCTCCTTTGTCTCAATACAGAAGGCGGAAGGACATCTGCACCTCCGACCTTGGTCTTGCATGCGGCAGGCACCCCCTGAGAGAGATAGCATATCAGATGATGATGACTCCCACACTCCGCACAGTGCAAATGAAAGACCAACGTATCCACACCCCACACACAGAAGTCCTTGCTCGAGGTACTCTTGCATGGAATGCCCTTGACACTTACGTACACAACAACCCATACGTCCAAACGTTGCACACACATACGACTCATTGCTCCGAGCTGTGGCATATCATCTACATAACTGCCGCAGGTCAGAAGAGTGCCGGTTCTACAAGAGCCACCAACGCAATGGCAGAACATCGCGGGCGCATGCACAACGCCTGTCACGTGGAACTGTACCGTGTCCGAATGCTGCCTGTTAGTGTCTGATGCATTGTTCTGCATGTTGTGGCCCTTGTCTTGCCCGTACTGACACGCACATGCTAATAAAGTCTACGCAACTTCACTAGTGTTTAACTGTGATGAGTGTTGATTAGAATGACAAATCGTGTGCCTCAATGAGCATTGTCCGTATACAGGGAGGGACTGACTGACGCATTTCACTTAGGGGTGAGTCCCTATTGCCAGCTCCACCTCTGTGTGCCAGACATAGTGGTTGGGATAGTTGCTGATAGACCTGTGCTCTTACGTATCTTCAGCAATGTGAGTATGGTGTCCATGTTCTTGCCATGTGGATCAATGTGATCCATCACTACAGGCTGTGTCCACCCAGTTGAGTGTGAGTAGGTATGCGAAGAGATGTTCTGTTGTCAAATGTGATGCGGGACACTACTTTAGGCCTGCCAACGACTTTGACATTTCATACCCAGCCCTATTTCTAACATTGCATGGGGCAAAGTTGAGGAATTGTGCGATTGTCGTCTCAGAGCAATGAGGCCACAGCTAGTGCACACATTCCCAGTCATCCCACTTCCCATGTGTGTCACAGTCAAACATGCGCATTGCTTTCATTTCCCAGGGTGTACCTTTTTGGGCAATCAATGTCCTTACATTCATCCATACTTTCATACTTGATCGATTATGGACATGACACATCTGTGTGAATTTGAATGATTTATTCACATTCAGTGGAGTGTCGGAGCTGGAGCAGTACATGGCCATGCAAACCCCACATTACGTTGTAGCCCAGTGGAGGGCCAGCCAGAGTCATTTAGGGATTGACAAGTACATCGGAAGAGGAAGAGTACAGTCCGCAGTCTGATTGCTGTGTCATTGGTAAGCAAACAAAATATGGCAGTCCATGTCGAGGTCCAAGGTGAGTGTCGCAGAGTGTTTCGGGGGACAGTGGGAGGTGTTGTTACAGGGCATGATGCAGAGGGCAGAACCAAGCTGAAACAGGGCATATGGCAGAGAAGAATGCTACTGGCTCCTTCTTACTACAAAGGTGGAATCACCCGCATCTTCATCCTCTATGTCATCTGTCTGACATGTGGGTGCTGATGTTTGGTCTGCAGCACTGTGTGCCACTGACACATCAGGGGCCGGAGATGTGTGTGTAGAAGTACCAGCAGCATTCATCAGCAACTGCCTTAGTGGCAGCAATGCGATGATGAGGATCTGCAGGGCATGGAAGATCCCAACAACTTTTCGCTGGTGTGCATCCGTGGCAGCCATTCTTTCCGCATGCATCCGCTCCATGTTCTCCATTATCCTCAGCATCTGTGCCAACTCTCGGCTGACATCGCTGAGGCCACTCTGACTCGACAGTTGTTCTTCTCTCAGAGTCATGACTCCAGCGATGTCGGGCATGGATTGTTGGACATCATGGAGCGAACTGTGGGTGTCTGTTAGGGAGTGTAAGTGGTCCCTGATGGGACTTAGACACCCACGTATGTCATCTAGTTTGGCTGCCATGAGGTCGAACCCCACCCGCACCTGTTCAGCCACCTCCTTCTGGCAGTCTAACACCTGGCCTTGGAATGCGATGTGTTCTTCGGTGAGGTGCTGGGAGCCATCCGTGGTGGTGGGTGCTTCCTGCTGCGTGGTCTGTGCAGGGGGTGGGGTCTCCTCGATGCAGCTGGGCTGCCCTGCTCCTGGAGGTGGGTTGCCGTAGCTGTCCATGAGCTGTTGTAGGGCGTCGGTGTCGAAGGTGTGGAGGTCCTCTCCATCATCACTGATGAGTTGTCTGGTCTGCTCTGCAGGAGGTGTTGATTGTCCCTCTGCAATGTGAAGGGGAGATGCATTTTAACATTGTGTTGACATGTATGTTGACGCATTGTTCAAGTTTACATACAGACTGCATGACAATGTACATTGTGACTGTTTGGGAGGAGCTGACTATTTGATGCGGGACAGTGGACATTTGAACTACATCACGGATGTGAGGTTGGACACGTACATTATTATCTCACAGTTTCCTGCTATGCCAGATGTGATTGGCCAGTTTCTACGCACAAGCGGAACCAGTTGTGTCGTCAATGATGTTGTGCTGTTATTGCTATGTGTGTGTGCTGCATTGTGGGAGAGTCGCCCCTGCAGCTGTGATTTTGCTGCCCATTATCCCTTTGAGGCGGCATGCCTTTGACTTCTGTGCTTCTACAGTGCTGAGATGTTGCAGACTTGGCTAATTTTGGCTCTAGTTCGGATTTTGGACTCTTGGGCATGGTTTATCCGCAGATGTGTTGTTGACGTCACGGGTTGTTTGTGCACGTGGATGTGTCAGAGTGTGACCTGCTCTTTTCTGGATGTGTCCCACACTCAGCCACCTCAGTGTCGTGGCGTGCACCATGTCATGATAATTGGACTGCAGCCATGCTGTTCGTCATGCAGTGTCACTTGCATTGTCAGTGTGGCTCACAGACACGCAGCTTTGCTGGTTCTAAAACGTGTGCATGGGTTGGTTGTGAGATTGGTGCTGTGTGGGGAGGGACCCCTTAGTGCCCATAGTGGACGGGGGCCTACTTGCTGTTTGTATGTGTGCTGCAGTGTGACAAGGGGATCAGGGACATGATCCAGAGTCTTTGTGGGTGTGCAGTGTGCTGTACTTAATTGTGCATGTGTGCCATTGTTTCCATCTCCCCCTGTCCCCTCAGTCCCTGTGCGGTACTCACCCTGGTGCTGTTGTGTCAGGTCATGTCGAGCAGTGTCCGGACCCCCAACTCCTGCCACCGTCTCCCCACTGATGACTGTGGCCACCATTTCCTCCATCTCATCCAGCTCCTGGTGTTCCGCTGGACTGCCACCTCCAGTCTGCATTGCTGCCTGATGGTTGTCAGGGAGTTTCTTCTTGGTTTTGCGCTTCGCATCATTCCAGCGCCTCTTGACCTCTCCAATTGTCCTCCTCCTCACTCCGACTGCATTCACCTTGTCCAGGATGGACTGCCATGTTGCATTTACATTTGCCAATGACACGTTGGAGGTGACGAACAGTTGTTGGTGGTGTTCTATCACCTCCGTGAGGATGATCCTGTTTTCCTGCGGACTGAACCTCATCTTCCATCTTCTTCTCCTTGCCCTTCCGTGACCCTGAGGTCCCAGGCTGTTCCTCCTGGGGGCTTGTGGGGTTCTGGTCATCCTCTGTACTTGCTCCGGCTTCCTCCATGGTGCTACGCAGTTTTAATTATTTTGTTTGTGTTTTTCGGTGCTTTTATAGTGCATTTTCCCGCATGACGCGTGGGAATTGCAGGCCTGTCGCTGGTTATCGCAGATTTTTATCGCGGTTGGTCACAACGCAACTTTTTTCGCGTTCGTGTTTCGCGTTTTTTGGCCGTCACGGTAATTTTATCGCCGTCATTTGACGCGTTGGCGTGAGACTATCGCATGGTACCGCCGTGTTGAGAATTCAACGTTAACACAGCGTTATTTTCCCACGATAGACTGCGATGTGCAAAGTTGCGTTAAGCTAATTTTGCGATAATTATCACATGTTCTTGAGAATATCCCCCTGTGTTTATACCCTATGACCACGTAGATGACACGCAGGGATTATTCTCTATTGACCTGGAATGTGAGGGGGCTGGCGGGATGCGCTAAGCGACACAAAGTATATCAATGCCTGCGCAGTCACGGGATCACGTTTGCGTTGCTACAGGAGACACATCTCACTACACTAACACTAGCGTCGCTCCGCAAGCATTGGAGGGGTACAATCCTGGGTATGACGTATTCCGGATACGCCAGAGGAGCGATATGGGTTACTCCGGGGACTCCACTACAAATTATACATTCTAGGGTGGATGCACAGGGTCGTTTCGTTACCATGGAGGGTCTCCTGAATGGGTCCCCCCTGTCGCAAGTTTCCCTCTACGCTCCGAACTCGGGTCAGTCCAACTTCCTACAAACACTCACACCATCCTTGATTGCAGACCCCACAGTCCCCATTTATTGGGATGGCGATTTTAATGGTGTGCAGGACCTCGACCTGGATCGTTCCCGCCCCCTTCTCCTAGGGGCGCAATCTAATAAACTAGCAAAACACATGTCGGAATGGGTGTCCAATACGCAGGTCCACGATGTATGGTGCAGGTTACACCCCCAGGCACGCGCCTACTCACACTACTCGGCATTTTCACGATTTGTGCACACGGATAGATACGGTGTTTTGCTCTGATAACGCCCAACATAGTGTAGTACATGCTGACTATTTGGCTCGTGCGCTTTCCGATCACGCGCTGCCACAATTAAACTTGGCCTGGGGCGTGAAGCGTCCTGAGATCTCGACCTGGCGCCTACCCGGTGCTGCGCTTGCTGATTCATCCTACCGAGCCACCCTCCTAGAGTCTATCACATCCTATTTCACGGAGAATGAGGGAACTGCCTCATCAACAGGAGTAGAGTGGGATGCCTTCAAGCTGTTCTCTGAGGGCTTGCTATCAAGGCTTCATTCGGCGCACGCAAAACGTTGACCGCCGCGCTTTGTACACACGAGCTAGCGATACAGAGTTGCGAGCAGCGTATCCCTATCGACCCCCAGATTGGCCACTCGCTCGCCCAGGCTCGCTTAGCATATAGAAGCGTGATGGATGAACTTTGCGCGTTAGATTATAGAACGTATTTGGCACGGAGACATAGGGAGGGTGATAAGGCGGGGAAGCTACTGGCGTGGCTACTGCGATCCGACACTGCTCAACCCCCTATTACTGCCATATACATGACCGCTGGGACCCTAGTGAACACGCAACATGCCATCAACCAATCATTTTACGAATACTACACTGCGCTGTATGCGGCCCGGCCATACAGGACCCCACCTCCATTCAGGATTTTCTCATGGGGATACAACTCCCACAGGTCACGCCAGCTCACTATGATGCCCTAGAAGATCCCATTACGCTCGATGAGATCACGAACGCAATTAAACCATTGGCGACAGGCAAGACACCGGGGACGGACGGGTGGTCAGCTGAATTTTAGTCCACCTTCTCCGCGCAACTAGCGCCTAGGCTGGCCAAGGTGTACACTGAGGCCTACAAGACGGGCGCGCTACCACCCACTTTGAGGGAAGCGACGCTAGTAGTCCCTCCCAAGCTGGGCCAAGACCCTCTCCAAATGGCCAATTATCGTCCCCTGTCAATGCTGAATGTCGATTACTAGGTTCTGGGGAAACTATTAGCGAATAGGTTAATCAACACTGTTCCCCTGTTGGTCCATGAAGACCAAAATGGCTTCATCCCAGGCCGCAACACCGGTCTGAATCTGCGACGGTTGTTTACACTACTGGATTGGGCTCAGAGTGCGGAGGAGAAGCCTTGGGTCGCCTCCTTAGATATAGAGAAGGCATTTGATACTTTAAGCTGGGCATACCTTGTGGCGGCACTGGCGGGGTTCGGCATCGGCCCTAATTTTCTACGATGGATACGGCTGCTGTACTTTAGGCCGCAGTGAAGACAGGTCGCACCTTTTCACCGCTTTTCTTGATAGCGAGGGGAATGCATCAGGGCTGTCCCCCATCACCGATTCTTTTTGCCTTGGCCATGGAGCCATTGGCGTGCAAATTGTGGCAACGGGTCAGAGACTGGGGCCTACAGGTAGATCGATGGTGGCACATCGTGTCACTGTATGCGGACAACGCATTAATATATCTGCGCGGCAGGGCTGAGATACTGCAATCGATTATGGACCTCTTAAATGTACAGGCGAGTGTCTCCTGACTTTAGGTCAACTGGACCAAGTCAGTGGTGTTCCCAAAGTCACCAATGCAAACACAAGGAGATGATGGACGGAGCGCTGAAACTTTTCAGACACTCACCCCCAGTCACAGATCTAGGTTGAATCCATCATCATTCTTTAGCTCACTTCGCCACCCCAGTTCAGACACAGCTATATGCAAATCAGTCTTGACCCTGTGCCTCATGGGAACAGTCCAGTCCGAACTGCCAAGCCATGTCTTCCCTAGACCGGAAACAAGCATCCTGGGACCGGTTTCGGGCTAACAGCCCTCATCAGCCAGGCTAGCTTGAATCCAGTGGCAAAGTGAGCAAGGGACCCACGTCTGGGCATATCCTGCCAACTTAGGGCGAACAAAGCAAACACAAGGAGATGATGGACGGAGCGCTGAAACTTTTCAGACACTCACCCCCAGTCACAGGTCTGGGTTGAAGCCATCATCATTCTTTAGCTCACTTCGCCACCCCAGTTCAGACACAGCTATATGCAAATCAGTCTTGACCCTGTGCCTCATGTTAGTATAGTCCAGGATTCTTGTTTCCGGTTCAGGGAAGACCTGGCTTGGCAGTTCGGGATAGACTGTTCCCAAGATGCACAAGGTCAAGACTGATTTGCATATAGCTGGGTCTGAAGTGGGGTGGCGAAGTGACCAAAATCATCTCCTTGTGTTCCCAATGTCACCAATGACACCGGCACAGAGACAAGCGGCACCAGACACACCATTGAAGTGGGCATTCAACACTTTCAAATATTTGGGGGTCCAGATTTACCATTTGGGGACAGATACGGTGGATGGGAACCTCGGTCGGGCCATAACACGTGCCCGATCGACTTTCCCGTTTTGGCTGGGCCTCCCCCTGTCTCCCATGGCCCGGGTGGCCATTTCAAAGATGTTAGTCCTTCCCCGCCTTCTGTATTTTTTTTATACACTCCCTTGTCGCCTACCTCGGAGAATTTTCAGGGATCTGAAATCACTACTGGTCTCCCTGATATGGGGAAACTCACAGGCCAGGGTGGCGCTCCATAAATTATACCTGCCACTGTCAGAAGGCGGCCTGGGCACCCCAAATTATGAGCGATACTACGCTGCAGCTCAACTGCAGTGGCCAATGCGGTGGCTCGCCAAAAGCAACCTCACTGAGGTGACCACGGGAGCCATGGCCTGGGACCCCCCCGACACTATTGGAATGGATGTCGTGAACGACTACCCCGACCAAGAAACAGCGAGGTAACATATTAATGACAGCGGCCAGACGGCACTGGGCCAGATATGTGATACCCAGGAATCGCCCAGTGCCCTACGCTCCTAGCTTACCTCTGGAGCTCCTTCCCGGCACGTACTCCTGCCATGGACGCCCAGAGTTGGGAGTGTGGAGGGAGAGCGGGTTGGAAACATGGGGGGATTTGTACGCAGACTCGCAACTGCAAACATTCGAAGATTTAGTAGACACATACGGAGTGCCACAGGGTTCCTTTCTATTACACGCCTTGCTGACGCGCCAATCCCTGAAAGCATGGGACAATGACCGGGCAGAGCCCACCACATCACACCTACTACAAACACTGCTCACACACGGCCGCGGCCGGCATGCCGTAACAGCTATTTATACTTCCATCAGATAGGAAGACCCGCCCACACTGGCGGCATTGCATGCATATTGGGATGGCGAACTGTCCATTACTCTGACTGACAAGCAGTGGTTGCAATGCCTTAACCAACCAAAAATTATTTCGGCCAACGCAAGGGTAAAATACACCCAATTCAATTATTTGCACCACACGTATCTCACTCCTCACAGGCTGGCACGTATGTACACCGCCACCATGGACATATGCCCCAGATGTCGAGACCAGGGAGCCACATTCAAACACATAGTGTGGACCTGCACTGTTATTCAAATATTCTGGTCTGAGGTGGCCACTGTACTTGCAGAAGGGGCAGGCGCGCAATTGGAGGCGGAACCCCTCCACTTTCTACTGGGAGTCAGGAGACGTAATTCATCTGGTAAGGGCCTGAACAAATTTCTGGATCTTGCTCTAGGCCTGGCCAAACGTAAGATTACCATGGCTTGAAAGGCACAAACGGGCCCCAATGTCAATGCATGGTTGCTTGATCTTCATAGGGCACTGGTCTCAGAACCCACAAATCAGCAGGAGACAGCGACACAGGTGTCAGCACCCCCGCGACAAACCCCTATACAATGGCAGGGATATTTGTCCGTGATCGAGACTAAACTCTCTGCTAATCCCCCTCCCTCCTAGACTTGCTCATTCTGTCCACCCCTCACCCTGTTGCGACCCGTCGCTTCTCCTTTTCTCTCGCCCCCCCACACCAGCACCCACCCCCTCACCCTTGACACACTCATTAGTGCACGGCCTATCACGCCCTTACAACCATACATATGCTACCCATTGTTGCATCAGACCGACAGACGCACCCACGACGGCAATTCCAGGAAGAGATCGGTTCTTATTTTCTTGTTTTTATTCTTCATTTCTTTCATCTTTTTTCTTTTTTGTGTTCCTCTTGTTCAAGTTTAAATTCATTTTGCAAATGCACGTAACCCACTGTAGAAATGGTTTTGAGGAACAATGGCTGATTCTTTCTTTGGTACTCCTGATACAATTTGACTGATTACAGCTGTGCGGCGCTGCAGAGTGAAGCGGCAAGCCAGACAACAAAGTGGACATTAATGTTACCTAAATGAGTGTTTCCCTATACCCCCACCTATGCCATTCGAATTTATTGCTATTTTATAATGTCAATGCCAGATTGAATCGTCATGCAGATGTTTTTGATGTTACTTTATTGAAACCAATAAAAATCATTTATAAAAAAAAAGATGTCCTCTACTGCATCAGAGAACTACGCAGATACATTACTGTGAGAAGAGAGTGTGAGATGTCCTCTCCTGCATCAGAGAGCACTGGAGATTCATTACTGTGAGAAGCGAGCGTGAGATGTTCACCTCCGGCATCAAAAAACTCTGAGGGGCAGATTTACAAGAAAGTGACGCATCTGTAGAGATGCGTCACTTTCCCTGCGCCACCCTGAGACACCCTTGCGCCACCATGGATACGCCGAATTTACAATACGGCGCAATATGGTGCAAGGATTGACAGATGCGTCAGAAATTCTGACGCATCGGTTGGTGCAAAAGTCACGCATTGCTGGAGTCGTGTCGCAAGCACGTGCAACTCCAGCAATGCATGTTAAGGCCTATTCTGACTACACTGTGTCACTCCTTGCGCCTGCTTCAAACAGGCGTAAGGTTTTGACACAGTGGCATCCTAGAAGTGATGCAGTCAAATCTTGTAGATTTCACTGCGTCATTTTTTACGAGGCTTTTATGCGTTGGAATGCCTACCCTGCATACATTATACCTGAGGCAGGTATAATGTGACGCAGGGCTTTACAACGTGGCGCATCTACCTAGATGCATCACGTTGTAAATGGGCTGCATTTTTACGCTGCCACTGCGTCACAAAGAGTGACAAAACGGTGGCACAAAAATGACGCAATGGGCTTGTAAATCTGCCCCTGAGAGTTCATTACTGTGAGAAGAGAGCATGAGATGTCTCCCTCCTCCTGCATCAGAGGTCTCTGGGGATTCATTACTGTAAGAAGAGAGTGCGAGATGCGCTCTCTGTCGTCAAAGCAATCTGGAGATTCATTACTCCAGGAAGAGAGTGTGAGTGGTCCCCATCCTGCATCAGAGAATTCCGGGGACTCATTACTGTAAGAAGAGAGTGTGAGATGTTCCCTCCTTCTTCAGCGAACTCTGTAGACTCATTACTGTGAGAAGAGAGTGTGAGATGTTGTCTCCTGCATCAGAGCACTCTAGAGATTCATCACTGTGAGAAGAGAGTGTGAGATGTCCTCTCCTGCATCAGAGCACTCTAGAGATTCATTACTGTGAGAGGAGGATGTGAGATGTACTCTCCTGCCTCAGAGTACTCTGGAGATTCATTACTGTGAGAAGAGAGTGTGAGATGTCCTCTCCTGCGTCAGAGCACTCTGGAGATTCATTACTGTGAGAAGAGAGTGTGAGATGTCCTCTCCTGCGTCACAGCCCTCTGGAGATTCATTACTGTGAGAAGAGAGTGTGAGGTGTTTACCGCCTGCGCCAGAGAACTCTGCTCACTCCTCATTGTAAGAAGAGAGTGTGAGATGTCACCTGAGGCTGGAGGCCGGGTGTCTTGTTTGGCTCCTGCCTCTGCCTCCTGTGTTTATCCCCAAGGTTGGGTACCGCTCTCAAGGACACCCCCTGGAATCTCTTCCTGCAGAGCCCAGAACCCTTCTCGAGGACACCCCCTGACGTCTCTTCCTGTAGAGCCCAGAGCCCCTCTCGAGGACACCCCCTGACGTCTCTTCCTGCAGAGCCCAGAGCCCCTCTCAAGGACACCCCCTGACGTCTCTTCCTGCAGAGCCCAGCGCCCCTCTCAAGGACACCCCCTGGAATCTCTTCCTGCAGAGCCCAGAGCCCCTCTCGAGGACACCCCCTGACGTCTCTTCCTGCAGAGCCCCCCCTCTCAAGGACACCTGATGTCTCTTCCTGCAGAGCCCAGCGCCCCTCACAAGGACACCCTCTGATGTCTCTTGCTGCAGAGCCCAGCGCCCCTCTCGAGGACACCCCCTGATGTCTCTTGCTGCAGAGCCCAGCGCCCCTCTCGAGGACACCCCCTGATGTCTCTTGCTGCAGAGCCCAGCGCCCCTCTCGAGGACACCCCCTGATATCTCTGAGGGACACCCCCTGATATTTCTTGCTGCAGAGCCCAGCGCCCCTCTCAAGGACACCTCCTGATGTCTCTTCCTGCCGAGCCCAGCGCCCTCTCGAGGACACCCCCTGATGTCTCTTGCTGTAGAGCCCAGCGCCCCTCTCGAGGACACCCCCTGATGTCTCTTCCTGCAGAGCCCAGCGCCCCTCTCGAGGACACCCCCTGATGCCTCTTCCTGCAGAGCCCAGCGCCCTCTCGAGGACACCTCCTGATGTCTCTTCCTGCAGAGCCCAGCGCCCCTCTCGAGGACACCCCCTGATGTCTCTTGCTGCAGAGCCCAGTGCCCCTCTCGAGGACACCCCCTGATGTCTCTTGCTGTAGAGCCCAGCGCCCTCTCGAGCTCACCCCCTGATGTCTCTTCTTGCAGAGCCCAGCGACCCTCTCAAGGACACCTCCTGATGCCTCTTCCTGCAGAGCCCAGCGCCCCTCTCGAGGAAACCTCCTGATGTCTCTTCCTGCAGAGCCCAGTGCCACTCTCGAGGACATCCCCTGATGTCTCTTGCTGCAGAGCCCAGCGCCCCTCTCGAGGACACCCCCTGATATCTCTGAGGGACACCCCCTGATATTTCTTGCTGCAGAGCCCAGCGCCCCTCTCAAGGACACCTCCTGATGTCTCTTCCTGCCGAGCCCAGCGCCCCTCTCAAGGACACCCTCTGATGTCTCTTCCTGCAGAGCCCAGCGCCCCTCTCGAGGACACCCCTGATGTCTTTTGCTGCAAAACCCAGCGCCCCTCTCGAGGACACCCCCTGATGTCTCTTCCTACTGAGCCCAGCGCCCCTCTCGAGGACACCCCTGATGTCTCTTGCTGCAAAGCCCAGCGCCCCTCTCGAGGACTCCCCCTGATGTCTCTTCCTACTGAGCCCAGCGCCCCTCTGAGGGGCACCCCCTGACGTCTCTTGCTGCAGAGCCCAGCGCCCCTCTGAGGGGCACCCCTGATGTCTCTTTCTGCAGAGCCCAGCGCCCCTCTCAAGGACACCTCCTGATGTCTCTTCGTGCAGAGCCCAGCGCCCCTCTCAAGGACACCCCCTGATGTCTCTTTCTGCAGAGCCCAGCGCCTCTCTCGGGGTTCAGCCTTGAGCTGTGGAAGAGGGTAAAGTGCCTTAGAGGTAAAGTTGCAGCATTGCAATCTGGCCGCTTGTCTTCCAATTCTGGGCACGTAATTTGGCCTCAAATGGGGTGTTTTAGGGCGAATCATGTTAGATGCCGGTGTAATGTACTGTACATATGTGCACTGTACTTCTGTGCATTGTGGAAACACTGCACAATTTGCTGCTCCTGACACAGGTTCCAACACTCCCTGACGTCTCTTGCCGCAGAGCCCAGCGCCCCTCTCGAGGACACCCCTGACGTCTCTTCCTGCAGAGCCCAGCGCCCCTCTCGAGGACACCCCCTGATGTCTCTTCCTGCAGAGCCCAGTACCCCTCTCGAGGACACCCCTGATGTCTCTTGCTGCAGAGCCCAGCGCCCCTCTCGAGGACACCCCTGATCTCTCTTGCCGCAGAGCCCAGCGCCCCTCTCGAGGACACCCCTGACGTCTCTTCCTGCAGAGCCCAGCGCCCCTCTCGAGGACATCCCCTGATGTCTCTTCCTGCAGAGCCCAGTGCCCCTCTCAAGGACACCCCTGATGTCTCTTGCTGCAGAGCCCAGCGCCCCTCTCGAGAACACCTCCTGATGTATCTTCCTGCAGAGCGCAGCGCCCCTCTCGAGGACACCCCCTGATGTCTCTTGCTGCAGAGCCCAGCGCCCCTCTCGAGGACACCCCCTGATGTCTCTTGCTGCAGAGCCCAGCGCCCCTCTCGCGGACACCCCCTGATGTCTCTTCCTGCAGAGCCTAGAGCCCCTCTCGAGGACACCCCTGATGTCTCTTGCTGCAGAGCCCAGCGCCCTCTCGAGGACACCCCTGATGTCTCTTGCTGCAGAGCCCAGCGCCCCTCTCGAGGACACCCCCTGATATCTCTGAGGGACACCCCCTGATATTTCTTGCTGCAGAGCCCAGCGCCCCTCTCAAGGACACCTCCTGATGTCTCTTCCTGCCGAGCCCAGCGCCCCTCTCGAGGACACCCCCTGATGTCTCTTGCTGTAGAGCCCAGCGCCCCTCTCGAGGACACCCCCTGATGTCTCTTCCTGCAGAGCCCAGCGCCCCTCTCGAGGACACCCCCTGATGCCTCTTCCTGCAGAGCCCAGCGCCCCTCTCGAGGACACCTCCTGATGTCTCTTCCTGCAGAGCCCAGCGCCCTCTCGAGGACACCCCCTGATGTCTCTTGCTGCAGAGCCCAGTGCCCTCTCGAGGACACCCCCTGATGTCTCTTGCTGTAGAGCCCAGCGCCCCTCTCGAGCTCACCCCCTGATGTCTCTTCTTGCAGAGCCCAGCGACCCTCTCAAGGACACCTCCTGATGCCTCTTCCTGCAGAGCCCAGCGCCCTCTCGAGGAAACCTCCTGATGTCTCTTCCTGCAGAGCCCAGTGCCACTCTCGAGGACATCCCCTGATGTCTCTTGCTGCAGAGCCCAGCGCCCCTCTCGAGGACACCCCCTGATATCTCTGAGGGACACCCCCTGATATTTCTTGCTGCAGAGCCCAGCGCCCCTCTCAAGGACACCTCCTGATGTCTCTTCCTGCCGAGCCCAGCGCCCCTCTCAAGGACACCCTCTGATGTCTCTTCCTGCAGAGCCCAGCGCCCCTCTCGAGGACACCCCTGATGTCTTTTGCTGCAAAGCCCAGCGCCCCTCTCGAGGACACCCCCTGATGTCTCTTCCTACTGAGCCCAGCGCCCCTCTCGAGGACACCCCTGATGTCTCTTGCTGCAAAGCCCAGCGCCCCTCTCGAGGACTCCCCTGATGTCTCTTCCTACTGAGCCCAGCGCCCTCTGAGGGGCACCCCCTGACGTCTCTTGCTGCAGAGCCCAGCGCCCCTCTGAGGGGCACCCCTGATGTCTCTTTCTGCAGAGCCCAGCGCCCCTCTCAAGGACACCTCCTGATGTCTCTTCGTGCAGAGCCCAGCGCCCCTCTCAAGGACACCCCCTGATGTCTCTTTCTGCAGAGCCCAGCGCCTCTCTCGGGGTTCAGCCTTGAGCTGTGGAAGAGGGTAAAGTGCCTTAGAGGTAAAGTTGCAGCATTGCAATCTGGCCGCTTGTCTTCCAATTCTGGGCACGTAATTTGGCCTCAAATGGGGTGTTTTAGGGCGAATCATGTTAGATGCCGGTGTAATGTACTATACATATGTGCACTGTACTTCTGTGCATTGTGGAAACACTGCACAATTTGCTGCTCCTGACACAGGTTCCAACACTCCCTGACGTCTCTTGCCGCAGAGCCCAGCGCCCCTCTCGAGGACACCCCTGACGTCTCTTCCTGCAGAGCCCAGCGCCCCTCTCGAGGACACCCCCTGATGTCTCTTCCTGCAGAGCCCAGTACCCCTCTCGAGGACACCCCTGATGTCTCTTGCTGCAGAGCCCAGCGCCCCTCTCGAGGACACCCCTGATCTCTCTTGCCGCAGAGCCCAGCGCCCCTCTCGAGGACACCCCTGACGTCTCTTCCTGCAGAGCCCAGCGCCCCTCTCGAGGACATCCCCTGATGTCTCTTCCTGCAGAGCCCAGCGCCCTCTCAAGGACACCCCTGATGTCTCTTGCTGCAGAGCCCAGCGCCCCTCTCGAGAACACCTCCTGATGTATCTTCCTGCAGAGCCCAGCGCCCCTCTCGAGGACACCCCTGATGTCTCTTGCTGCAGAGCCCAGCGCCCCTCTCGAGGACACCCCCTGATGTCTCTTGCTGCAGAGCCCAGCGCCCCTCTCGCGGACACCCCCTGATGTCTCTTCCTGCAGAGCCTAGAGCCCCTCTCGAGGACACCCCCTGATGTCTCTTGCTGCAGAGCCCAGCGCCCTCTCGAGGACACCCCTGATGTCTCTTCCTGCAGAGCCTACCGCCTCTCTCGAGCTCACTCCCTGATGTCTCTTCCTGCAGAGCCCAGCGCCCCTCTCAACGACACCCCCTGATGACTCTTCCTGCAGAGCCCAGCGCCCTCTCGAGGACACCCCCTGATGTCTCTTCCTGCAGAGTCCAGCGCCCCTCTCGAGGACACTCCCTGACGTCTCTTGCTGCAGAGCCCAGCGCCCCTATCGAGGACACCCCCTGATGTCTCTTCCTGCAGAGCCCAGCGCCCCTCTCGAGGACACCCCCTGATGTCTCTTGCTGCAGAGCCCAGCGCCCCTCTCGAGGACACCCCTGATCTCTCTTGCTGCAGAGCCCAGTGCCCCTCTCAAGGACACCTCCTGATGTCTCATCCTGCAGAGCCCAGCGCCCCTCCCTAGGATACCCCCTGATGTCTCTTCTTGCAGAGCCCAGTGCCCCTCTCGAGGACACCCCTGATGTCTCTTACTGCAAAGCCCAGCGCCCATCTCGAGGACACCCCCTGATGTCTCTTCCTGCAGAGCCCAGTGCCCCTCTCGAGGTCACCCCTGATCTCTCTTGCTACAGAGCCCAGCGCCCCTCTCAAGGACACCTCCTAATGTCTCTTCCTGCAGAGCCCAGCGCCCCTCTCAAGGACACCCCTGATGTCTCTTCCTGCAGACCCCAGCGCCCCTCTCGAGGACACCCCTGATGTCTCTTGCTGCAAAGCCCAGCGCCCCTCTCGAGGACGCCCCCTGATATCTCTGAGGGACACCCCTTGATATCTCTTGCTGCAGAGCCCAGTGCCCCTCTCAAGGACACCTCCTGATGTCTCTTCGTGCAGAGCCCAGCGCCCCTCTCAAGGACACCCCCTGATGTCTCTTCCTGCAGAGCCCAGCGCCCCTCTCAAGGACACCCCCTGATATCTCTTCTTGCAGAGCCCAGCGCCCCTCTTGAGGACACCCCTGATGTCTCTTGCTGCAAAGCCCAGCGCCCCTCTCGAGGACACCCCCTGATGTTTCTTCCTACTGAGCCCAGCGCCCCTCTGAGGGATACCCCCTGAAGTCTCTTGCTGCAGAGCCCAGCGCCCCTCTCAAGGACACCTCCTGATGTCTCTTCGTGCAGAGCCCAGCGCCCCTCTCGAGGACACCCCCTGATATCTCTGAGGGACACCTCCTGATGTCTCTTGCTGCAGAGCCCAGCGCCCCTCTCAAGGACAACCCCTGATGTCTCTTTCTGCAGAGCCCAGCGCCCCTCTCAAGGACACCCCCTGACGTCTCTTGCTGCAGAGCCCAGCGCCCCTCTCAAGGACACCTCCTGATGTCTCTTCATGCAGAGCCCAGCGCCCCTCTCAAGGACACCCCTGATGTCTCTTTCTGCAGAGCCCAGCGCCCCTCTCGAGGACACCCCCTGACGTCTCTTCCTGCAGAGCCCAGCCTCCCTCTCGAGGACACCCCCTGATGTCTCTTTCTGCAGAGCCCAGCGACTCTCTCGGGGTTCAGCCTTGAGCTGTGGAAGAGGGTAAAGTGCCTTAGAGGTAAAGTTGCAGCATTGCAATCTGGCCGCTTGACTTCCAATTCTGGCCACGTAATTTGGCCTCAAATGGGGTGTTTTAGGGCGAATCATGTTAGATGCCGGTGTAATGTACTGTACATATGTGCAGTGTACTTCTGTGCATTGTGGAAACACTGCACAATTTGCTGCTCCTGACACAGGTTCCAACACTCCCTGACGTCTCTTGCCGCAGAGCCCAGCGCCCTCTCGAGGACACCCCCTGACATCTCTTCCTGCAGAGCCCAGCGCCCCTCTCGAGGACACCCCCTGATGTCTCTTCCTGCAGAGCCCAGTACCCCTCTCGAGGACACCCCTGATGTCTCTTGCTGCAGAGCCCAGCGCCCCTCTCAAGGACACCCCCTGATGTCTCTTGCTGCAGAGCCTAGCGCCCCTCTCGAGGACACCCCCTGATGTCTCTTGCTGCAGAGCCCAGCACCCCTCTCGAGGACACCCCCTGATGTCTCTTGCTGCAGAGCCCAGCGCCCCTCTCGAGGACACCCCCTGATATCTCTGAGGGATACCCCTGATATTTCTTGCTGCAGAGCCCAGCGCCCCTCTCAAGGACACCTCCTGATGTCTCTACCTGCCGAGCCCAGCGCCCCTCTCGAGGACACCCTCTGATGTCTCTTGCTGTAGAGCCCAGCGCCCCTCTCGAGGACACCCCCTGATGTCTCTTCCTGCAGAGCCCATCGCCCCTCTCGAGGACACCCCCTGATGCCTCTTCCTGCAGAGCCCAGCGCCCCTCTCGAGGACACCTCCTGATGTCTCTTCCTGCAGAGCCCAGCGCCCCTCTCGAGGACACCCCTGATGTCTCTTGCTGCAGAGCCCAGCGCCCCTCTCGAGGACACCCCCTGATGTCTCTTGCTGTAGAGCCCAGCGCCCCTCTCGAGCTCACCCCCTGATGTCTCTTCTTGCAGAGCCCAGCGACCCTCTCAAGGACACCTCCTGATGCCTCTTCCTGCAGAGCCCAGCGCCCTCTCGAGGAAACCTCCTGATGTCTCTTCCTGCAGAGCCCAGCGCCACTCTCGAGGACACCCCCTGATGTCTCTTGCTGCAGATCCCAGCGCCCCTCTCAAGGACACCCCCTGATGTCTCTTGCTGCAGAGCCCAGCGCCCCTCTCGAGGACACCCCCTGGTATCTCTGAGGGACACCCCCTGATATTTCTTGCTGCAGAGCCCAGCGCCCCTCTCAAGGACACCTCCTGATGTCTCTTGCTGCCGAGCCCAGCGCCCCTCTCAAGGACACCCTCTGATGTCTCTTCCTGCAGGGCCCAGCCCCTCTCGAGGACACCCCTGATCTCTCTTGCCGCAGAGCCCAGCGCCCCTCTCGAGGACACCCCCTGACGTCTCTTCATGCAGAGCCCAGCGCCCCTCTCAAGGACACCCCCTGGAATCTCTTCCTGCAGAGCCCAGAGCCCCTCTCGAGGACAGCCCCTGACGTCTCTTCCTGCAGAGCCCAGCGCCCCTCTCAAGGACACCCCCTGGAATCTCTTCCTGCAGAGCCCAGAGCCCCTCTCGAGGACACCCCCTGATGTCTCTTGCTGCAGCGCCCAGCGCCCCTCTCGAGGACACATCCCCTGATATCTCTGAGGGACACCCCCTGATATTTCTTGCTGCAGAGCCCAGCGCCCTCTCAAGGACACCCCCTGGAATCTCTTCCTGCAGAGCCCAGAGCCCCTCTCGAGGACACCCCCTGATGTCTCTTGATGCAGCGCCCAGCGCCCCTCTCGAGGACACCCCCTGATATCTCTGAGGGACACCCCCTGATATTTCTTGCTGCAGAGCCCAGCGCCCCTCTCAAGGACACCTCCTGATGTCTCTTCCTAGCGAGCCCAGCGCCCCTCTCGAGGACACCCCCTGATGTCTCTTGCAGTAGAGCCCAGCGCCCCTCTCGAGGACACCCCCTGATGTCTCTTCCTGCAGAGCCCAGAGCCCCTCTCAAGGACACCCCCTGATGCCTCTTCCTGCAGAGCCCAGTGCCCCTCTCGAGGACACCTCCTGATGTCTCTTCCTGCAGAGCCCAGCGCCTTTCTCGAGGACACCCCCTGATGTCTCTTGCTGCATAGCCCAGCGCCCCTCTCGAGGACACCCCCTGATGTCTCTTGATGCAGCGCCCAGCGCCCCTCTCGAGGACACCCCCTGATATCTCTGAGGGACACCCCCTGATATTTCTTGCTGCAGAGCCCAGCGCCCCTCTCAAGGACACCTCCTGATGTCTCTTCCTGCCGAGCCCAGCGCCCCTCTCGAGGACACCCCCTGATGTCTCTTGCAGAAGAGCCCAGCGCCCCTCTCGAGGACACCCCCTGATGTCTCTTCCTGCAGAGCCCAGCGCCCCTCTCAAGGACACCCCCTGATGCCTCTTCCTGCAGAGCCCAGTGCCCCTCTCGAGGACACCTCCTGATGTCTCTTCCTGCAGAGCCCAGCGCCTTTCTCGAGGACACCCCCTGATGTCTCTTGCTGCAGAGCCCAGCGCCCCTCTCGAGGACACCCCCTGATGTCTCTTGCTGTAGAGCCCAGCGCCCCTCTCGAGCTCAACCCCTGATGTCTATTCTTGCAGAGCCCAGCGACCCTCTCGAGGACACCTCCTGATGCCTCTTCCTGCAGAGCCCAGCGCCCCTCTCGAGGAAACCTCCTGATGTCTCTTCCTGCAGAGCCCAGCGCCCCTCTCAAGGACACCCCCTGATGTCTCTTGCTGCAGAGCCCAGCGCCCTCTCGAGGACACCCCTGATGTCTCTTGCTGCAGAGCCCAGCACCCCTCTCGAGGACACCCCCTGATATCTCTGAGGGACACCCGCTGATATTTCTTGCTGCAGAGCCCAGCGCCCCTCTCAAGGACACCTCCTGATGTCTCTTCCTGCCGAGCCCAGCGCCCCTCTCAAGGACACCCTCTGATGTCTCTTCCTGCAGAGCCCAGCGCCCCTCTCAAGGACACCCCTGATGTCTCTTGCTGCAAAGCCCAGCGCCCCTCTCGAGGACACCCCCTGATGTCTCTTCCTACTGAGCCCAGCACCCCTCTCGAGGACACCCCTGATGTCTCTTGCTGCAAAGCCCAGCGCCCCTCTCGAGGACTCCCCCTGATGTCTCTTCCTACTGAGCCCAGCGCCCCTCTGAGGGGCACCCCCTGACGTATCTTGCTGCAGAGCCCAGCGCCCCTCTCAAGGACACCTCCTGATGTCTCTTCGTGCAGAGCCCAGCGCCCCTCTCAAGGACACCCCCTGATGTCTCTTTCTGCAGAGCCCAGCGCCTCTCTCGGGGTTCAGCCTTGAGCTGTGGAAGAGGGTAAAGTGCCTTAGAGGTAAAGTTGCAGCATTGCAATCTGGCCGCTTGTCTTCCAATTCTGGGCACGTAATTTGGCCTCAAATGGGGTGTTTTAGGGCGAATCATGTTAGATGCCGGTGTAATGTACTGTACATATGTGCACTGTACTTCTGTGCATTGTGGAAACACTGCACAATTTGCTGCTCCTGACACAGGTTCCAACACTCCCTGACGTCTCTTGCCGCAGAGCCCAGCGCCCTCTCGAGGACACCCCCTGACGTCTCTTCCTGCAGAGCCCAGCGCCCCTCTCGAGGACACCCCCTGATGTCTCTTCCTGCAGAGCCCAGTACCCCTCTCGAGGACACCCCTGATGTCTCTTGCTGCAGAGCCCAGCGCCCCTCTCGAGGACACCCCTGATCTCTCTTGCCGCAGAGCCCAGCGCCCCTCTCGAGGACACCCCCTGACGTCTCTTCCTGCAGAGCCCAGCGCCCCTCTCGAGGACATCCCCTGATGTCTCTTCCTGCAGAGCCCAGTGCCCCTCTCAAGGACACCCCTGATGTCTCTTGCTGCAGAGCCCAGCGCCCCTCTCGAGAACACCTCCTGATGTATCTTCCTGCAGAGCGCAGCGCCCCTCTCGAGGACACCCCCTGATGTCTCTTGCTGCAGAGCCCAGCGCCCCTCTCGAGGACACCCCCTGATGTCTCTTGCTGCAGAGCCCAGCGCCCCTCTCGCGGACACCCCCTGATGTCTCTTCCTGCAGAGCCTAGAGCCCCTCTCGAGGACACCCCCTGATGTCTCTTGCTGCAGAGCCCAGCGCCCCTCTCGAGGACACCCCCTGATGTCTCTTGCTGCAGAGCCCAGCGCCCCTCTCGAGGACACCCCCTGATATCTCTGAGGGACACCCCCTGATATTTCTTGCTGCAGAGCCCAGCGCCCCTCTCAAGGACACCTCCTGATGTCTCTTCCTGCCGAGCCCAGCGCCCCTCTCGAGGACACCCCCTGATGTCTCTTGCTGTAGAGCCCAGCGCCCCTCTCGAGGACACCCCTGATGTCTCTTCCTGCAGAGCCCAGCGCCCCTCTCGAGGACACCCCCTGATGCCTCTTCCTGCAGAGCCCAGCGCCCCTCTCGAGGACACCTCCTGATGTCTCTTCCTGCAGAGCCCAGCGCCCTCTCGAGGACACCCCCTGATGTCTCTTGCTGCAGAGCCCAGTGCCCCTCTCGAGGACACCCCCTGATGTCTCTTGCTGTAGAGCCCAGCGCCCCTCTCGAGCTCACCCCCTGATGTCTCTTCTTGCAGAGCCCAGCGACCCTCTCAAGGACACCTCCTGATGCCTCTTCCTGCAGAGCCCAGCGCCCCTCTCGAGGAAACCTCCTGATGTCTCTTCCTGCAGAGCCCAGTGCCACTCTCGAGGACATCCCCTGATGTCTCTTGCTGCAGAGCCCAGCGCCCCTCTCGAGGACACCCCTGATATCTCTGAGGGACACCCCCTGATATTTCTTGCTGCAGAGCCCAGCGCCCCTCTCAAGGACACCTCCTGATGTCTCTTCCTGCCGAGCCCAGCGCCCCTCTCAAGGACACCCTCTGATGTCTCTTCCTGCAGAGCCCAGCGCCCCTCTCGAGGACACCCCTGATGTCTTTTGCTGCAAAGCCCAGCGCCCTCTCGAGGACACCCCCTGATGTCTCTTCCTACTGAGCCCAGCGCCCCTCTCGAGGACACCCCTGATGTCTCTTGCTGCAAAGCCCAGCGCCCCTCTCGAGGACTCCCCCTGATGTCTCTTCCTACTGAGCCCAGCGCCCCTCTGAGGGCACCCCCTGACGTCTCTTGCTGCAGAGCCCAGCGCCCCTCTGAGGGGCACCCCCTGATGTCTCTTTCTGCAGAGCCCAGCGCCCCTCTCAAGGACACCTCCTGATGTCTCTTCGTGCAGAGCCCAGCGCCCCTCTCAAGGACACCCCCTGATGTCTCTTTCTGCAGAGCCCAGCGCCTCTCTCGGGGTTCAGCCTTGAGCTGTGGAAGAGGGTAAAGTGCCTTAGAGGTAAAGTTGCAGCATTGCAATCTGGCCGCTTGTCTTCCAATTCTGGGCACGTAATTTGGCCTCAAATGGGGTGTTTTAGGGCGAATCATGTTAGATGCCGGTGTAATGTACTATACATATGTGCACTGTACTTCTGTGCATTGTGGAAACACTGCACAATTTGCTGCTCCTGACACAGGTTCCAACACTCCCTGACGTCTCTTGCCGCAGAGCCCAGCGCCCCTCTCGAGGACACCCCTGACGTCTCTTCCTGCAGAGCCCAGCGCCCCTCTCGAGGACACCCCCTGATGTCTCTTCCTGCAGAGCCCAGTACCCCTCTCGAGGACACCCCTGATGTCTCTTGCTGCAGAGCCCAGCGCCCCTCTCGAGGACACCCCTGATCTCTCTTGCCGCAGAGCCCAGCGCCCCTCTCGAGGACACCCCCTGACGTCTCTTCCTGCAGAGCCCAGCGCCCCTCTCGAGGACATCCCCTGATGTCTCTTCCTGCAGAGCCCAGCGCCCCTCTCAAGGACACCCCTGATGTCTCTTGCTGCAGAGCCCAGCGCCCCTCTCGAGAACACCTCCTGATGTATCTTCCTGCAGAGCCCAGCGCCCCTCTCGAGGACACCCCCTGATGTCTCTTGCTGCAGAGCCCAGCGCCCCTCTCGAGGACACCCCCTGATGTCTCTTGCTGCAGAGCCCAGCGCCCCTCTCGCGGACACCCCCTGATGTCTCTTCCTGCAGAGCCTAGAGCCCCTCTCGAGGACACCCCCTGATGTCTCTTGCTGCAGAGCCCAGCGCCCCTCTCGAGGACACCCCTGATGTCTCTTCCTGCAGAGCCTACCGCCTCTCTCGAGCTCACTCCCTGATGTCTCTTCCTGCAGAGCCCAGCGCCCCTCTCAACGACACCCCCTGATGACTCTTCCTGCAGAGCCCAGCGCCCCTCTCGAGGACACCCCCTGATGTCTCTTCCTGCAGAGTCCAGCGCCCCTCTCGAGGACACTCCCTGACGTCTCTTGCTGCAGAGCCCAGCGCCCCTATCGAGGACACCCCCTGATGTCTCTTCCTGCAGAGCCCAGCGCCCCTCTCGAGGACACCCCTGATGTCTCTTGCTGCAGAGCCCAGCGCCCCTCTCGAGGACACCCCTGATCTCTCTTGCTGCAGAGCCCAGTGCCCCTCTCAAGGACACCTCCTGATGTCTCATCCTGCAGAGCCCAGCGCCCCTCCCTAGGATACCCCCTGATGTCTCTTCTTGCAGAGCCCAGTGCCCCTCTCGAGGACACCCCTGATGTCTCTTACTGCAAAGCCCAGCGCCCATCTCGAGGACACCCCCTGATGTCTCTTCCTGCAGAGCCCAGTGCCCCTCTCGAGGTCACCCCTGATCTCTCTTGCTACAGAGCCCAGCGCCCCTCTCAAGGACACCTCCTAATGTCTCTTCCTGCAGAGCCCAGCGCCCCTCTCAAGGACACCCCCTGATGTCTCTTCCTGCAGACCCCAGCGCCCCTCTCGAGGACACCCCTGATGTCTCTTGCTGCAAAGCCCAGCGCCCCTCTCGAGGACGCCCCCTGATATCTCTGAGGGACACCCCTTGATATCTCTTGCTGCAGAGCCCAGTGCCCCTCTCAAGGACACCTCCTGATGTCTCTTCGTGCAGAGCCCAGCGCCCCTCTCAAGGACACCCCCTGATGTCTCTTCCTGCAGAGCCCAGCGCCCTCTCAAGGACACCCCCTGATATCTCTTCTTGCAGAGCCCAGCGCCCCTCTTGAGGACACCCCTGATGTCTCTTGCTGCAAAGCCCAGCGCCCCTCTCGAGGACACCCCTGATGTTTCTTCCTACTGAGCCCAGCGCCCCTCTGAGGGATACCCCTGAAGTCTCTTGCTGCAGAGCCCAGCGCCCCTCTCAAGGACACCTCCTGATGTCTCTTCGTGCAGAGCCCAGCGCCCCTCTCGAGGACACCCCCTGATATCTCTGAGGGACACCTCCTGATGTCTCTTGCTGCAGAGCCCAGCGCCCCTCTCAAGGACAACCCCTGATGTCTCTTTCTGCAGAGCCCAGCGCCCCTCTCAAGGACACCCCTGACGTCTCTTGCTGCAGAGCCCAGCGCCCCTCTCAAGGACACCTCCTGATGTCTCTTCATGCAGAGCCCAGCGCCCCTCTCAAGGACACCCCTGATGTCTCTTTCTGCAGAGCCCAGCGCCCCTCTCGAGGACACCCCCTGACGTCTCTTCCTGCAGAGCCCAGCCTCCCTCTCGAGGACACCCCCTGATGTCTCTTTCTGCAGAGCCCAGCGACTCTCTCGGGGTTCAGCCTTGAGCTGTGGAAGAGGGTAAAGTGCCTTAGAGGTAAAGTTGCAGCATTGCAATCTGGCCGCTTGACTTCCAATTCTGGCCACGTAATTTGGCCTCAAATGGGGTGTTTTAGGGCGAATCATGTTAGATGCCGGTGTAATGTACTGTACATATGTGCAGTGTACTTCTGTGCATTGTGGAAACACTGCACAATTTGCTGCTCCTGACACAGGTTCCAACACTCCCTGACGTCTCTTGCCGCAGAGCCCAGCGCCCCTCTCGAGGACACCCCTGACATCTCTTCCTGCAGAGCCCAGCGCCCCTCTCGAGGACACCCCCTGATGTCTCTTCCTGCAGAGCCCAGTACCCCTCTCGAGGACACCCCTGATGTCTCTTGCTGCAGAGCCCAGCGCCCCTCTCAAGGACACCCCCTGATGTCTCTTGCTGCAGAGCCTAGCGCCCCTCTCGAGGACACCCCCTGATGTCTCTTGCTGCAGAGCCCAGCACCCCTCTCGAGGACACCCCCTGATGTCTCTTGCTGCAGAGCCCAGCGCCCCTCTCGAGGACACCCCCTGATATCTCTGAGGGATACCCCCTGATATTTCTTGCTGCAGAGCCCAGCGCCCCTCTCAAGGACACCTCCTGATGTCTCTACCTGCCGAGCCCAGCGCCCTCTCGAGGACACCCTCTGATGTCTCTTGCTGTAGAGCCCAGCGCCCCTCTCGAGGACACCCCCTGATGTCTCTTCCTGCAGAGCCCATCGCCCCTCTCGAGGACACCCCCTGATGCCTCTTCCTGCAGAGCCCAGCGCCCCTCTCGAGGACACCTCCTGATGTCTCTTCCTGCAGAGCCCAGCGCCCCTCTCGAGGACACCCCCTGATGTCTCTTGCTGCAGAGCCCAGCGCCCCTCTCGAGGACACCCCCTGATGTCTCTTGCTGTAGAGCCCAGCGCCCCTCTCGAGCTCACCCCCTGATGTCTCTTCTTGCAGAGCCCAGCGACCCTCTCCAGGACACCTCCTGATGCCTCTTCCTGCAGAGCCCAGCGCCCCTCTCGAGGAAACCTCCTGATGTCTCTTCCTGCAGAGCCCAGCGCCACTCTCGAGGACACCCCCTGATGTCTCTTGCTGCAGATCCCAGCGCCCCTCTCAAGGACACCCCTGATGTCTCTTGCTGCAGAGCCCAGCGCCCCTCTCGAGGACACCCCTGGTATCTCTGAGGGACACCCCCTGATATTTCTTGCTGCAGAGCCCAGCGCCCCTCTCAAGGACACCTCCTGATGTCTCTTCCTGCCGAGCCCAGCGCCCCTCTCAAGGACACCCTCTGATGTCTCTTCCTGCAGGGCCCAGCCCCTCTCGAGGACACCCCTGATCTCTCTTGCCGCAGAGCCCAGCGCCCCTCTCGAGGACACCCCCTGACGTCTCTTCATGCAGAGCCCAGCGCCCCTCTCAAGGACACCCCCTGGAATCTCTTCCTGCAGAGCCCAGAGCCCCTCTCGAGGACAGCCCCTGACGTCTCTTCCTGCAGAGCCCAGCGCCCCTCTCAAGGACACCCCCTGGAATCTCTTCCTGCAGAGCCCAGAGCCCCTCTCGAGGACACCCCCTGATGTCTCTTGCTGCAGCGCCCAGCGCCCCTCTCGAGGACACATCCCCTGATATCTCTGAGGGACACCCCCTGATATTTCTTGCTGCAGAGCCCAGCGCCCCTCTCAAGGACACCCCCTGGAATCTCTTCCTGCAGAGCCCAGAGCCCCTCTCGAGGACACCCCCTGATGTCTCTTGATGCAGCGCCCAGCGCCCCTCTCGAGGACACCCCCTGATATCTCTGAGGGACACCCCCTGATATTTCTTGCTGCAGAGCCCAGCGCCCCTCTCAAGGACACCTCCTGATGTCTCTTCCTAGCGAGCCCAGCGCCCCTCTCGAGGACACCCCTGATGTCTCTTGCAGTAGAGCCCAGCGCCCCTCTCGAGGACACCCCCTGATGTCTCTTCCTGCAGAGCCCAGAGCCCCTCTCAAGGACACCCCTGATGCCTCTTCCTGCAGAGCCCAGTGCCCCTCTCGAGGACACCTCCTGATGTCTCTTCCTGCAGAGCCCAGCGCCTTTCTCGAGGACACCCCCTGATGTCTCTTGCTGCATAGCCCAGCGCCCCTCTCGAGGACACCCCTGATGTCTCTTGATGCAGCGCCCAGCGCCCCTCTCGAGGACACCCCCTGATATCTCTGAGGGACACCCCCTGATATTTCTTGCTGCAGAGCCCAGCGCCCCTCTCAAGGACACCTCCTGATGTCTCTTCCTGCCGAGCCCAGCGCCCCTCTCGAGGACACCCCCTGATGTCTCTTGCAGTAGAGCCCAGCGCCCCTCTCGAGGACACCCCCTGATGTCTCTTCCTGCAGAGCCCAGCGCCCCTCTCAAGGACACCCCCTGATGCCTCTTCCTGCAGAGCCCAGTGCCCCTCTCGAGGACACCTCCTGATGTCTCTTCCTGCAGAGCCCAGCGCCTTTCTCGAGGACACCCCTGATGTCTCTTGCTGCAGAGCCCAGCGCCCCTCTCGAGGACACCCCCTGATGTCTCTTGCTGTAGAGCCCAGCGCCCCTCTCGAGCTCAACCCCTGATGTCTATTCTTGCAGAGCCCAGCGACCCTCTCGAGGACACCTCCTGATGCCTCTTCCTGCAGAGCCCAGCGCCCCTCTCGAGGAAACCTCCTGATGTCTCTTCCTGCAGAGCCCAGCGCCCCTCTCAAGGACACCCCTGATGTCTCTTGCTGCAGAGCCCAGCGCCCTCTCGAGGACACCCCTGATGTCTCTTGCTGCAGAGCCCAGCACCCCTCTCGAGGACACCCCCTGATATCTCTGAGGGACACCCGCTGATATTTCTTGCTGCAGAGCCCAGCGCCCCTCTCAAGGACACCTCCTGATGTCTCTTCCTGCCGAGCCCAGCGCCCCTCTCAAGGACACCCTCTGATGTCTCTTCCTGCAGAGCCCAGCGCCCCTCTCAAGGACACCCCTGATGTCTCTTGCTGCAAAGCCCAGCGCCCCTCTCGAGGACACCCCCTGATGTCTCTTCCTACTGAGCCCAGCACCCCTCTCGAGGACACCCCTGATGTCTCTTGCTGCAAAGCCCAGCGCCCCTCTCGAGGACTCCCCTGATGTCTCTTCCTACTGAGCCCAGCGCCCCTCTGAGGGGCACCCCCTGACGTATCTTGCTGCAGAGCCCAGCGCCCCTCTCAAGGACACCTCCTGATGTCTCTTCGTGCAGAGCCCAGCGCCCTCTCAAGGACACCCCCTGATGTCTCTTTCTGCAGAGCCCAGCGCCTCTCTCGGGGTTCAGCCTTGAGCTGTGGAAGAGGGTAAAGTGCCTTAGAGGTAAAGTTGCAGCATTGCAATCTGGCCGCTTGTCTTCCAATTCTGGCCACGTAATTTGGCCTCAAATAGGGTGTTTTAGGGCGAAACATGTTAGATGCCGGTGTAATGTACTGTACATATGTGCACTGTACTTCTGTGCATTGTGGAAACACTGCACAATTTGCTGCTCCTGACACAGGTTCCAACACTCCCTGACGTCTCTTGCCGCAGAGCCCAGCGCCCCTCTCGAGGACACCCCCTGACGTCTCTTCCTGCAGAGCCCAGCGCCCCTCTCGAGGACACCCCCTGATGTCTCTTCCTGCAGAGCCCAGTACCCCTCTCGAGGACACCCCTGATGTCTCTTGCTGCAGAGCCCAGCGCCCTCTCGAGGACACCCCTGATCTCTCTTGCCGCAGAGCCCAGCGCCCCTCTCGAGGACACCCCTGACGTCTCTTCCTGCAGAGCCCAGCGCCCTCTCGAGGACATCCCCTGATGTCTCTTCCTGCAGAGCCCAGCGCCCCTCTCAAGGACACCCCTGATGTCTCTTGCTGCAGAGCCCAGCACCCCTCTCGAGGACACCTCCTGATGTATCTTCCTGCAGAGCCCAGCGCCCCTCTCGAGGAGACCCTCTGATGTCTCTTGCTGCAGAGCCCAGCGCCCCTCTCGAGGACACCCCCTGATGTCTCTTGCTGCAGAGCCCAGCGCCCCTCTCGCGGACACCCCCTGATGTCTCTTCCTGCAGAGCCTAGAGCCCCTCTCGAGGACACCCCCTGATGTCTCTTGCTGCAGAGCCCAGCGCCCCTCTCGAGGACACCCCTGATGTCTCTTCCTGCAGAGCCTACCGCCTCTCTCGAGCTCACTCCCTGATGTCTCTTCCTGTAGAGCCCAGCGCCCCTCTCAACGACACCCCCTGATGACTCTTCCTGCAGAGCCCAGCGCCCCTCTCGAGGACACCCCCTGATGTCTCTTCCTGCAGAGTCCAGCGCTCCTCTCGAGGACACTCCCTGACGTCTCTTGCTGCAGAGCCCAGCGCCCCTATCGAGGACACCCCCTGATGTCTCTTCCTGCAGAGCCCAGCGCCCCTCTCGAGGAAACCCCTGATGTCTCTTGCTGCAGAGCCCAGCGCCCCTCTCGAGGACACCCCTGATCTCTCTTGCTGCAGAGCCCAGTGCCCCTCTCAAGGACACCTCCTGATGTCTCATCCTGCAGAGCCCAGCGCCCCTCCCTAGGATACCCCCTGATGTCTTTTCCTGCAGAGCCCAGCGCCCCTCTCGAGGACACTCCTGATGTCTCTTACTGCAAAGCCCAGCGCCCCTCTCGAGGACACCCCCTGATGTCTCTTCCTGCAGAGCCCAGTGCCACTCTGAGGGACACCCCCTGATGTCTCTTCCTGCAGAGCCCAGTGCCCCTCTCGAGGACACCCCTGATCTCTCTTGCTACAGAGCCCAGCGCCCCTCTCAAGGACACCTCCTGATGTCTCTTCCTGCAGAGCCCAGCGCCCCTCTCAAGGACACCCCCTGATGTCTCTTCCTGCAGAGCCCAGCGCCCCTCTCGAGGACACCCCTGATGTCTCTTGCTGCAAAGCCCAGCGTCCCTCTCGAGGATGCCCCCTGATATCTCTGAGGGACACCCCCTGATATCTCTTGCTGCAGAGCCCAGTGCCCGTCTCAAGGACACCTCCTGATGTCTCTTCGTGCAGAGCCCAGCGCCCCTCTCAAGGACACCCCCTGATGTCTCTTCCTGCAGAGCCCAGCGCCCCTCTCAAGGACACCCCCTGATATCTCTTCTTGCAGAGCCCAGCGCCCCTCTCGAGGACACCCCTGATGTCTCTTGCTGCAAAGCCCCGCGCCCCTCTCTAGGACACCCCCTGATGTCTCTTCCTACTGAGCCCAGCGCCCCTCTGAGGGATACCCCCTGACGTCTCTTGCTGCAGAGCCCAGCGCCCCTCTCAAGGACACCTCTTGATGTCTCTTCGTGCAGAGCCCAGCGCCCCTCTCGAGGACACCCCCTGATGTCTCTTCCTGCAGAGCCCAGTACCCCTCTCGAGGACACCCCTGATGTCTCTTGCTGCAGAGCCCAGCGCCCCTCTCGAGGACACCCCTGATCTCTCTTGCCGCAGAGCCCAGCGCCCCTCTTGAGGACACCCCCTGACGTCTCTTCCTGCAGAGCCCAGCGCCCCTCTCGAGGACATCCCCTGATGTCTCTTCCTGCAGAGCCCAGCGCCCCTCTCAAGGACACCCCTGATGTCTCTTGCTGCAGAGCCCAGCGCCCCTCTCGAGGACACCTCCTGATGTATCTTCCTGCAGAGCCCAGCGCCCCTCTCGAGGACACCCCCTGATGTCTCTTCGTGCAGAGCCCAGCGCCCCTCTCAAGGACACCCCTGATGTCTCTTTCTGCAGAGCCCAGCGCCACTCTCGAGGACACCCCTGATGTCTCTTTCTGCAGAGCCCAGCGCCCCTCTCGAAGGACACCCCTGATGTCTCTTTCTGCAGAGCCCAGCGCCCCTCTCAAGGACACCTCCTGATGTCTCTTCGTGCAGAGACCAGCGCCCCATTCAAGGACACCCCTGATGTCTCTTTCTGCAGAGCCCAGTGCCCCTCTCGAGGACACCCCCTGACGTATCTTCCTGCAGAGCCCAGCGCCCCTCTCGAGGACACCCCCTGATGTCTCTTTCTGCAGAGCCCAGCGCCTCTCTCGTGGTTCAGCCTTGAGCTGTGGAAGAGGGTAAAGTGCCTTAGAGGTAAAGTTGCAGCATTGCAATCTGGCCGCTTGTCTTCCAATTCTGGCCACGTAATTTGGCCTCAAATAGGGTGTTTTAGGGCGAAACATGTTAGATGCCGGTGTAATGTACTGTACATATGTGCACTGTACTTCTGTGCGTTGTGGAAACACTGCACAATTTGCTGCTCCTGACACAGGTTCCAACACTCCCTGACATCTCTTGCCGCAGAGCCCAGCGCCCCTCTCGAGGACACCCCCTGACGTCTCTTCCTGCAGAGCCCAGCGCCCCTCTCGAGGACACCCCCTGATGTCTCTTCCTGCAGAGCCCAGCGCCACTCTCGAGGACACCCCTGATGTCTCATGCTGCAGAGCCCAGCGCCCCTCTCAAGGACACCCCTGATCTCTCTTGCTGCAGAGCCCAGCGCCCCTCTCAAGGACACCCCCTGATGTCTCTTGCTGCAGAGCCCAGCGCCCCTCTCGAGGACACCCCCTGATGTCTCTTGCTGCAGAGCCCAGCGCCCCTCTCGAGGACACCCCCTGATGTCTCTTGCTGCAGAGCCCAGCGCCCCTCTCGAGGACACCCCCTGATGTCTCTTGCTGCAGAGCCCAGCGCCCCTCTCGAGGACACCCCCTGATGTCTCTTGCTGCAGAGCCCAGCGCCCCTCTCGAGGACACCCCCTGATGTCTCTTCCTGCAGAGCCCAGTACCCCTCTCAAGGACACCCCTGATGTCTCTTGCTGCAGAGCCCAGCGCCCCTCTCAAGGACACCCCTGATGTCTCTTGCTGCAGAGCCCAGCGCCCTCTCGAGGACACCCCCTGATGTCTCTTGCTGCAGAGCCCAGCGCCCCTCTCGAGGACACCCCCTGATGTCTCTTGCTGCAGAGCCCAGCGCCCCTCTCGAGGACACCCCCTGATATCTCTGAGGGACACCCCTGATATTTCTTGCTGCAGAGCCCAGCGCCCCTCTCAAGGACACCTCCAGATGTCTCTTCCTGCCGAGCCCAGCGCCCCTCTCGAGGACACCCCTGATGTCTCTTGCTGTAGAGCCCAGCGCCCCTCTCGAGGACACCCCCTGATGTCTCTTCCTGCAGAGCCCAGCGCCCCTCTCGAGGACACCCCCTGATGGCTCTTCCTGCAGAGCCCAGCGCCCCTCTCGAGGACACCTCCTGATGTCTCTTCCTGCAGAGCCCAGCGCCCCTCTCGAGGACACCCCCTGATGCCTCTTCCTGCAGAGCCCAGCGCCCCTCTCGAGGACACCTCCTGATGTCTCTTCCTGCAGAGCCCAGCGCCCCTCTCGAGGACACCCCCTGATGTCTCTTGCTGCAGAGCCCAGCGCCCCTCTGAGGGGCACCCCCTGACGTCTCTTGCTGCAGAGCCCAGCGCCCCTCTCAAGGACACCTCCTGATGTCTCTTCGTGCAGAGCCCAGCGCCCCTCTGAGGGATACCCCCTGATGTCTCTTCGTGCAGAGCCCAGCGCCCCTCTGAGGGACACCCCCTGATGTCTCTTGCTGCAGAGCCCAGCGCCCCTCTCAAGGACACCCCTGATGTCTCTTGCAGCAGAGCCCAGAGCCCCTCTCGAGGACACCTCCTGATGTATCTTCCTGCAGAGCCCAGCGCCCCTCTCGAGGACACCCCCTGATGTCTCTTCGTGCAGAGCCCAGTGCCCCTCTCAAGGACACCCCTGATGTCTCTTTCTGCAGAGCCCAGCGCCCCTCTCGAGGACACCCCTGATGTCTCTTTCTGCAGAGCCCAGCGCCCCTCTCAAGGACACCCCTGATGTCTCTTTCTGCAGAGCCCAGCGCCCCTCTCAAGGACACCCCTGATGTCTCTTTCTGCAGAGCCCAGCACCCCTCTCGAGGACACCCTTGATGTCTCTTTCTGCAGAGCCCAGCGCCCCTCTCGAGGACACCCCCTGACGTCTCTTCCTGCAGAGCCCAGCGCCCCTCTCAAGGACACTCCTGATGTCTCTTTCTGCAGAGCACAGCGCCCCTCTCAAGGACACCCCTGATGTCTCTTTCTGCAGAGCCCAGCGCCCCTCTCAAGGACACCCCTGATGTCTCTTTCTGCAGAGCCCAGCGCCCCTCTCGAGGACACCCCCTGATGTCTCTTCCTGCAGAGCCCAGAGCCCCTCTCGAGGACACCCCCTGACGTCTCTTCCTGCAGAGCCCCCTCTCAAGGACACCTGATGTCTCTTCCTGCAGAGCCCAGCGCCCCTCTCAAGGACACCCCCTGATGTCTCTTGCTGCAGAGCCCAGCGCCCCTCTCGAGGACACCCCCTGATGTCTCTTGCTGCAGAGCCCAGCGCCCCTCTCGAGGACACCCCCTGATGTCTCTTGCTGCAGAGCCCAGCGCCCCTCTCGAGGACACCCCCTGATGTCTCTTCCTGCAGAGTCCAGCGCCCTCTCGAGGACACCCCCTGACGTCTCTTCCTGCAGAGCCCAGCGCCCCTCTCGAGGACACCCCCTGATGTCTCTTCCTGCAGAGCCCAGCGCCCCTCTCGAGGACACCCCTGATGTCTCATGCTGCAGAGCCCAGCGCCCCTCTCAAGGACACCCCTGATCTCTCTTGCTGCAGAGCCCAGCGCCCCTCTCAAGGACACCCCCTGATGTCTCTTGCTGCAGAGCCCAGCGCCCCTCTCGAGGACACCCCCTGATGTCTCTTGCTGCAGAGCCCAGCGCCCCTCTCGAGGACACCCCCTGATATCTCTGAGGGACACCCCTGATATTTCTTGCTGCAGAGCCCAGCGCCCCTCTCAAGGACACCTCCAGATGTCTCTTCCTGCCGAGCCCAGCGCCCCTCTCGAGGACACCCCCTGATGTCTCTTGCTGTAGAGCCCAGCGCCCCTCTCGAGGACACCCCCTGATGTCTCTTCCTGCAGAGCCCAGCGCCCCTCTCGAGGACACCCCCTGATGCCTCTTCCTGCAGAGCCCAGCGCCCCTCTTGAGGACACCTCCTGATGTCTCTTCCTGCAGAGCTCAGCGCCCCTCTCGAGGACACCCCCTGATGCCTCTTCCTGCAGAGCCCAGCGCCCCTCTCGAGGACACCTCCTGATGTCTCTTCCTGCAGAGCCCAGCGCCCCTCTCGAGGACACCCCCTGATGTCTCTTGCTGCAGAGCCCAGCGCCCCTCTGAGGGGCACCCCCTGACGTCTCTTGCTGCAGAGCCCAGCGCCCCTCTCAAGGACACCTCCTGATGTCTCTTCGTGCAGAGCCCAGCGCCCCTCTGAGGGATACCCCCTGATGTCTCTTCGTGCAGAGCCCAGCGCCCCTCTGAGGGACACCCCCAGATGTCTCTTGCTGCAGAGCCCAGCGCCCCTCTCAAGGACACCCCTGATGTCTCTTGCAGCAGAGCCCAGAGCCCCTCTCGAGGACACCTCCTGATGTATCTTCCTGCAGAGCCCAGCGCCCCTCTCGAGGACACCCCCTGATGTCTCTTCGTGCAGAGCCCAGCGCCCCTCTCAAGGACACCCCTGATGTCTCTTTCTGCAGAGCCCAGCGCCCCTCTCGAGGACACCCCTGATGTCTCTTTCTGCAGAGCCCAGCGCCCTCTCAAGGACACCCCTGATGTCTCTTTCTGCAGAGCCCAGCGCCCCTCTCAAGGACACCCCTGATGTCTCTTTCTGCAGAGCCCAGCACCCCTCTCGAGGACACCCCTGATGTCTCTTTCTGCAGAGCCCAGCGCCCCTCTCGAGGAAACACCCTGACGTCTCTTCCTGCAGAGCCCAGCGCCCCTCTCAAGGACACCCCTGATGTCTCTTTCTGCAGAGCCCAGCGCCCCTCTCAAGGACACCCCTGATGTCTCTTTCTGCAGAGCCCAGCACCCCTCTCAAGGACACCCCTGATGTCTCTTTCTGCAGAGCCCAGCGCCCCTCTCGAGGACACCCCCTGATGTCTCTTCCTGCAGAGCCCAGAGCCCCTCTCGAGGACACCCCCTGACGTCTCTTCCTGCAGAGCCTCCCTCTCAAGGACACCTGATGTCTCTTCCTGCAGAGCCCAGCGCCCCTCTCAAGGACACCCCCTGATGTCTCTTGCTGCAGAGCCCAGCGCCCCTCTCGAGGACACCCCCTGATGTCTCTTGCTGCAGAGCCCAGCGCCCCTCTCGAGGACACCCCTGATGTCTCTTGCTGCAGAGCCCAGCGCCCCTCTCGAGGACACCCCCTGATGTCTCTTCCTGCAGAGTCCAGCGCCCATCTCGAGGACACTCCCTGACGTCTCTTGCTGCAGAGCCCAGCGCCCCTCTTGAGGACACCCCCTGATGTCTCTTCCTGCAGAGCCCAGCGCCCCTCTCGAGGACACCCCTGATGTCTCTTCGTGCAGAGCCCAGCGCCCCTCTCGAGGACACCCCCTGATGTCTCTTTCTGCAGAGCCCAGCGCCCCTCTCGAGGACACCCCTGATGTCTCTTTCTGCAGAGCCCAGCGCCCCTCTCTAGGACACCCCCTGACGTCTCTTCGTGCAGAGCCCAGCGCCCCTCTCAAGGACACCCCCTGATGTCTCTTTCTGCAGAGCCCAGCGCCTCTCTCGGGGTTCAGCCTTGAGCTGTGGAAGAGAGTAAAGTGCCTTAGAGGTAAAGTTGCAGCTTTGCAATCTGGCCGCTTGTCTTCCAATTCTGGCCACGTAATTTGGCCTCAAATGGGGTGTTTTAGGGTGAATCATGTTAGATGCCGGTGTAATGTACTGTACATATGTGCACTGTACTTCTGTGCATTGTGGAAACACTGCACAATTTGCTGCTCCTGACACAGGTTCCAACACTCCCTGACGTCTCTTGCCGTAGAGCCCAGCGCCCCTCTCGAGGACACCCCCTGACGTCTCTTCCTGCAGAGCCCAGCGCCCCTCTCGAGGACACCCCCTGATGCCTCTTCCTGCAGAGCCCAGCGCCCCTCTCGAGGACACCTCCTGATGTCTCTTCCTGCAGAGCCCAGCGCCCCTCTCGAGGACACCCCTTGATGCCTCTTCCTGCAGAGCCCAGCGCCCCTCTCGAGGACACCTCCTGATGTCTCTTCCTGCAGAGCCCAGCGCCCCTCTCGAGGACACCCCCTGATGTCTCTTGCTGCAGAGCCCAGCGCCCCTCTGAGGATTCCCCCTGACGACTCTTGTTGCAGAGCCCAGCGCCCCTCTCAAGGACACCTCCTGATGTCTCTTCATGCAGAGCCCAGCGCCCCTCTGAGGGACACCCCCTGATGTCTCTTCGTGCAGAGCCCAGCGCCCCTCTGAGGGACACCCCTGATGTCTCTTGCTGCAGAGCCCAGCGCCCCTCTCAAGGACACCCCTGATGTCTCTTGCTGCAGAGCCCAGCGCCCCTCTCGAGGACACCTCCTGATGTATCTTCCTGCAGAGCCCAGCGCCCCTCTCGAGGACACCCACTGATGTCTCTTCGTGCAGAGCCCAGCGCCCCTCTCGAGGACACCCCCTGATGTCTCTTGCTGCAGAGCCCAGCGCCCCTCTCGAGGACACCCCCTGATGTCTCTTGCTGCAGAGCCCAGCGCCCCTCTCGAGGACACCCCTGATATCTCTGAGGGACACCCCCTGATATTTCTTGCTGCAGAGCCCAGCGCCCCTCTCAAGGACACCTCCTGATGTCTCTTCCTGCCAAGCCCAGCGCCCCTCTCGAGGACACCCTCTGATGTCTCTTGCTGTAGAGCCCAGCGCCCCTCTCGAGGACACCCCCTGATGTCTCTTCCTGCAGAGCCCAGCGCCCATCTCGAGGACACCCCCTGATGCCTCTTCCTGCAGAGCCCAGCGCCCCTCTCGAGGACACCTCCTGATGTCTCTTCCTGCAGAGCCCAGCGCCCCTCTCGAGGACACCCCCTGATGACTCTTGCTGCAGAGCCCAGCGCCCCTCTCGAGGACACCCCCTGATGTCTCTTGCTGTAGAGCCCAGCGCCCCTCTCGAGCTCACCCCCTGATGTCTCTTCTTGCAGAGCCCAGCGACCCTCTCAAGGACACCTCCTGATGCCTCTTCCTGCAGAGCCCAGCGCCCCTCTCGAGGAAACCTCCTGATGTCTCTTCCTGCAGAGCCCAGCGCCACTCTCGAGGACACCCCCTGATGTCTCTTGCTGCAGAGCCCAGCGCCCCTCTCGAGGACACCCCCTGATGTCTCTTGCTGCAGAGCCCAGCGCCCCTCTCGAGGACACCCCCTGGTATCTCTGAGGGACACCCCCTGATATTTCTTGCTGCAGAGCCCAGCGCCCCTCTCAAGGACACCTCCTGATGTCTCTTCCTGCCGAGCCCAGCGCCCCTCTCAAGGACACCCTCTGATGTCTCTTCCTGCAGGGCCCAGCCCCCTCTCGAGGACACCCCTGATCTCTCTTGCCGCAGAGCCCAGCGCCCCTCTCGAGGACACCCCCTGACGTCTCTTCCTGCAGAGCCCAGCGCCCCTCTCAAGGACACCCCTGGAATCTCTTCCTGCAGAGCCCAGAGCCCCTCTCGAGGACACCCCCTGACGTCTCTTCCTGCAGAGCCCAGCGCCCCTCTCAAGGACACCCCCTGGAATCTCTTCCTGCAGAGCCCAGAGCCCCTCTCGAGGACACCCCCTGATGTGTCTTGCTGCAGAGCCCAGCGCCCCTCTCGAGGACACCCCCTGATGTCTCTTGATGCAGCGCCCAGCGCCCCTCTCGAGGACACCCCCTGATATCTTTGAGGGACACCCCCTGATATTTCTTGCTGCTGAGCCCAGCGCCCCTCTCAAGGACACCTCCTGATGTCTCTTCCTGCCGAGCCCAGCGCCCTCTCGAGGACACCCCCTGATGTCTCTTCCTGCAGAGCCCAGCGCCCCTCTCAAGGACACCCCCTGATGCCTCTTCCTGCAGAGCCCAGTGCCCCTCTCGAGGACACCTCCTGATGTCTCTTCCTGCAGAGCCCAGCGCCTTTCTCGAGGACACCCCCTGATGTCTCTTGCTGCAGAGCCCAGCGCCCCTCTCGAGGACACCCCCTGATGTCTCTTGCTGTAGAGCCCAGCGCCCCTCTCGAGCTCACCCCCTGATGTCTCTTCTTGCAGAGCCCAGCGACCCTCTCGAGGACACCTCCTGATGCCTCTTCCTGCAGAGCCCAGCGCCCCTCTCGAGGAAACCTCCTGATGTCTCTTCCTGCAGAGCCCAGCGCCCCTCTCAAGGACACCCCCTGATGTCTCTTGCTGCAGAGCCCAGCGCCCTCTCGAGGACACCCCTGATGTCTCTTGCTGCAGAGCCCAGCACCCCTCTCGAGGACACCCCCTGATATCTCTGAGGGACATCCCCTGATATTTCTTGCTGCAGAGCCCAGCGCCCCTCTCAAGGACACCTCCTGATGTATCTTCCTGCCGAGCCCAGCGCTCCTCTCAAGGACACCCTCTGATGTCTCTTCCTGCAGAGCCCAGCGCCCCTCTCGAGGACACCCCTGATGTCTCTTGCTGCAAAGCCCAGCGCCCCTCTCGAGGACACCCCCTGATGTCTCTTCCTACTGAGCCCAGCGCCCCTCTCGAGGACACCCCTGATGTCTCTTGCTGCAAAGCCCAGCGCCCCTCTCGAGGACTCCCCCTGATGTCTCTTCCTACTGAGCCCAGCGCCCCTCTGAGGGGCACCCCCTGACGTCTCTTTCTGCAGAGCCCAGCACCCCTCTCGAGGACACCCCTGATGTCTCTTTCTGCAGAGCCCAGCGCCCCTCTCGAGGACACACCCTGACGTCTCTTCCTGCAGAGCCCAGCGCCCCTCTCAAGGACACCCCTGATGTCTCTTTCTGCAGAGCCCAGCGCCCCTCTCAAGGACACCCCTGATGTCTCTTTCTGCAGAGCCCAGCGCCCCTCTCAAGGACACCCCTGATGTCTCTTTCTGCAGAGCCCAGCGCCCCTCTCGAGGACACCCCCTGATGTCTCTTCCTGCAGAGCCCAGAGCCCCTCTCGAGGACACCCCCTGACGTCTCTTCCTGCAGAGCCCCCCTCTCAAGGACACCTGATGTCTCTTCCTGCAGAGCCCAGCGCCCCTCTCAAGGACACCCCCTGATGTCTCTTGCTGCAGAGCCCAGCGCCCCTCTCGAGGACACCCCCTGATGTCTCTTGCTGCAGAGCCCAGCGCCCCTCTCGAGGACACCCCCTGATGTCTCTTGCTGCAGAGCCCAGCGCCCCTCTCGAGGACACCCCCTGATGTCTCTTCCTGCAGAGTCCAGCGCCCATCTCGAGGACACTCCCTGACGTCTCTTGCTGCAGAGCCCAGCGCCCCTCTTGAGGACACCCCCTGATGTCTCTTCCTGCAGAGCCCAGCGCCCCTCTCGAGGACACCCCTGATGTCTCTTCGTGCAGAGCCCAGCGCCCTCTCGAGGACACCCCCTGATGTCTCTTTCTGCAGAGCCCAGCGCCCCTCTCGAGGACACCCCTGATGTCTCTTTCTGCAGAGCCCAGCGCCCCTCTCGAGGACACCCCCTGACGTCTCTTCGTGCAGAGCCCAGCGCCCCTCTCAAGGACACCCCCTGATGTCTCTTTCTGCAGAGCCCAGCGCCTCTCTCGGGGTTCAGCCTTGAGCTGTGGAAGAGAGTAAAGTGCCTTAGAGGTAAAGTTGCAGCTTTGCAATCTGGCCGCTTGTCTTCCAATTCTGGCCACGTAATTTGGCCTCAAATGGGGTGTTTTAGGGTGAATCATGTTAGATGCCGGTGTAATGTACTGTACATATGTGCACTGTACTTCTGTGCATTGTGGAAACACTGCACAATTTGCTGCTCCTGACACAGGTTCCAACACTCCCTGACGTCTCTTGCCGTAGAGCCCAGCGCCCCTCTCGAGGACACCCCCTGACGTCTCTTCCTGCAGAGCCCAGCGCCCCTCTCGAGGACACCCCCTGATGCCTCTTCCTGCAGAGCCCAGCGCCCCTCTCGAGGACACCTCCTGATGTCTCTTCCTGCAGAGCCCAGCGCCCCTCTCGAGGACACCCCTTGATGCCTCTTCCTGCAGAGCCCAGCGCCCCTCTCGAGGACACCTCCTGATGTCTCTTCCTGCAGAGCCCAGCGCCCTCTCGAGGACACCCCCTGATGTCTCTTGCTGCAGAGCCCAGCGCCCCTCTGAGGATTCACCCTGACGACTCTTGTTGCAGAGCCCAGCGCCCCTCTCAAGGACACCTCCTGATGTCTCTTCATGCAGAGCCCAGCGCCCCTCTGAGGGACACCCCCTGATGTCTCTTCGTGCAGAGCCCAGCGCCCCTCTGAGGGACACCCCCTGATGTCTCTTGCTGCAGAGCCCAGCGCCCCTCTCAAGGACACCCCTGATGTCTCTTGCTGCAGAGCCCAGCGCCCCTCTCGAGGACACCTCCTGATATATCTTCCTGCAGAGCCCAGCGCCCCTCTCGAGGACACCCACTGATGTCTCTTCGTGCAGAGCCCAGCGCCCCTCTCGAGGACACCCCCTGATGTCTCTTGCTGCAGAGCCCAGCGCCCCTCTCGAGGACACCCCCTGATGTCTCTTGCTGCAGAGCCCAGCGCCCTCTCGAGGACACCCCCTGATATCTCTGAGGGACACCCCCTGATATTTCTTGCTGCAGAGCCCAGCGCCCCTCTCAAGGACACCTCGTGATGTCTCTTCCTGCCGAGCCCAGCGCCCCTCTCGAGGACACCCTCTGATGTCTCTTGCTGTAGAGCCCAGCGCCCCTCTCGAGGACACCCCCTGATGTCTCTTCCTGCAGAGCCCAGCGCCCTCTCGAGGACACCCCCTGATGCCTCTTCCTGCAGAGCCCAGCGCCCCTCTCGAGGACACCTCCTGATGTCTCTTCCTGCAGAGCCCAGCGCCCCTCTCGAGGACACCCCCTGATGACTCTTGCTGCAGAGCCCAGCGCCCCTCTCGAGGACACCCCTGATGTCTCTTGCTGTAGAGCCCAGCGCCCCTCTCGAGCTCACCCCCTGATGTCTCTTCTTGCAGAGCCCAGCGACCCTCTCAAGGACACCTCCTGATGCCTCTTCCTGCAGAGCCCAGCGCCCCTCTCGAGGAAACCTCCTGATGTCTCTTCCTGCAGAGCCCAGCGCCACTCTCGAGGACACCCCTGATGTCTCTTGCTGCAGAGCCCAGCGCCCCTCTCGAGGACACCCCCTGATGTCTCTTGCTGCAGAGCCCAGCGCCCCTCTCGAGGACACCCCTGGTATCTCTGAGGGACACCCCCTGATATTTCTTGCTGCAGAGCCCAGCGCCCCTCTCAAGGACACCTCCTGATGTCTCTTCCTGCCGAGCCCAGCGCCCCTCTCAAGGACACCCTCTGATGTCTCTTCCTGCAGGGCCCAGCCCCCTCTCGAGGACACCCCTGATCTCTCTTGCCGCAGAGCCCAGCGCCCCTCTCGAGGACACCCCCTGACGTCTCTTCCTGCAGAGCCCAGCGCCCCTCTCAAGGACACCCCTGGAATCTCTTCCTGCAGAGCCCAGAGCCCCTCTCGAGGACACCCCTGACGTCTCTTCCTGCAGAGCCCAGCGCCCCTCTCAAGGACACCCCCTGGAATCTCTTCCTGCAGAGCCCAGAGCCCCTCTCGAGGACACCCCCTGATGTCTCTTGCTGCAGAGCCCAGCGCCCTCTCGAGGACACCCCCTGATGTCTCTTGATGCAGCGCCCAGCGCCCTCTCGAGGACACCCCTGATATCTTTGAGGGACACCCCTGATATTTCTTGCTGCTGAGCCCAGCGCCCCTCTCAAGGACACCTCCTGATGTCTCTTCCTGCCGAGCCCAGCGCCCTCTCGAGGACACCCCCTGATGTCTCTTCCTGCAGAGCCCAGCGCCCCTCTCAAGGACACCCCCTGATGCCTCTTCCTGCAGAGCCCAGTGCCCCTCTCGAGGACACCTCCTGATGTCTCTTCCTGCAGAGCCCAGCGCCTTTCTCGAGGACACCCCCTGATGTCTCTTGCTGCAGAGCCCAGCGCCCCTCTCGAGGACACCCCCTGATGTCTCTTGCTGTAGAGCCCAGCGCCCCTCTCGAGCTCACCCCCTGATGTCTCTTCTTGCAGAGCCCAGCGACCCTCTCGAGGACACCTCCTGATGCCTCTTCCTGCAGAGCCCAGCGCCCCTCTCGAGGAAACCTCCTGATGTCTCTTCCTGCAGAGCCCAGCGCCCCTCTCAAGGACACCCCCTGATGTCTCTTGCTGCAGAGCCCAGCGCCCCTCTCGAGGACACCCCCTGATGTCTCTTGCTGCAGAGCCCAGCACCCCTCTCGAGGACACCCCCTGATATCTCTGAGGGACATCCCCTGATATTTCTTGCTGCAGAGCCCAGCGCCCCTCTCAAGGACACCTCCTGATGTATCTTCCTGCCGAGCCCAGCGCTCCTCTCAAGGACACCCTCTGATGTCTCTTCCTGCAGAGCCCAGCGCCCCTCTCGAGGACACCCCTGATGTCTCTTGCTGCAAAGCCCAGCGCCCCTCTCGAGGACACCCCTGATGTCTCTTCCTACTGAGCCCAGCGCCCTCTCGAGGACACCCCTGATGTCTCTTGCTGCAAAGCCCAGCGCCCCTCTCGAGGACTCCCCCTGATGTCTCTTCCTACTGAGCCCAGCGCCCCTCTGAGGGGCACCCCTGACGTCTCTTGCTGCAGAGCCCAGCGCCCTCTCAAGGACACCTCCTGATGTCTCTTCGTGCAGAGCCCAGCGCCACTCTCAAGGACACCCCCTGATGTCTCTTTCTGCAGAGCCCAGCGCCTCTCTCGGGGTTCAGCCTTGAGCTGTGGAAGAGGGTAAAGTGCCTTAGAGGTAAAGTTGCAGCATTGCAATCTGGCCGCTTGTCTTCCAATTCTGGCCACGTAATTTGGCCTCAAATGGGGTGTTTTAGGGCGAATCATGTTAGATGCCGGTGTAATGTACTGTACATATGTGCACTGTACTTCTGTGCGCTGTGGAAACACTGCACAATTTGCTGCTCCTAACACAGGTTCCACCACTCCCTGACGTCTCTTGCCACAGAGCCCAGCGCCCCTCTCGAGGACACCCCCTGACGTCTCTTCCTGCAGAGCCCAGCGCCCCTCTCGAGGACACCCCCTGATGTCTCTTCCTGCAGAGCCCAGTACCCCTCTCGAGGACACCCCTGATGTCTCTTGCTGCAGAGCCCAGCGCCACTCTCGAGGACACCCCTGATCTCTCTTGCCGCAGAGCCAAGCGCCCCTCTCGAGGACACCTCCTGACGTCTCTTCCTGCAGAGCCCAGCGCCCCTCTCGAGGACATCCCCTGATGTCTCTTCCTGCAGAGCCCAGCGCCCCTCTCAAGGACACCCCTGATGTCTCTTGCTGCAGAGCCCAACGCCCCTCTTGAGGACACCTCCTGATGTATCTTCCTGCAGAGCCCAGCGCCCTCTCGAGGATACCCCCTGATGTCTCTTGCTGCAGAGCCCAGCGCCCCTCTCGAGGACACCCCCTGATGTCTCTTGCTGCAGAGCCCAGTGCCCCTCTCGCGGACACCCCCTGATGTCTCTTCCTGCAGAGCCTAGAGCCCCTCTCGAGGACACCCCCTGATGTCTCTTGCTGCAGAGCCCAACGCCACTCTCTCGAGGACACCCCTGATGTCTCTTCCTGCAGAGCCTACCGCCTCTCTCGAGCTCACTCCCTGATGTCTCTTCCTGCAGAGCCCAGCGCCCCTCTCAATGACACCCCCTGATGACTCTTCCTGCAGAGCCCAGCGCCCCTCTCGAGGACACCCCCTGATGTCTCTTCCTGCAGAGTCCAGCGCCCCTCTCGAGGACACTCCCTGACGTCTCTTGCTGCAGAGCCCAGCGCCCCTATCGAGGACACCCCCTGATGTCTCTTCCTGCAGAGCCCAGCGCCCCTCTCGAGGACACCCCCTGATGTCTCTTGCTGCAGAGCCCAGCGCCCCTCTCGAGGACACCCCTGATCTCTCTTGCTGCAGAGCCCAGTGCCCCTCTCAAGGACACCTCCTGATGTCTCATCCTGCAGAGCCCAGCGCCCCTCCCTAGGATACCCCTGATGTCTCTTCCTGCAGAGCCCAGCGCCCCTCTTGAGGACACCCCTGATGTCTCTTACTGCAAAGCCCAGCGCCCCTCTCGAGGACACCCCTGATGTCTCTACCTGCAGAGCCCAGCGCCACTCTGAGGGACACCCCCTGATGTCTCTTCCTGCAGAGCCCAGTGCCCCTCTCGAGGACACCCCTGATCTCTCTTGCTACAGAGCCCAGCGCCCCTCTCAAGGACACCTCCTGATGTCTCTTCCTGCAGAGCCCAGCGCCCCTCTCAAGGACACCCCCTGATGTCTCTTCCTGCAGAGCCCAGCGCCCTCTCGAGGACACCCCTGATGTCTCTTGCTGCAAAGTCCAGCTTCCCTCTCGAGGACGCCCCTGATATCTCTGAGGGACACCCCTGATATCTCTTGCTGCAGAGCCCAGTGCCCGTCTCAAGGACACCTCCTGATGTCTCTTCGTGCAGAGCCCAGCGCCCCTCTCAAGGACACCCCCTGATGTCTCTTCCTGCAGAGCCCAGCGCCCCTCTCAAGGACACCCCCTGATATCTCTTCTTGCAGAGCCCAGCGCCCCTCTCGAGGACACCCCTGATGTCTCTTGCTGCAAAGCCCAGCGCCCCTCTCTAGGACACCCCCTGATGTCTCTTCCTACTGAGCCCAGCGCCCCTCTGAGGGATACCCCCTGACGTCTCTTGCTGCAGAGCCCAGCGCCCTCTCAAGGACACCTCTTGATGTCTCTTCGTGCAGAGCCCAGCGCCCCTCTCGAGGACACCCCCTGATGTCTCTTCCTGCAGAGCCCAGTACCCCTCTCGAGGACACCCCTGATGTCTCTTGCTGCAGAGCCCAGCGCCCCTCTCGAGGACACCCCTGATCTCTTTTGCCGCAGAGCCCAGCGCCCCTCTTGAGGACACCCCCTGACGTCTCTTCCTGCAGAGCCCAGCGCCCCTCTCGAGGACATCCCCTGATGTCTCTTCCTGCAGAGCCCAGCGCCCCTCTCAAGGACACCCCTGATGTCTCTTGCTGCAGAGCCCAGCGCCCCTCTCGAGGACACTTCCTGATGTATCTTCCTGCAGAGCCCAGCGCCCCTCTCGAGGACACCCCCTGATGTCTCTTCGTGCAGAGCCCAGCGCCCCTCTCAAGGACACCCCTGATGTCTCTTTCTGCAGAGCCCAGCGCCCCTCTCGAGGACACCCCTGATGTCTCTTTCTGCAGAGCCTAGCGCCCCTCTCAAGGACACCCCTGATGTCTCTTTCTGCAGAGCTCAGCGCCCCTCTCAAGGACACCTCCTGATGTCTCTTCGTGCAGAGCCCAGCGCCCCTCCCTAGGATACCCCCTGATGTCTCTTCCTGCAGAGCCCAGCGCCCCTCTTGAGGACACCCCTGATGTCTCTTACTGCAAAGCCCAGCGCCCCTCTCAAGGACACCTCCTGATGTCTCTTCCTGCAGAGCCCAGCGCCCCTCTCAAGGACACCCCCTGATGTCTCTTCCTGCAGAGCCCAGCGCCCCTCTCGAGGACACCCCTGATGTCTCTTGCTGCAAAGCCCAGCTTCCCTCTCGAGGACGCCCCTGATATCTCTGAGGGACACCCCTGATATCTCTTGCTGCAGAGCCCAGTGCCCGTCTCAAGGACACCTCCTGATGTCTCTTCGTGCAGAGCCCAGCGCCCCTCTCAAGGACACCCCCTGATGTCTCTTCCTGCAGAGCCCAGCGCCCTCTCAAGGACACCCCCTGATATCTCTTCTTGCAGACCCCAGCGCCCCTCTCAAGGACACCTCTTGATGTCTCTTCGTGCAGAGCCCAGCGCCCCTCTCGAGGACACCCCCTGATGTCTCTTCCTGCAGAGCCCAGTACCCCTCTCGAGGACACCCCTGATGTCTCTTGCTGCAGAGCCCAGCGCCCTCTCGAGGACACCCCTGATCTCTTTTGCCGCAGAGCCCAGCGCCCCTCTTGAGGACACCCCCTGACGTCTCTTCCTGCAGAGCCCAGCGCCCCTCTCGAGGACATCCCCTGATGTCTCTTCCTGCAGAGCCCAGCGCCCCTCTCAAGGACACCCCTGATGTCTCTTGCTGCAGAGCCCAGCGCCCCTCTCGAGGACACTTCCTGATGTATCTTCCTGCAGAGCCCAGCGCCCTCTCGAGGACACCCCCTGATGTCTCTTCGTGCAGAGCCCAGCGCCCCTCTCAAGGACACCCCTGATGTCTCTTTCTGCAGAGCCCAGCGCCCCTCTCGAGGACACCCCTGATGTCTCTTTCTGCAGAGCCTAGCGCCCCTCTCAAGGACACCCCTGATGTCTCTTTCTGCAGAGCTCAGCGCCCCTCTCAAGGACACCTCCTGATGTCTCTTCGTGCAGAGCCCAGCGCCCCTCTCAAGGACACCCCTGATGTCTCTTTCTGCAGAGCCCAGCGCCCCTCTCGAGGACACCCCCTGACGTATCTTCCTGCAGAGCCCAGCGCCCCTCTCGAGGACACCCCCTGATGTCTCTTTCTGCAGAGCCCAGAGCCTCTCTCGTGGTTCAGCCTTGAGCTGTGGAAGAGGGTAAAGTGCCTTAGAGGTAAAGTTGCAGCATTGCAATCTGGCCGCTTGTCTTCCAATTCTGGCCACGTAATTTGGCCTCAAATGGGGTGTTTTAGGGCGAATCATGTTAGATGCCGGTGTAATGTACTGTACATATGTGCACTGTACTTCTGTGCGTTGTGGAAACACTGCACAATTTGCTGCTCCTGACACAGGTTCCAACACTCCCTGACATCTCTTGCCGCAGAGCCCAGCGCCCTCTCGAGGACACCCCCTGACGTCTCTTCCTGCAGAGCCCAGCGCCCCTCTCGAGGACACCCCCTGATGTCTCTTCCTGCAGAGCCCAGCGCCCCTCTCGAGGACACCCCTGATGTCTCATGCTGCAGAGCCCAGCGCCCCTCTCAAGGACACCCCTGATCTCTCTTGCTGCAGAGCCCAGCGCCCCTCTCAAGGACACCCCCTGATGTCTCTTGCTGCAGAGCCCAGCGCCCCTCTCGAGGACACCCCCTGATGTCTCTTGCTGCAGAGCCCAGCGCCCCTCTCGAGGACACCCCCTGATGTCTCTTGCTGCAGAGCCCAGCGCCCCTCCCGAGGACACCCCCTGATGTCTCTTGCTGCAGAGCCCAGCACCACTCTCGAGGACACCCCCTGATGTCTCTTGCTGCAGAGCCCAGCGCCCCTCTCGAGGACACCCCCTGATGTCTCTTGCTGCAGAGCCCAGCGCCCCTCTCAAGGACACCCCCTAATGTCTCTTCCTGCAGAGCCCAGTACCCCTCTCGAGGACACCCCTGATGTCTCTTGCTGCAGAGCCCAGCACCTCTCTCAAGGACACCCCCTGATGTCTCTTGCTGCAGAGCCCAGCGCCCCTCTCGAGGACACCCCCTGATGTCTCTTGCTGCAGAGCCCAGCGCCCCTCTCGAGGACACCCCCTGATGTCTCTTGCTGCAGAGCCCAGCGCCCCTCTCGAGGACACCCCCTGATATCTCTGAGGGACACCCCCTGATATTTCTTGCTGCAGAGCCCAGCGCCCCTCTCAAGGACACCTCCTGATGTCTCTTCCTGCCGAGCCCAGCGCCCCTCTCGAGGACACCCCCTGATGTCTCTTGCTGTAGAGCCCAGCGCCCCTCTCGAGGACACCCCCTGATGTCTCTTCCTGCAGAGCCCAGCGCCCCTCTCGAGGACACCCTCTGATGCCTCTTCCTGCAGAGCCCAGCGCCCCTCTCGAGGACACCTCCTGATGTTTCTTCCTGCAGAGCCCAGCGCCCCTCTCGAGGACACCCCCTGATGCCTCTTCCTGCAGAGCCCAGCGCCCCTCTCGAGGACACCTCCTGATGTCTCTTCCTGCAGAGCCCAGCGCCCCTCTCGAGGACACCCCCTGATGTCTCTTGCTGCAGAGCCCAGCGCCCCTCTGAGGGGCACCCCCTGACGTCTCTTGCTGCAGAGCCCAGCGCCCCTCTCAAGGACACCTCCTGATGTCTCTTCGTGCAGAGCCCAGCGCCCCTCTGAGGGATACCCCCTGATGTCTCTTCGTGCAGAGCCCAGCGCCCCTCTGAGGGACACCCCCTGATGTCTCTTGCTGCAGAGCCCAGCGCCCCTCTCAAGGACACCCCTGATGTCTCTTGCTGCAGAGCCCAGAGCCCCTCTCGAGGACACCTCCTGATGTATCTTCCTGCAGAGCCCAGCGCCCCTCTCGAGGACACCCCTGATGTCTCTTCGTGCAGAGCCCAGCGCCCCTCTCAAGGACACCCCTGATGTCTCTTTCTGCAGAGCCCAGCGCCCCTCTCGAGGACACCCCTGATGTCTCTTTCTGCAGAGCCCAGCGCCCCTCTCAAGGACACCCCTGATGTCTCTTTCTGCAGAGCCCAGCGCCCCTCTCAAGGACACCCCTGATGTCTCTTTCTGCAGAGCCCAGCACCCCTCTCGAGGACACCCCTGATGTCTCTTTCTGCAGAGCCCAGCGCCCCTCTCGAGGACACCCCCTGATGTCTCTTCCTGCAGAGCCCAGCGCCCCTCTCGAGGACACCCCTGATGTCTCTTTCTGCAGAGCCCAGCGCCCCTCTCAAGGACACCCCTGATGTCTTTTTCTGCAGAGCCCAGCGCCCCTCTCAAGGACACCCCTGATGTCTCTTTCTGCAGAGCCCAGCGCCCCTCTCGAGGACACCCCCTGATGTCTCTTCCTGCAGAGCCCAGAGCCCCTCTCGAGGACACCCCCTGACGTCTCTTCCTGCAGAGCCCCCCTCTCAAGGACACCTGATGTTTCTTCCTGCAGAGCCCAGCGCCCCTCTCAAGGACACCCCTGATGTCTCTTGCTGCAGAGCCCAGAGCCCCTCTCGAGGACACCCCCTGATGTCTCTTCCTACTGAGCCCAGCGCCCCTCTCGAGGACACCCCTGATGTCTCTTGCTGCAAAGCCCAGCGCCCCTCTCGAGGACTCCCCCTGATGTCTCTTCCTACTGAGCCCAGCGCCCCTCTGAGGGGCACCCCCTGACGTCTCTTGCTGCAGAGCCCAGCGCCCCTCTCAAGGACACCTCCTGATGTCTCTTCGTGCAGAGCCCAGCGCCCCTCTCAAGGACACCCCCTGATGTCTCTTTCTGCAGAGCCCAGCGCCTCTCTCGGGGTTCAGCCTTGAGCTGTGGAAGAGGGTAAAGTGCCTTAGAGGTAAAGTTGCAGCATTGCAATCTGGCCGCTTGTCTTCCAATTCTGGCCACGTAATTTGGCCTCAAATGGGGTGTTTTAGAGCGAATCATGTTAGATGCTGGTGTAATGTACTGTACATATGTGCACTGTACTTCTGTGCGCTGTGGAAACACTGCACAATTTGCTGCTCCTGACACAGGTTCCACCACTCCCTGACGTCTCTTGCCGCAGAGCCCAGCGCGCCTCTGAAGGACACCCCCTGACGTCTCTTCCTGCAGAGCCCAGCGCCCCTCTCGAGGACACCCCCTGATGTCTCTTCCTGCAGAGCCCAGTACCCCTCTCGAGGACACCCCTGATGTCTCTTGCTGCAGAGCCCAGCGCCACTCTCGAGGACACCCCTGATCTCTCTTGCCGCAGAGCCAAGCGCCCCTCTCGAGGACACCCCCTGACGTCTCTTCCTGCAGAGCCCAGCGCCCCTCTCGAGGACATCCCCTGATGTCTCTTCCTGCAGAGCCCAGCGCCCCTCTCAAGGACACCCCTGATGTCTCTTGCTGCAGAGCCCAACGCCCCTCTCGAGGACACCTCCTGATGTATCTTCCTGCAGAGCCCAGCGCCCCTCTCGAGGATACCCCCTGATGTCTCTTGCTGCAGAGCCCAGCGCCCTCTCGAGGACACCCCCTGATGTCTCTTGCTGCAGAGCCCAGTGCCCCTCTCGCGGACACCCCCTGATGTCTCTTCCTGCAGAGCCTAGAGCCCCTCTCGAGGATACCCCCTGATGTCTCTTGCTGCAGAGCCCAGCGCCCCTCTCGAGGACACCCCTGATGTCTCTTCCTGCAGAGCCTACCGCCTCTCTCGAGCTCACTCCCTGATGTCTCTTCCTGCAGAGCCCAGCGCCCCTCTCAACGACACCCCCTGATGACTCTTCCTGCAGAGCCCAGCGCCCCTCTCGAGGACACCCCCTGATGTCTCTTCCTGCAGAGTCCAGCGCCCCTCTCGAGGACACCCCTGATGTCTCTTACTGCAAAGCCCAGCGCCCCTCTCGAGGACACCCCCTGATGTCTCTTCCTGCAGAGCCCAGCGCCACTCTGAGGGACACCCCCTGATGTCTCTTCCTGCAGAGCCCAGTGCCCCTCTCGAGGACACCCCTGATCTCTCTTGCTACAGAGCCCAGCGCCCCTCTCAAGGACACCTCCTGATGTCTCTTCCTGCAGAGCCCAGCGCCCCTCTCAAGGACACCCCCTGATGTCTCTTCCTGCAGAGCCCAGCGCCCCTCTCGAGGACACCCCTGATGTCTCTTGCTGCAAAGCCCAGCGTCCCTCTCGAGGACGCCCCCTGATATCTCTGAGGGACACCCCCTGATATCTCTTGCTGCAGAGCCCAGTGCCCGTCTCAAGGACACCTCCTGATGTCTCTTCGTGCAGAGCCCAGCGCCCCTCTCAAGGACACCCCCTGATGTCTCTTCCTGCAGAGCCCAGCGCCCCTCTCAAGGACACCCCCTGATATCTCTTCTTGCAGAGCCCAGCGCCCCTCTCGAGGACACCCCTGATGTCTCTTGCTGCAAAGCCCAGCGCCCCTCTCTAGGACACCCCCTGATGTCTCTTCCTACTGAGCCCAGCGCCCCTCTGAGGGATACCCCCTGACGTTTCTTGCTGCAGAGCCCAGCGCCCCTCTCAAGGACACCTCTTGATGTCTCTTCGTGCAGAGCCCAGCGCCCTCTCGAGGACACCCCTGATGTCTCTTCCTGCAGAGCCCAGTACCCCTCTCGAGGACACCCCTGATGTCTCTTGCTGCAGAGCCCAGCGCCCCTCTCGAGGACACCCCTGATCTCTTTGCCGCAGAGCCCAGCGCCCCTCTTGAGGACACCCCCTGACGTCTCTTCCTGCAGAGCCCAGCGCCCCTCTCGAGGACATCCCCTGATGTCTCTTCCTGCAGAGCCCAGCGCCCCTCTCAAGGACACCCCTGATGTCTCTGGCTGCAGAGCCCAGCGCCCCTCTCGAGGACACTTCCTGATGTATCTTCCTGCAGAGCCCAGCGCCCCTCTCGAGGACACCCCCTGATGTCTCTTCGTGCAGAGCCCAGCGCCCCTCTCAAGGACACCCCTGATGTCTCTTTCTGCAGAGCCCAGCGCCCCTCTCGAGGACACCCCTGATGTCTCTTTCTGCAGAGCCTAGCGCCCCTCTCAAGGACACCCCTGATGTCTCTTTCTGCAGAGCTCAGCGCCCTTCTCAAGGACACCTCCTGATGTCTCTTCGTGCAGAGCCCAGCGCCCCTCTCAAGGACACCCCTGATGTCTCTTTCTGCAGAGCCCAGCGCCCTCTCGAGGACACCCCTGACGTATCTTCCTGCAGAGCCCAGCGCCCCTCTCGAGGACACCCCCTGATGTCTCTTTCTGCAGAGCCCAGCGCCTCTCTCGTGGTTCAGCCTTGAGCTGTGGAAGAGGGTAAAGTGCCTTAGAGGTAAAGTTGCAGCATTGCAATCTGGCCGCTTGTCTTCCAATTCTGGCCACGTAATTTGGCCTCAAATGGGGTGTTTTAGGGCAAATCATGTTAGATGCCGGTGTAATGTACTGTACATATGTGCACTGTACTTCTGTGCGTTGTGGAAACACTGCACAATTTGCTGCTCCTGACACAGGTTCCAACACCCCCTGACGTCTCTTCCTGCAGAGCCCAGCGCCCCTCTCGAGGACACCCCCTGATGTCTCTTCCTGCAGAGCCCAGCGCCCCTCTCGAGGACACCCCTGATGTCTCATGCTGCAGAGCCCAGCGCCCCTCTCAAGGACACCCCTGATCTCTCTGCTGCAGAGCCCAGCGCCCCTCTCAAGGACACCCCCTGATGTCTCTTGCTGCAGAGCCCAGCGCCCCTCTCGAGGACACCCCCTGATGTCTCTTGCTGCAGAGCCCAGCGCCCCTCTCGAGGACACCCCCTGATGTCTCTTGCTGCAGAGCCCAGCGACCCTCCCGAGGACACCCCCTGATGTCTCTTGCTGCAGAGCCCAGCGCCCCTCTCGAGGACACCCCTGATGTCTCTTGCTGCAGAGCCCAGCGCCCCTCTCGAGGACACCACCTGATGTCTCTTGCTGCACAGCCCAGCGCCCCTCTCAAGGACACCCCCTAATGTCTCTTCCTGCAGAGCCCAGTACCCCTCTCGAGGACACCCCCTGATGTCTCTTGCTGTAGAGCCCAGTGCCCCTCTCGAGGACACCCCCTGATGTCTCTTCCTGCAGAGCCCAGCGCCCCTCTCGAGGACACCCCCTGATATTTCTTGCTGCAGAGCCCAGCGCCCCTCTCAAGGACACCTCCTGATGTCTCTTCCTGCCGAGCCCAGCGCCCCTCTCGAGGACACCCCCTGATGTCTCTTGCTGTAGAGCCCAGTGCCCCTCTCGAGGACACCCCTGATGTCTCTTCCTGCAGAGCCCAGCGCCCTCTCGAGGACACCCTCTGATGCCTCTTCCTGCAGAGCCCAGCGCCCCTCTCGAGGACACCTCCTGATGTCTCTTCCTGCAGAGCCCAGCGCCCTCTCGAGGACACCCCCTGATGCCTCTTCCTGCAGAGCCCAGCGCCCCTCTCGAGGACACCTCCTGATGTCTCTTCCTGCAGAGCCCAGCGCCCCTCTCGAGGACACCCCCTGATGTCTCTTGCTGCAGAGCCCAGCGCCCCTCTGAGGGGCACCCCTGACGTCTCTTGCTGCAGAGCCCAGCGCCCCTCTCAAGGACACCTCCTGATGTCTCTTCATGCAGAGCCCAGCGCCCCTCTGAGGGATACCCCATGATGTCTCTTCGTGCAGAGCCCAGCGCCCCTCTGAGGGACACCCCCTGATGTCTCTTGCTGCAGAGCCCAGCGCCCCTCTCAAGGACACCCCTGATGTCTCTTGCTGCAGAGCCCAGAGCCCCTCTCGAGGACACCTCCTGATGTATCTTCCTGCAGAGCCCAGCGCCCTCTCGAGGACACCCCCTGATGTCTCTTCGTGCAGAGCCCAGCGCCCCTCTCAAGGACACCCCTGATGTCTCTTTCTGCAGAGCCCAGCGCCCCTCTCGAGGACACCCCTGATGTCTCTTTCTGCAGAGCCCAGCGCCCCTCTCGAGGACACCCCTGATGTCTCTTTCTGCAGAGCCCAGCGCCCCTCTCAAGGACACCCCTGATGTCTCTTTCTGCAGAGCCCAGCACCCCTCTCGAGGACACCCCTGATGTCTCTTTCTGCAGAGCCCAGCGCCCCTCTCAAGGACACCCCTGATGTCTCTTTCTGCAGAGCCCAGCGCCCTCTCGAGGACACCCCTGATGTCTCTTCCTGCAGAGCCCAGAGCCCCTCTCGAGGACACCCCCTGACGTCTCTTCCTGCAGAGCCCCCCTCTCAAGGACACCTGATGTTTCTTCCTGCAGAGCCCAGCGCCCCTCTCAAGGACACCCCTGATGTCTCTTGCTGCAGAGCCCAGAGCCCCTCTCGAGGACACCCCCTGATGTCTCTTCCTACTGAGCCCAGCGCCCCTCTCGAGGACACCCCTGATGTCTCTTGCTGCAAAGCCCAGCGCCCCTCTCGAGGACTCCCCCTGATGTCTCTTCCTACTGAGCCCAGCGCCCCTCTGAGGGGCACCCCTGACGTCTCTTGCTGCAGAGCCCAGCGCCCCTCTCAAGGACACCTCCTGATGTCTCTTCGTGCAGAGCCCAGCGCCCCTCTCAAGGACACCCCCTGATGTCTCTTTCTGCAGAGCCCAGCGCCTCTCTCGGGGTTCAGCCTTGAGCTGTGGAAGAGGGTAAAGTGCCTTAGAGGTAAAGTTGCAGCATTGCAATCTGGCCGCTTGTCTTCCAATTCTGGCCACGTAATTTGGCCTCAAATGGGGTGTTTTAGGGCGAATCATGTTAGATGCCGGTGTAATGTACTGTACATATGTGCACTGTACTTCTGTGCGCTGTGGAAACACTGCACAATTTGCTGCTCCTGACACAGGTTCCACCACTCCCTGACGTCTCTTGCCGCAGAGCCCAGCGCCCCTCTCGAGGACACCCCCTGACGTCTCTTCCTGCAGAGCCCAGCGCCCCTCTCGAGGACACCCCCTGATGTCTCTTCCTGCAGAGCCCAGTACCCCTCTCGAGGACACCTGTGAGAAGTTGGCCTGGTATATGCTGTTCACTAATTAAAGTGGACACCTTGCACCAGGGCAAATCGACTCTTATGGTAGATAGGTTTAAGACAACCTTTTAAAGAAAGCTATCCTAGTGGTAGCTGTGGAGAGCAGCCTTCAGGCTAAGTCTCGGAGGAATGTAAAGCAGCTTGTTTTACCATATAATCTCTTGAATCACCAAATGAAAAGACACCACACAGGTATATATATCAAATATATATGTATTTATTTCTAAATAACTCTCTACTAATCTCTTTATGAGATTAGAAGACAAACATATGCACAAATCAACGTTTCACAATAAGTTAAGCACAAAATATGGCTGGGGCCCTAGGGGCGTACCAGACCATATACTAAGTAAGAGACTTAGAAACAACGACTTGCAAGGAGGCAAGGCCTAGGGCCTTCAGAAGTGCTGGGGCCTCACGAAACCACCCAAGGCAGGTAAGTAAAGGACCCACGGGGGACGCGTGCAGTGTGGATACACAGGCGCGAATCGCCGTTAACTTCAATGGGGCAAGTCGCGGTTGGAAATAAAGAGTTTTAGGATACTTCGGGAGAACCTACAAGCAAGTCACTTACAGGGTAAGTAGTTCTAGGGCCCACACCCACAGGAGCACCGTAGTGCTGGAGTTACCTCACCCAGGGAAGCCGGGTGCACAGGTGTCCTTGGGTGTCGGGTCGCGGCGTCGTTTTCAATGGCGAACAAAGAAGACTTGCTGCTTGCGGGAGCTGAAGAAGTGTCCGGTGGAATCCAAGCCTGGATTCTGAAGAAGGATGACCTGAAAGCAGAGGGGACAGTGTTCAAAGTCACTTGGCAGTGACCCGGGGCAAGGAAGATGGATGCCCACCGTCGTCGGTTGATTCAGGTCGGTTGCGGGTGCCTTGACTCTTCAGCCACGTGGTCCAGGAGGCGTCGACGACGACCAGGAGCTGGATTCGGTGTGTCCCTCGACGTCTGCAGCTGACTGCGGTGTCGGCAACTCGATAGGAGCAAACAAGCCTTGGCAGCAGCAAGTCTCGGGGAGATGAAGAAAAGTCGATGGCGCAGACCAGCAAGGTCTGAGGGACTCACCCAGCGAGGGTAAGTCAGGGCAGGCCTGGAGCAACCAGGGGAGCCCTTTGGTTTCTTTAAGAAGTCTTCTGGGGACCCACAAACCAGCGGGCAAGGGATCGCGAAGACACCTCGGGCGGAATCACTCAACAGGGGCCCACGGTCACTCGGGACGGTGTAGGCCTCTGATCTTCGGAGGGATTCCTGCTGGAGGTCGGGACCACACGTGGTCCAAAGCACAAGTTCGTAGAACGTTGTGAAGGGGTTGCACTCGACAATAGTGCACGGTACCCAGGGGTCGCGGTTCCTCGTTACTCGTGGGGTCCACTTGCCTCAGCTTCGCTGGGGACTCACGATGGCCTGGGAGAGGTCAGGAAATCCACTTCTTGGGCTGCAGGGACTTCGGACTCCGGCGGGAGCGGCGTAGTTTGCGACCGTCGTTGTCGTTTTTGGTGCCTGCCAAGCAGGGGAGTCACTCCTTGACTCCAAGGGAGATTCTTCTGTCTTCCAAAGGTAGTGGAACATCGAAGGGCCAGGATTCTTCTGTAGAGCGTCGTCCAGGGGTTATCTGCTTTGCAATGGCAAGGTTCCCCCTCTTATACTAAAAAGAGGGGATGGACTAGCTCTATGACCCCACCTATGGGAGGGTCAAGGGAGGGGTGGCTACACCCACTTCCCTTTGTCCAGTTTCGCGCCAGAGCAGGGGCAGGTAGCCCCTGAGCTGGTTTGAACTGGCATATGCACAGAGGAGCCTTCTGCTCCCCCAGTGCAGGAATTCAAAGCACTCTAAGAGTGCACCCACCCAGCCCCAATACACTAAACCCTGTCTGGAAGGTGGTTACACCTCCCTGTGACAGGATGCCTATTGTTGGGCTTCCTCCACTGTGAGTTTCGGTCATCAGCAGGAGGGCAGCCCAGTGTCTGTGACTGGTGGCATCCATTTTGTGATGCCAGGGCTCTTTAGGATTCTACCGCGTTTCCACAGCAGGTACATGTCTTATCCCTCTAGAAGGGTGGAATGCTACCCCCGCCGCCAAGATTGGCGGGGGGTAGTATTCCAAGATGTTTGACACCAAACACGACATGTTTTGATGCAGCCATTCCAAAGTTAGCATTTACCGCGAGGATATAATGCACTTAAGAGTATATGGTTTAACCGCATCCACAAACAGCACCAGAGAATGGACTCTGAGAACTGCAGAGGGGCCCTGCTCATGCAGAGGCACCCCCTCACATAGAAGCCAAGCACCCTGCCCTCAGGAATGATAGGGCCTGCCTTAGGGGTGACTGATAGGTTTATATGTGTGTGCAGGAGAGATATAGGAAACCTATATCTCAGTGAGGGGTGCTAGCACCACCTCACCCAGGCTGCAGTAGCAGGCCTGTGGTGTCAGATTTAGACTGCTTCCCAGGGGTGGCATAACACATGCTGCAGCCCCTGGTAGGCCTGTGAAGTACCTATGCCCTTGGCACCTAAGGTACCATATACTAGGGACTCATAAGGCACCACAGTATCCAATCACTAGTGCACCTAGAGTGCACTCCATGTCGTTTAGAGAGAGCAGATAGACTGGGGCCCTGAATAGCAGGGTCCCAGTCCAACTAAGTCATAAACCAGCAAAACACCATAAAAAAGTGGGGGCAACCATATAGTCAGATTCCACCTTCCTACATAACCCCCCCCAAACGAAAGGAGATAAGGCTAACCTTGGCCAGTTGAGCCTTTATTGACTAAGTGGCCATATAAGGAAGCACCTGCACTAGCATGGTTGCCCCCTGTCTTATGGTCCACTAAGCAATCCCTCACCCTAAGGGTATGAGAGGGTCTCCACCATGGGGAATCACTACCTGTGGTGTGCTTTGGTAAAGTACCAGGCTGGTGAGGTGTCTGAGTAGGGAAGTGTGGCCCTAGGAATGTTGGCCTCAGCTTTCTCAGCTCACTGGTCACCATGTATGCCTGTCTTTCCATGACTGAGTGGTACTCTGCTCTAAGGGTCAACCTTTGACTGCCTACAGCCGGGGGTTGGGTCCCTTTGGGTGGAACACTGGAGGGACATGGCATGTTTGGAACCTTTTGGTCCCAGGTTTGCCCTTGCCTAACAGAGTCCTTCTGGGGGAGGTCCCTACATAAAGGTATGGGGGATCCCTCAGTGGGTTGAGGAATTTCTACCTGGCTAGGGCTACTAGCCTGGGTGCCCCTAATCTGCTGATGGGGGGTTCCTCTGGACAGGGGGCCCTGGGGGGTCCACTGACCTCCCTGACCTCTGCAGCCCTGGGCTGACTGAGGCAGGGTAGAGAGGGGCAGGTTACCTGCTCCAGACTGGGTACCACCTTGTAAGGGTCCTCTGCCATCAGGGGGTGGCCAGGCCAGGCCTGACTACCTCTGTGGCAGTTCCTTCACTAGGGGTAGGGTCAGTTCCCTGAGGAGGCTGACCCTTACCTACTGTCTGGAGGGAAGAAGACTTTTCTTCAACCCTTGTGCTCTCTTCTGGGGGAGAGTGGGCCATTCTTCCAGGCTCCATCTCTCCAAAATCTTGGGCTGGGGCTGTGGCCATCACAGCCCCACTAACCTTTACAGGGACACCCAACATCTTCAGATGGGTTTGGTGTTCAATTTCAGCCCAGGCTGAAATTTCCAGATCATTGCCCATCAGGCAATCTACAGGTAAGGTTGGGGACACTGCCACTCTCTTTGGGCCTGTGACTCCCTCCCAGCTGAGATTGACTATGGCCATGGGGTGATCTGTTCTGACACCATCAATGTTGGTCACCTGGTATTTAAACTCAGGTAAAAGCTGGTGAGGGGGGACTAGTTTCCCTGCCACCATGGTGACACTAGCCCCTGTGTCCCTAAATGCCACAGCTTTCTGACCATTAATTATTGGCTCCAGTCTGTACCTGCCCAATGCTATGGGACCCATGGTAAAGGTGGCATATCCTACACCACCATCAGAATCTGAGGAGTCTGTTGAGGGGGTCCTGTCTAAACTAGGGCCCACCTCTGTTCCTCTTGCAAACGCACCTAACTTTTTGGGTGCACTACTCCCAACTGGAGGATTACTACTGGTAGTACCAGGAGGGGTGGTAGTAGTTGTTGGAGGAACATTTTCTTTATTGCCATTCCTGGGACAACTGGGATCAGATTTCCAGTGCCCAGGCTTTTTACAGACATGGCAATAGGGTTTCTTTTCAGGAGAGGAAGGAGTTTGGGACCCACCCCCAGAAGAGGAATTTTGGGGCCCTGCAGTGGACTTATCCTTGGATTTATCCCCACCTTTCTCTTGGGACTTGGTAGAATCTTTCTTGTGGTCACCACCCTGATTCTTAGGCCTTACCCTGGTTCTGACCCATTTGTCTGCCTTCTTTCCCAATTCTTGGGGAGAGGTCAGATCAGAGTCCACCAGGTACTGGTGTAAAAGCTGGTTTTGACAATTATTAAGGATCTGTTCTCTCATCATTAGATTATAAAATCCTTTGAAATCAGTAACCCTACTGCCAACCAGCCAACCCTCCAGAGCCTTGGATGCACAATCTACAAAGTCAGTCCAGTCCTGAGTCTGTGCCTTCTGGGTATCTCTGAACTTCAACCTGTACTGCTCAGTGGTTAAGCCAAACCCATCTATCAGTGCACTCTTCAGGACTTCATAATTATCAGCATCCTCTTCTCTAACAGTGAGGAGCTTGTCTCTACCTTTATCTGAAAAGGAGAGCCACAAGATTGCTGCCCACTGCTTTTGGGGGACCTGCTGTACTCTACAGGCCCTCTCCATAGCAGTTATCCACTTGTGGATATCATCCCCACTCTGGTAGGGAGGAACAACCTTGCTCAGGTTCCTATGGTCAGGGACATATTCTCTGCCTCTAGGGACACTGTTGCTGCCACCAGGGGGTTCTAAACCCTCCCTTCTGGAAGCTCTCTGGATCTCCAGGGCTTCTCTATCCAGTGCCAACTGCTTGGTTCTGAGGGCCACTTTGGCTTCCTCATACTGGAGCAGTTTGCACCTTCTCTCAGAGGAGGTCTCTCTTAAGTTAAAGTATGAGCTCCTCTCTTGGACAAATTCTCTGCCAGAGTGATAAGAGTGCTCAGATTCCCTGGAAGGGGATCTGTGCCTCTCATCCACTCTGCCAGTTCTCTTAGGGAGAACTCCTCTGTCCTGTTCAGGCTCCTTGAAGCCTGGCCCTTCAACCACAGAGTCTTGGTCATTCGGATTGTCCTCATCTGACCCAGATACTATGATTGACCCACCCACTGATTCAGACCCCTTAGCTCCTAGAGCCAATCTAAGGTCATCTGCTGTCAGCAGATCTATCAGGTGCAGGGTTGAGGGACTCTGTCCTAGCCTCAGGTGTCTGTCAACACACATGGCTCTCAAGTCAGAGAAAGCCATGTCCTTATACTGAGGCTGAGTGGATCCACTGGGTCCACCCCTTAAGGACATTCTAGTGTTGTGCAGTGTTGTACTACCTACACTAGTTTGTGGCCTACTGATCCTAGCTTGAGCTGTGGAAAGGGTGTGCTATCCCTTGGCACACAGCTCTAAGTTCAGTAGAACTTATTGATACTAAGCTTGACTTTATATGTACCTTGAGTACCTATAATGGTTTTCAGTTAGTAATTCAAATAGAGATTTTCTGGTAAAACAATGGCAAGCTGGAATCCCACACGCTGCCCACCAATGTGAGAAGTTGGCCTGGTATATGCTGTTCACTAATTAAAGTGGACACCTTGCACCAGGGCAAATCGACTCTTATGGTAGATAGGTTTAAGACAACCTTTTAAAGAAAGCTATCCTAGTGGTAGCTGTGGAGAGCAGCCTTCAGGCTAAGTCTCGGAGGAATGTAAAGCAGCTTGTTTTACCATATAATCTCTTGAATCACCAAATGAAAAGACACCACACAGGTATATATATCAAATATATATGTATTTATTTCTAAATAACTCTCTACTAATCTCTTTATGAGATTAGAAGACAAACATATGCACAAATCAACGTTTCACAATAAGTTAAGCACAAAATATGGCTGGGGCCCTAGGGGCGTACCAGACCATATACTAAGTAAGAGACTTAGAAACAACGACTTGCAAGGAGACAAGGCCTAGGGCCTTCAGAAGTGCTGGGGCCTCACGAAACCACCCAAGGCAGGTAAGTAAAGGACCCACGGGGGACGCGTGCAGTGTGGATACACAGGCGCGAATCGCCGTTAACTTCAATGGGGCAAGTCGCGGTTGGAAATAAAGAGTTTTAGGATACTTCGGGAGAACCTACAAGCAAGTCACTTACAGGGTAAGTAGTTCTAGGGCCCACACCCACAGGAGCACCGTAGTGCTGGAGTTACCTCACCCAGGGAAGCCGGGTGCACAGGTGTCCTTTGGTGTCGGGTCGCGGCGTCGTTTTCAATGGCGAACAAAGAAGACTTGCTGCTTGCGGGAGCTGAAGAAGTGTCCGGTGGAATCCAAGCCTGGATTCTGAAGAAGGATGACCTGAAAGCAGAGGGGACAGTGTTCAAAGTCACTTGGCAGTGACCCGGGGCAAGGAAGATGGATGCCCACCGTCGTCGGTCGCTTCAGGTCGGTTGCGGGTGCCTTGACTCTTCAGCCACGTGGTCCAGGAGGCGTCGACGACGACCAGGAGCTGGATTCGGTGTGTCCCTCGACGTCTGCAGCTGACTGCGGTGTCGGCAACTCGATCGGAGCCAACAAGCCTTGGCAGCCGCAAGTCTCGGGGAGATGAAGAAAAGTCGATGGCGCAGACCAGCAAGGTCTGAGGGACTCACCCAGCGAGGGTAAGTCAGGGCAGGCCTGGAGCAACCAGGGGAGCCCTTTGGTTTCTTTAAGAAGTCTTCTGGGGACCCACAAGCCAGCGGGCAAGGGATCGCGAAGACACCTCGGGCGGAATCACTCAACAGGGGCCCACGGTCACTCGGGACGGTGTAGGCCTCTGATCTTCGGAGGGATTCCTGTTGGAGGTCGGGACCACACGTGGTCCAAAGCACAAGTTCGTAGAACGTTGTGAAGGGGTTGCACTCGACAATAGTGCACGGTACCCAGGGGTCGCGGTTCCTCGTTACTCGTGGGGTCCACTTGCCTCAGCTTCGCTGGGGACTCACGATGGCCTGGGAGAGGTCAGGAAATCCACTTCTTGGGCTGCAGGGACTTCGGACTCCGGCGGGAGCGGCGTAGTTTGCGACCGTCGTTGTCGTTTTTGGTGCCTGCCAAGCAGGGGAGTCACTCCTTGACTCCAAGGGAGATTCTTCTGTCTTCCAAAGGTAGTGGAACGTCGAAGGGCCAGGATTCTTCTGTAGAGCGTCGTCCAGGGGTTATCTGCTTTGCAATGGCAAGGTTCCCCCTCTTATACTAAAAAGAGGGGATGGACTAGCTCTATGACCCCACCTATGGGAGGGTCAAGGGAGGGGGTGGCTACACCCACTTCCCTTTGTCCAGTTTCGCGCCAGAGCAGGGGCAGGTAGCCCCTGAGCTGGTTTGAACTGGCATATGCACAGAGGAGCCTTCTGCTCCCCCAGTGCAGGACTTCAAAGCACTCTAAGAGTGCACCCACCCAGCCCCAATACACTAAACCCTGTCTGGAAGGTGGTTACACCTCCCTGTGACAGGATGCCTATTGTTGGGCTTCCTCCACTGTGAGTTTCGGTCATCAGCAGGAGGGCAGCCCAGTGTCTGTGACTGGTGGCATCCATTTTGTGATGCCAGGGCTCTTTAGGATTCTACCGCGTTTCCACAGCAGGTACATGTCTTATCCCTCTAGAAGGGTGGAATGCTACCCCCGCCGCCAAGATTGGCGGGGGGTAGTATTCCAAGATGTTTGACACCAAACACGACATGTTTTGATGCAGCCATTCCAAAGTTAGCATTTACCGCGAGGATATAATGCACTTAAGTAGTATATGGTTTAACCGCATCCACAAACAGCACCAGAGAATGGACTCTGAGAACTGCAGAGGGGCCCTGCTCATGCAGAGGCACCCCCTCACATAGAAGCCAAGCACCCTGCCCTCAGGATTGATAGGGCCTGCCTTAGGGGTGACTGATAGGTTTATATGTGTGTGCAGGAGAGATATAGGAAACCTATATCTCAGTGAGGGGTGCTAGCACCACCTCACCCAGGCTGCAGTAGCAGGCCTGTGGTGTCAGATTTAGACTGCTTCCCAGGGGTGGCATAACACATGCTGCAGCCCCTGGTAGGCCTGTGAAGTACCTATGCCCTTGGCACCTAAGGTACCATATACTAGGGACTCATAAGGCACCACAGTATCCAATCACTAGTGCACCTAGAGTGCACTCCATGTCGTTTAGAGAGAGCAGATAGACTGGGGCCCTGAATAGCAGGGTCCCAGTCCAACTAAGTCATAAACCAGCAAAACACCATAAAAAAAGTGGGGGCAACCATATAGTCAGATTCCACCTTCCTACATAACCCCCCCAAACGAAAGGAGATAAGGCTAACCTTGGCCAGTTGAGCCTTTATTGACTAAGTGGCCATATAAGGAAGCACCTGCACTAGCATGGTTGCCCCCTGTCTTATGGTCCACTAAGCAATCCCTCACCCTAAGGGTATGAGAGGGTCTCCACCATGGGGAATCACTACCTGTGGTGTGCTTTGGTAAAGTACCAGGCTGGTGAGGTGTCTGAGTAGGGAAGTGTGGCCCTAGGAATGTTGGCCTCAGCTTTCTCAGCTCACTGGTCACCATGTATGCCTGTCTTTCCATGACTGAGTGGTACTCTGCTCTAAGGGTCAACCTTTGACTGCCTACAGCCGGGGGTTGGGTCCCTTTGGGTGGAACACTGGAGGGACATGGCATGTTTGGAACCTTTTGGTCCCAGGTTTGCCCTTGCCTAACAGAGTCCTTCTGGGGGAGGTCCCTACATAAAGGTATGGGGGATCCCTCAGTGGGTTGAGGAATTTCTACCTGGCTAGGGCTACTAGCCTGGGTGCCCCTAATCTGCTGATGGGGGGTTCCTCTGGACAGGGGGCCCTGGGGGGTCCACTGACCTCCCTGACCTCTGCAGCCCTGGGCTGACTGAGGCAGGGTAGAGAGGGGCAGGTTACCTGCTCCAGACTGGGTACCACCTTGTAAGGGTCCTCTGCCATCAGGGGGTGGCCAGGCCAGGCCTGACTACCTCTGTGGCAGTTCCTTCACTAGGGGTAGGGTCAGTTCCCTGAGGAGGCTGACCCTTACCTACTGTCTGGAGGGAAGAAGACTTTTCTTCAACCCTTGTGCTCTCTTCTGGGGAGAGTGGGCCATTCTTCCAGGCTCCATCTCTCCAAAATCTTGGGCTGGGGCTGTGGCCATCACAGCCCCACTAACCTTTACAGGGACACCCAACATCTTCAGATGGGTTTGGTGTTCAATTTCAGCCCAGGCTGAAATTTCCAGATCATTGCCCATCAGGCAATCTACAGGTAAGGTTGGGGACACTGCCACTCTCTTTGGGCCTGTGACTCCCTCCCAGCTGAGATTGACTATGGCCATGGGGTGATCTGTTCTGACACCATCAATGTTGGTCACCTGGTATTTAAACTCAGGTAAAAGCTGGTGAGGGGGGACTAGTTTCCCTGCCACCATGGTGACACTAGCCCCTGTGTCCCTAAATGCCACAGCTTTCTGACCATTAATTATTGGCTCCAGTCTGTACCTGCCCAATGCTATGGGACCCATGGTAAAGGTGGCATATCCTACACCACCATCAGAATCTGAGGAGTCTGTTGAGGGGGTCCTGTCTAAACTAGGGCCCACCTCTGTTCCTCTTGCAAAAGCACCTAACTTTTTGGGTGCACTACTCCCAACTGGAGGATTACTACTGGTAGTACCAGGAGGGGTGGTAGTAGTTGTTGGAGGAACATTTTCTTTATTGCCATTCCTGGGACAACTGGGATCAGATTTCCAGTGCCCAGGCTTTTTACAGACATGGCAATAGGGTTTCTTTTCAGGAGAGGAAGGAGTTTGGGACCCACCCCCAGAAGAGGAATTTTGGGGCCCTGTAGTGGACTTATCCTTGGATTTATCCCCACCTTTCTCTTGGGACTTGGTAGAATCTTTCTTGTGGTCACCACCCTGATTCTTAGGCCTTACCCTGGTTCTGACCCATTTGTCTGCCTTCTTTCCCAATTCTTGGGGAGAGGTCAGATCAGAGTCCACCAGGTACTGGTGTAAAAGCTGGTTTTGACAATTATTAAGGATCTGTTCTCTCATCATTAGATTATAAAATCCTTTGAAATCAGTAACCCTACTGCCAACCAGCCAACCCTCCAGAGCCTTGGATGCACAATCTACAAAGTCAGTCCAGTCCTGAGTCTGTGCCTTCTGGGTATCTCTGAACTTCAACCTGTACTGCTCAGTGGTTAAGCCAAACCCATCTATCAGTGCACTCTTCAGGACTTCATAATTATCAGCATCCTCTTCTCTAACAGTGAGGAGCTTGTCTCTACCTTTATCTGAAAAGGAGAGCCACAAGATTGCTGCCCACTGCTTTTGGGGGACCTGCTGTACTCTACAGGCCCTCTCCATAGCAGTTATCCACTTGTGGATATCATCCCCACTCTGGTAGGGAGGAACAACCTTGCTCAGGTTCCTATGGTCAGGGACATATTCTCTGCCTCTAGGGACACTGTTGCTGCCACCAGGGGGTTCTAAACCCTCCCTTCTGGAAGCTCTCTGGATCTCCAGGGCTTCTCTATCCAGTGCCAACTGCTTGGTTCTGAGGGCCACTTTGGCTTCCTCATACTGGAGCAGTTTGCACCTTCTCTCAGAGGAGGTCTCTCTTAAGTTAAAGTATGAGCTCCTCTCTTGGACAAATTCTCTGCCAGAGTGATAAGAGTGCTCAGATTCCCTGGAAGGGGATCTGTGCCTCTCATCCACTCTGCCAGTTCTCTTAGGGAGAACTCCTCTGTCCTGTTCAGGCTCCTTGAAGCCTGGCCCTTCAACCACAGAGTCTTGGTCATTCGGATTGTCCTCATCTGACCCAGATACTATGATTGACCCACCCACTGATTCAGACCCCTTAGCTCCTAGAGCCAATCTAAGGTCATCTGCTGTCAGCAGATCTATCAGGTGTAGGGTTGAGGGACTCTGTCCTAGCCTCAGGTGTCTGTCAACACACATGGCTCTCAAGTCAGAGAAAGCCATGTCCTTATACTGAGGCTGAGTGGATCCACTGGGTCCACCCTTTAAGGACATTCTAGTGTTGTGCAGTGTTGTACTACCTACACTAGTTTGTGGCCTACTGATCCTAGCTTGAGCTGTGGAAAGGGTGTGCTATCCCTTGGCACACAGCTCTAAGTTCAGTAGAACTTATTGATACTAAGCTTGACTTTATATGTACCTTGAGTACCTATAATGGTTTTCAGTTAGTAATTCAAATAGAGATTTTCTGGTAAAACAATGGCAAGCTGGAATCCCACACGCTGCCCACCAATGTGAGAAGTTGGCCTGGTATATGCTGTTCACTAATTAAAGTGGACACCTTGCACCAGGGCAAATCGACTCTTATGGTAGATAGGTTTAAGACAACCTTTTAAAGAAAGCTATCCTAGTGGTAGCTGTGGAGAGCAGCCTTCAGGCTAAGTCTCGGAGGAATGTAAAGCAGCTTGTTTTACCATATAATCTCTTGAATCACCAAATGAAAAGACACCACACAGGTATATATATCAAATATATATGTATTTATTTCTAAATAACTCTCTACTAATCTCTTTATGAGATTAGAAGACAAACATATGCACAAATCAACGTTTCACAATAAGTTAAGCACAAAATATGGCTGGGGCCCTAGGGGCGTACCAGACCATATACTAAGTAAGAGACTTAGAAACAACGACTTGCAAGGAGACAAGGCCTAGGGCCTTCAGAAGTGCTGGGGCCTCACGAAACCACCCAAGGCAGGTAAGTAAAGGACCCACGGGGGACGCGTGCAGTGTGGATACACAGGCGCGAATCGCCGTTAACTTCAATGGGGCAAGTCGCGGTTGGAAATAAAGAGTTTTAGGATACTTCGGGAGAACCTACAAGCAAGTCACTTACAGGGTAAGTAGTTCTAGGGCCCACACCCACAGGAGCACCGTAGTGCTGGAGTTACCTCACCCAGGGAAGCCGGGTGCACAGGTGTCCTTTGGTGTCGGGTCGCGGCGTCGTTTTCAATGGCGAACAAAGAAGACTTGCTGCTTGCGGGAGCTGAAGAAGTGTCCGGTGGAATCCAAGCCTGGATTCTGAAGAAGGATGACCTGAAAGCAGAGGGGACAGTGTTCAAAGTCACTTGGCAGTGACCCGGGGCAAGGAAGATGGATGCCCACCGTCGTCGGTCGCTTCAGGTCGGTTGCGGGTGCCTTGACTCTTCAGCCACGTGGTCCAGGAGGCGTCGACGACGACCAGGAGCTGGATTCGGTGTGTCCCTCGACGTCTGCAGCTGACTGCGGTGTCGGCAACTCGATCGGAGCCAACAAGCCTTGGCAGCCGCAAGTCTCGGGGAGATGAAGAAAAGTCGATGGCGCAGACCAGCAAGGTCTGAGGGACTCACCCAGCGAGGGTAAGTCAGGGCAGGCCTGGAGCAACCAGGGGAGCCCTTTGGTTTCTTTAAGAAGTCTTCTGGGGACCCACAAGCCAGCGGGCAAGGGATCGCGAAGACACCTCGGGCGGAATCACTCAACAGGGGCCCACGGTCACTCGGGACGGTGTAGGCCTCTGATCTTCGGAGGGATTCCTGCTGGAGGTCGGGACCACACGTGGTCCAAAGCACAAGTTCGTAGAACGTTGTGAAGGGGTTGCACTCGACAATAGTGCACGGTACCCAGGGGTCGCGGTTCCTCGTTACTCGTGGGGTCCACTTGCCTCAGCTTCGCTGGGGACTCACGATGGCCTGGGAGAGGTCAGGAAATCCACTTCTTGGGCTGCAGGGACTTCGGACTCCGGCGGGAGCGGCGTAGTTTGCGACCGTCGTTGTCGTTTTTGGTGCCTGCCAAGCAGGGGAGTCACTCCTTGACTCCAAGGGAGATTCTTCTGTCTTCCAAAGGTAGTGGAACGTCGAAGGGCCAGGATTCTTCTGTAGAGCGTCGTCCAGGGGTTATCTGCTTTGCAATGGCAAGGTTCCCCCTCTTATACTAAAAAGAGGGGATGGACTAGCTCTATGACCCCACCTATGGGAGGGTCAAGGGAGGGGGTGGCTACACCCACTTCCCTTTGTCCAGTTTCGCGCCAGAGCAGGGGCAGGTAGCCCCTGAGCTGGTTTGAACTGGCATATGCACAGAGGAGCCTTCTGCTCCCCCAGTGCAGGACTTCAAAGCACTCTAAGAGTGCACCCACCCAGCCCCAATACACTAAACCCTGTCTGGAAGGTGGTTACACCTCCCTGTGACAGGATGCCTATTGTTGGGCTTCCTCCACTGTGAGTTTCGGTCATCAGCAGGAGGGCAGCCCAGTGTCTGTGACTGGTGGCATCCATTTTGTGATGCCAGGGCTCTTTAGGATTCTACCGCGTTTCCACAGCAGGTACATGTCTTATCCCTCTAGAAGGGTGGGATGCTACCCCCGCCGCCAAGATTGGCGGGGGGGTAGTATTCCAAGATGTTTGACACCAAACACGACATGTTTTGATGCAGCCATTCCAAAGTTAGCATTTACCGCGAGGATATAATGCACTTAAATAGTATATGGTTTAACCACATCCACAAACAGCACCAGAGAATGGACTCTGAGAACTGCAGAGGGGCCCTGCTCATGCAGAGGCACCCCCTCACATAGAAGCCAAGCACCCTGCCCTCAGGATTGATAGGGCCTGCCTTAGGGGTGACTGATAGGTTTATATGTGTGTGCAGGAGAGATATAGGAAACCTATATCTCAGTGAGGGGTGCTAGCACCACCTCACCCAGGCTGCAGTAGCAGGCCTGTGGTGTCAGATTTAGACTGCTTCCCAGGGGTGGCATAACACATGCTGCAGCCCCTGGTAGGCCTGTGAAGTACCTATGCCCTTGGCACCTAAGGTACCATATACTAGGGACTCATAAGGCACCACAGTATCCAATCACTAGTGCACCTAGAGTGCACTCCATGTCGTTTAGAGAGAGCAGATAGACTGGGGCCCTGAATAGCAGGGTCCCAGTCCAACTAAGTCATAAACCAGCAAAACACCATAAAAAAAGTGGGGGCAACCATATAGTCAGATTCCACCTTCCTACATAACCCCCCCAAACGAAAGGAGATAAGGCTAACCTTGGCCAGTTGAGCCTTTATTGACTAAGTGGCCATATAAGGAAGCACCTGCACTAGCATGGTTGCCCCCTGTCTTATGGTCCACTAAGCAATCCCTCACCCTAAGGGTATGAGAGGGTCTCCACCATGGGGAATCACTACCTGTGGTGTGCTTTGGTAAAGTACCAGGCTGGTGAGGTGTCTGAGTAGGGAAGTGTGGCCCTAGGAATGTTGGCCTCAGCTTTCTCAGCTCACTGGTCACCATGTATGCCTGTCTTTCCATGACTGAGTGGTACTCTGCTCTAAGGGTCAACCTTTGACTGCCTACAGCCGGGGGTTGGGTCCCTTTGGGTGGAACACTGGAGGGACATGGCATGTTTGGAACCTTTTGGTCCCAGGTTTGCCCTTGCCTAACAGAGTCCTTCTGGGGGAGGTCCCTACATAAAGGTATGGGGGATCCCTCAGTGGGTTGAGGAATTTCTACCTGGCTAGGGCTACTAGCCTGGGTGCCCCTAATCTGCTGATGGGGGGTTCCTCTGGACAGGGGGCCCTGGGGGTCCACTGACCTCCCTGACCTCTGCAGCCCTGGGCTGACTGAGGCAGGGTAGAGAGGGGCAGGTTACCTGCTCCAGACTGGGTACCACCTTGTAAGGGTCCTCTGCCATCAGGGGGTGGCCAGGCCAGGCCTGACTACCTCTGTGGCAGTTCCTTCACTAGGGGTAGGGTCAGTTCCCTGAGGAGGCTGACCCTTACCTACTGTCTGGAGGGAAGAAGACTTTTCTTCAACCCTTGTGCTCTCTTCTGGGGGAGAGTGGGCCATTCTTCCAGGCTCCATCTCTCCAAAATCTTGGGCTGGGGCTGTGGCCATCACAGCCCCACTAACCTTTACAGGGACACCCAACATCTTCAGATGGGTTTGGTGTTCAATTTCAGCCCAGGCTGAAATTTCCAGATCATTGCCCATCAGGCAATCTACAGGTAAGGTTGGGGACACTGCCACTCTCTTTGGGCCTGTGACTCCCTCCCAGCTGAGATTGACTATGGCCATGGGGTGATCTGTTCTGACACCATCAATGTTGGTCACCTGGTATTTAAACTCAGGTAAAAGCTGGTGAGGGGGGACTAGTTTCCCTGCCACCATGGTGACACTAGCCCCTGTGTCCCTAAATGCCACAGCTTTCTGACCATTAATTATTGGCTCCAGTCTGTACCTGCCCAATGCTATGGGACCCATGGTAAAGGTGGCATATCCTACACCACCATCAGAATCTGAGGAGTCTGTTGAGGGGGTCCTGTCTAAACTAGGGCCCACCTCTGTTCCTCTTGCAAACGCACCTAACTTTTTGGGTGCACTACTCCCAACTGGAGGATTACTACTGGTAGTACCAGGAGGGGTGGTAGTAGTTGTTGGAGGAACATTTTCTTTATTGCCATTCCTGGGACAACTGGGATCAGATTTCCAGTGCCCAGGCTTTTTACAGACATGGCAATAGGGTTTCTTTTCAGGAGAGGAAGGAGTTTGGGACCCACCCCCAGAAGAGGAATTTTGGGGCCCTGCAGTGGACTTATCCTTGGATTTATCCCCACCTTTCTCTTGGGACTTGGTAGAATCTTTCTTGTGGTCACCACCCTGATTCTTAGGCCTTACCCTGGTTCTGACCCATTTGTCTGCCTTCTTTCCCAATTCTTGGGGAGAGGTCAGATCAGAGTCCACCAGGTACTGGTGTAAAAGCTGGTTTTGACAATTATTAAGGATCTGTTCTCTCATCATTAGATTATAAAATCCTTTGAAATCAGTAACCCTACTGCCAACCAGCCAACCCTCCAGAGCCTTGGATGCACAATCTACAAAGTCAGTCCAGTCCTGAGTCTGTGCCTTCTGGGTATCTCTGAACTTCAACCTGTACTGCTCAGTGGTTAAGCCAAACCCATCTATCAGTGCACTCTTCAGGACTTCATAATTATCAGCATCCTCTTCTCTAACAGTGAGGAGCTTGTCTCTACCTTTATCTGAAAAGGAGAGCCACAAGATTGCTGCCCACTGCTTTTGGGGGACCTGCTGTACTCTACAGGCCCTCTCCATAGCAGTTATCCACTTGTGGATATCATCCCCACTCTGGTAGGGAGGAACAACCTTGCTCAGGTTCCTATGGTCAGGGACATATTCTCTGCCTCTAGGGACACTGTTGCTGCCACCAGGGGGTTCTAAACCCTCCCTTCTGGAAGCTCTCTGGATCTCCAGGGCTTCTCTATCCAGTGCCAACTGCTTGGTTCTGAGGGCCACTTTGGCTTCCTCATACTGGAGCAGTTTGCACCTTCTCTCAGAGGAGGTCTCTCTTAAGTTAAAGTATGAGCTCCTCTCTTGGACAAATTCTCTGCCAGAGTGATAAGAGTGCTCAGATTCCCTGGAAGGGGATCTGTGCCTCTCATCCACTCTGCCAGTTCTCTTAGGGAGAACTCCTCTGTCCTGTTCAGGCTCCTTGAAGCCTGGCCCTTCAACCACAGAGTCTTGGTCATTCGGATTGTCCTCATCTGACCCAGATACTATGATTGACCCACCCACTGATTCAGACCCCTTAGCTCCTAGAGCCAATCTAAGGTCATCTGCTGTCAGCAGATCTATCAGGTGCAGGGTTGAGGGACTCTGTCCTAGCCTCAGGTGTCTGTCAACACACATGGCTCTCAAGTCAGAGAAAGCCATGTCCTTATACTGAGGCTGAGTGGATCCACTGGGTCCACCCCTTAAGGACATTCTAGTGTTGTGCAGTGTTGTACTACCTACACTAGTTTGTGGCCTACTGATCCTAGCTTGAGCTGTGGAAAGGGTGTGCTATCCCTTGGCACACAGCTCTAAGTTCAGTAGAACTTATTGATACTAAGCTTGACTTTATATGTACCTTGAGTACCTATAATGGTTTTCAGTTAGTAATTCAAATAGAGATTTTCTGGTAAAACAATGGCAAGCTGGAATCCCACACGCTGCCCACCAATGTGAGAAGTTGGCCTGGTATATGCTGTTCACTAATTAAAGTGGACACCTTGCACCAGGGCAAATCGACTCTTATGGTAGATAGGTTTAAGACAACCTTTTAAAGAAAGCTATCCTAGTGGTAGCTGTGGAGAGCAGCCTTCAGGCTAAGTCTCGGAGGAATGTAAAGCAGCTTGTTTTACCATATAATCTCTTGAATCACCAAATGAAAAGACACCACACAGGTATATATATCAAATATATATGTATTTATTTCTAAATAACTCTCTACTAATCTCTTTATGAGATTAGAAGACAAACATATGCACAAATCAACGTTTCACAATAAGTTAAGCACAAAATATGGCTGGGGCCCTAGGGGCGTACCAGACCATATACTAAGTAAGAGACTTAGAAACAACGACTTGCAAGGAGACAAGGCCTAGGGCCTTCAGAAGTGCTGGGGCCTCACGAAACCACCCAAGGCAGGTAAGTAAAGGACCCACGGGGGACGCGTGCAGTGTGGATACACAGGCGCGAATCGCCGTTAACTTCAATGGGGCAAGTCGCGGTTGGAAATAAAGAGTTTTAGGATACTTCGGGAGAACCTACAAGCAAGTCACTTACAGGGTAAGTAGTTCTAGGGCCCACACCCACAGGAGCACCGTAGTGCTGGAGTTACCTCACCCAGGGAAGCCGGGTGCACAGGTGTCCTTTGGTGTCGGGTCGCGGCGTCGTTTTCAATGGCGAACAAAGAAGACTTGCTGCTTGCGGGAGCTGAAGAAGTGTCCGGTGGAATCCAAGCCTGGATTCTGAAGAAGGATGACCTGAAAGCAGAGGGGACAGTGTTCAAAGTCACTTGGCAGTGACCCGGGGCAAGGAAGATGGATGCCCACCGTCGTCGGTCGCTTCAGGTCGGTTGCGGGTGCCTTGACTCTTCAGCCACGTGGTCCAGGAGGCGTCGACGACGACCAGGAGCTGGATTCGGTGTGTCCCTCGACGTCTGCAGCTGACTGCGGTGTCGGCAACTCGATCGGAGCCAACAAGCCTTGGCAGCCGCAAGTCTCGGGGAGATGAAGAAAAGTCGATGGCGCAGACCAGCAAGGTCTGAGGGACTCACCCAGCGAGGGTAAGTCAGGGCAGGCCTGGAGCAACCAGGGGAGCCCTTTGGTTTCTTTAAGAAGTCTTCTGGGGACCCACAAGCCAGCGGGCAAGGGATCGCGAAGACACCTCGGGCGGAATCACTCAACAGGGGCCCACGGTCACTCGGGACGGTGTAGGCCTCTGATCTTCGGAGGGATTCCTGCTGGAGGTCGGGACCACACGTGGTCCAAAGCACAAGTTCGTAGAACGTTGTGAAGGGGTTGCACTCGACAATAGTGCACGGTACCCAGGGGTCGCGGTTCCTCGTTACTCGTGGGGTCCACTTGCCTCAGCTTCGCTGGGGACTCACGATGGCCTGGGAGAGGTCAGGAAATCCACTTCTTGGGCTGCAGGGACTTCGGACTCCGGCGGGAGCGGCGTAGTTTGCGACCGTCGTTGTCGTTTTTGGTGCCTGCCAAGCAGGGGAGTCACTCCTTGACTCCAAGGGAGATTCTTCTGTCTTCCAAAGGTAGTGGAACGTCGAAGGGCCAGGATTCTTCTGTAGAGCGTCGTCCAGGGGTTATCTGCTTTGCAATGGCAAGGTTCCCCCTCTTATACTAAAAAGAGGGGATGGACTAGCTCTATGACCCCACCTATGGGAGGGTCAAGGGAGGGGGTGGCTACACCCACTTCCCTTTGTCCAGTTTCGCGCCAGAGCAGGGGCAGGTAGCCCCTGAGCTGGTTTGAACTGGCATATGCACAGAGGAGCCTTCTGCTCCCCCAGTGCAGGACTTCAAAGCACTCTAAGAGTGCACCCACCCAGCCCCAATACACTAAACCCTGTCTGGAAGGTGGTTACACCTCCCTGTGACAGGATGCCTATTGTTGGGCTTCCTCCACTGTGAGTTTCGGTCATCAGCAGGAGGGCAGCCCAGTGTCTGTGACTGGTGGCATCCATTTTGTGATGCCAGGGCTCTTTAGGATTCTACCGCGTTTCCACAGCAGGTACATGTCTTATCCCTCTAGAAGGGTGGAATGCTACCCCCGCCGCCAAGATTGGCGGGGGGTAGTATTCCAAGATGTTTGACACCAAACACGACATGTTTTGATGCAGCCATTCCAAAGTTAGCATTTACCGCGAGGATATAATGCACTTAAATAGTATATGGTTTAACCGCATCCACAAACAGCACCAGAGAATGGACTCTGAGAACTGCAGAGGGGCCCTGCTCATGCAGAGGCACCCCCTCACATAGAAGCCAAGCACCCTGCCCTCAGGATTGATAGGGCCTGCCTTAGGGGTGACTGATAGGTTTATATGTGTGTGCAGGAGAGATATAGGAAACCTATATCTCAGTGAGGGGTGCTAGCACCACCTCACCCAGGCTGCAGTAGCAGGCCTGTGGTGTCAGATTTAGACTGCTTCCCAGGGGTGGCATAACACATGCTGCAGCCCCTGGTAGGCCTGTGAAGTACCTATGCCCTTGGCACCTAAGGTACCATATACTAGGGACTCATAAGGCACCACAGTATCCAATCACTAGTGCACCTAGAGTGCACTCCATGTCGTTTAGAGAGAGCAGATAGACTGGGGCCCTGAATAGCAGGGTCCCAGTCCAACTAAGTCATAAACCAGCAAAACACCATAAAAAAAGTGGGGGCAACCATATAGTCAGATTCCACCTTCCTACAACACCCCTGATGTCTCTTGCTGCAGAGCCCAGCGCCACTCTCGAGGACACCCCTGATCTCTCTTGCCGCAGAGCCAAGCGCCCCTCTCGAGGACACCCCCTGACGTCTCTTCCTGCAGAGCCCAGCGCCCCTCTCGAGGACATCCCCTGATGTCTCTTCCTGCAGAGCCCAGCGCCCCTCTCAAGGACACCCCTGATGTCTCTTGCTGCAGAGCCCAACGCCCCTCTCGAGGACACCTCCTGATGTATCTTCCTGCAGAGCCCAGCGCCCCTCTCGAGGATACCCCCTGATGTCTCTTGCTGCAGAGCCCAGCGCCCCCTCGAGGACACCCCCTGATGTCTCTTGCTGCAGAGCCCAGTGCCCCTCTCGCGGACACCCCCTGATGTCTCTTCCTGCAGAGCCTAGAGCCCCTCTCGAGGATACCCCCTGATGTCTCTTGCTGCAGAGCCCAGCGCCCCTCTCGAGGACACCCCTGATGTCTCTTCCTGCAGAGCCTACCGCCTCTCTCGAGCTCACTCCCAGATGTCTCTTCCTGCAGAGCCCAGCGCCCCTCTCAACGACACCCCCTGATGACTCTTCCTGCAGAGCCCAGCGCCCCTCTCGAGGACACCCCCTGATGTCTCTTCCTGCAGAGTCCAGCGCCCCTCTCGAGGACACTCCCTGACGTCTCTTGCTGCAGAGCCCAGCGCCCAGCGCCCCTATCGAGGACACCCCCTGATGTCTCTTCCTGCAGAGCCCAGCGCCCCTCTCGAGGACACCCCCTGATGTCTCTTGCTGCAGAGCCCAGCGCCCCTCTCGAGGACACCCCTGATCTCTCTTGCTGCAGAGCCCAGTGCCCCTCTCAAGGACACCTCCTGATGTCTCATCCTGCAGAGCCCAGCGCCCCTCCCTAGGATACCCCCTGATGTCTCTTCCTGCAGAGCCCGGCGCCCCTCTCGAGGACACCCCTGATGTCTCTTACTGCAAAGCCCAGCGCCCCTCTCGAGGACACCCCCTGATGTCTCTTCCTGCAGAGCCCAGCGCCACTCTGAGGGACACCCCCTGATGTCTCTTCCTGCAGAGCCCAGTGCCCCTCTCGAGGACACCCCTGATCTCTCTTGCTACAGAGCCCAGCGCCCCTCTCAAGGACACCTCCTGATGTCTCTTCCTGCAGAGCCCAGCGCCCCTCTCAAGGACACCCCCTGATGTCTCTTCCTGCAGAGCCCAGCGCCCCTCTCGAGGACACCCCTGATGTCTCTTGCTGCAAAGCCCAGCGTCCCTCTCGAGGACGCCCCCTGATATCTCTGAGGGACACCCCCTGATATCTCTTGCTGCAGAGCCCAGTGCCCGTCTCAAGGACACCTCCTGATGTCTCTTCGTGCAGAGCCCAGCGCCCCTCTCAAGGACACCCCCTGATGTCTCTTCCTGCAGAGCCCAGCGCCCCTCTCAAGGACACCCCTGATATCTCTTCTTGCAGAGCCCAGTGCCCCTCTCGAGGACACCCCTGATGTCTCTTGCTGCAAAGCCCAGCGCCCCTCTCTAGGACACCCCCTGATGTCTCTTCCTACTGAGCCCAGCGCCCCTCTGAGTGATACCCCCTGACGTCTCTTGCTGCAGAGCCCAGCGCCCCTCTCAAGGACACCTCTTGATGTCTCTTCGTGCAGAGCCCAGCGCCCCTCTCGAGGACACCCCCTGATGTCTCTTCCTGCAGAGCCCAGTACCCCTCTCGAGGACACCCCTGATGTCTCTTGCTGCAGAGCCCAGCGCCCCTCTCGAGGACACCCCTGATCTCTTTTGCCGCAGAGCCCAGCGCCCCTCTTGAGGACACCCCCTGATGTCTCTTCCTGCAGAGCCCAGCGCCCCTCTCGAGGACATCCCCTGATGTCTCTTCCTGCAGAGCCCAGCGCCCCTCTCAAGGACACCCCTGATGTCTCTTGCTGCAGAGCCCAGCGCCCCTCTCGAGGACACTTCCTGATGTATCTTCCTGCAGAGCCCAGCGCCCCTCTCGAGGACACCCCCTGATGTCTCTTCGTGCAGAGCCCAGCGCCCCTCTCGAGGACACCCCTGATGTCTCTTTCTGCAGAGCCTAGCGCCCCTCTCAAGGACACCCCTGATGTCTCTTTCTGCAGAGCTCAGCGCCCCTCTCAAGGACACCTCCTGATGTCTCTTCGTGCAGAGCCCAGCGCCCCTCTCAAGGACACCCCTGATGTCTCTTTCTGCAGAGATCAGCGCCCCTCTCAAGGACACCTCCTGATGTCTCTTCGTGCAGAGCCCAGCGCCCCTCTCGAGGACACCCCTGATGTCTCTTTCTGCAGAGCCCAGCGCCCCTCTCAAGGACACCCCTGATGTCTCTTTCTGCAGAGCCCAGCGCCCCTCTCAAGGACACCCCTGATGTCTCTTTCTGCAGAGCCCAGCGCCCCTCTCGAGGACACCCCCTGATGTCTCTTCCTGCAGAGCCCAGAGCCCCTCTCGAGGACACCACCTGACGTCTCTTCCTGCAGAGCCCCCCTCTCAAGGACACCTGATGTCTCTTCCTGCAGAGCCCAGCGCCCCTCTCAAGGACACCCCCTGATGTCTCTTGCTGCAGAGCCCAGCGCCCCTCTCGAGGACACCCCCTGATGTCTCTTGCTGCAGAGCCCAGCGCCCTCTCGAGGACACCCCCTGATGTCTCTTGCTGCAGAGCCCAGCGCCCCTCTCGAGGACACCCCCTGATGTCTCTTCCTGCAGAGTCCAGCGCCCCTCTCGAGGACACTCCCTGACGTCTCTTGCTGCAGAGCCCAGCGCCCCTCTCGAGGACACCCCCTGATGTCTCTTCCTGCAGAGCTCAGCGCCCCTCTCGAGGACACCCCCTGATGTCTCTTCCTGCAGAGCCCAGCGCCCCTCTCGAGTACACCCCTGATGTCTCTTGCTGCAAAGCCCAGCGTCCCTCTCGAGGACGCCCCCTGATATCTCTGAGGGACACCCCCTGATATCTCTTGCTGCAGAGCCCAGTGCCCGTCTCAAGGACACCTCCTGATGTCTCTTCGTGCAGAGCCCAGCGCCCCTCTCAAGGACACCCCCTGATGTCTCTTCCTGCAGAGCCCAGCGCCCCTCTCAAGGACACCCCCTGATATCTCTTCTTGCAGAGCCCAGTGCCCCTCTCGAGGACACCCCTGATGTCTCTTGCTGCAAAGCCCAGCGCCCCTCTCTAGGACACCCCTGATGTCTCTTCCTACTGAGCCCAGCGCCCCTCTGAGTGATACCCCCTGACGTCTCTTGCTGCAGAGCCCAGCGCCCCTCTCAAGGACACCTCTTGATGTCTCTTCGTGCAGAGCCCAGCGCCCCTCTCGAGGACACCCCCTGATGTCTCTTCCTGCAGAGCCCAGTACCCCTCTCGAGGACACCCCTGATGTCTCTTGCTGCAGAGCCCAGCGCCCCTCTCGAGGACACCCCTGATCTCTTTTGCCGCAGAGCCCAGCGCCCCTCTTGAGGACACCCCCTGATGTCTCTTCCTGCAGAGCCCAGCGCCCCTCTCGAGGACATCCCCTGATGTCTCTTCCTGCAGAGCCCAGCGCCCCTCTCAAGGACACCCCTGATGTCTCTTGCTGCAGAGCCCAGCGCCCCTCTCGAGGACACTTCCTGATGTATCTTCCTGCAGAGCCCAGCGCCCCTCTCGAGGACACCCCTGATGTCTCTTCGTGCAGAGCCCAGCGCCCCTCTCAAGGACACCCCTGATGTCTCTTTCTGCAGAGCCCAGCGCCCCTCTCGAGGACACCCCTGATGTCTCTTTCTGCAGAGCCTAGCGCCCCTCTCAAGGACACCCCTGATGTCTCTTTCTGCAGAGCTCAGCGCCCCTCTCAAGGACACCTCCTGATGTCTCTTCGTGCAGAGCCCAGCGCCCCTCTCAAGGACACCCCTGATGTCTCTTTCTGCAGAGATCAGCGCCCCTCTCAAGGACACCTCCTGATGTCTCTTCGTGCAGAGCCCAGCGCCCCTCTCGAGGACACCCCTGATGTCTCTTTCTGCAGAGCCCAGCGCCCCTCTCAAGGACACCCCTGATGTCTCTTTCTGCAGAGCCCAGCGCCCCTCTCAAGGACACCCCTGATGTCTCTTTCTGCAGAGCCCAGCGCCCCTCTCGAGGACACCCCCTGATGTCTCTTCCTGCAGAGCCCAGAGCCCCTCTCGAGGACACCCCCTGACGTCTCTTCCTGCAGAGCCCCCCCTCTCAAGGACACCTGATGTCTCTTCCTGCAGAGCCCAGCGCCCCTCTCAAGGACACCCCCTGATGTCTCTTGCTGCAGAGCCCAGCGCCCCTCTCGAGGACACCCCCTGATGTCTCTTGCTGCAGAGCCCAGCGCCCCTCTCGAGGACACCCCCTGATGTCTCTTGCTGCAGAGCCCAGCGCCCCTCTCGAGGACACCCCCTGATGTCTCTTCCTGCAGAGTCCAGCGCCCCTCTCGAGGACACTCCCTGACGTCTCTTGCTGCAGAGCCCAGCGCCCCTCTCGAGGACACCCCCTGATGTCTCTTCCTGCAGAGCCCAGCGCCCCTCTCGAGGACAACCCTGATGTCTCTTCGTGCAGAGCCCAGCGCCCCTCTCGAGGACACCCCCTGATGTCTCTTTCTGCAGAGCCCAGCGCCCCTCTCGAGGACACCCCTGATGTCTCTTTCTGCAGAGCCCAGCGCCCCTCTCGAGGACACCCCCTGACGTCTCTTCGTGCAGAGCCCAGCGCCCCTCTCAAGGACACCCCTGATGTCTCTTTCTGCAGAGCCCAGCCCCTCTCTCGGGGTTCAGCCTTGAGCTGTGGAAGAGGGTAAAGTGCCTTAGAGGTAAAGTTGCAGCATTGCAATCTGGCCGCTGTCTTCCAATTCTGGCCACGTAATTTGGCCTCAAATGGGGTGTTTTTAGGGTGAATCATGTTAGATGCCGGTGTAATGTACTGTACATATGTGCACTGTACTTCTGTGCGTTGTGGAAACACTGCACAGTTTGCTGCTTCTGACACAGGGTCCAACACTCCCTCCCTAGCACCTCTTGGCGTCTTTATTCTGGGGTCAATGAGACCAACACTTATGCTGCTGGTGAGAAGCGAGATCTGACCTTTGACCCGGTCCCAGGCATGCTGAGACCATCAGCCTCGCAGGCGGTGCTGTGGAGAAATTCAACCACGAAGCGTCGGCCGTGAAAATAGCGTTTAAAACACTTAAACATCCAGCCCTGAAAATACTCTGTAAGAATCGATCCCTGCGCCCTGGTGCGGCCCACTGATTGCAGCGGGGTGTGCTTGATTATACAGCGGTAAATACACAATCAGTGGCTCTGAGCGCTGTTCTATCAACCCTTCTAGATCAACAACAATTAATGTGCGTCACAGGGGATGGAAAAGAAGTGTGTACACCTCTGAGTGCAGAATTACTAAGGGGCATATTATCAAGAACGGCGTTAAAAATTATCGCCGGTTTAGCGGCAGATAACTGCCGCTAAATCGGCGATAATGGGCTTGATAATATGCCCTTGAGAATTCCAATAGAAGCCCATGTTCTGGTGTCAACATGGGCTTCTATTGGAATTCATTTAAACAATCAGAGAGAGAGGGTTTTTAAAGGGGATACTCCTAGTCCCCTAAGGTTAACTGAAAAAACAATTGGAAGGAGTATGCCCCGAGGAGCCAAAGGCTACTACGGGAAGCACGGAAGATGAAGAAATACCCAAGAACATTTCTTTGGTTTCAAAAAGACCCCTCACTCACCAACCTGGTGAATGAATCCACAAGAATATTTCCGTGATGGACCTAATTGTCCACAGGTAAAAAACTGTGGGTGGTGACAAGGTGAAAGGTGATTCATTTTTAACCTTGTCTTATTGCTCCATAATAAAAGTAACAGAGTACAATAAAGATCATTTTACGATCACCACTTCACTGATTCACCAAACCCGCTCCACTGTAATCAGGTGTTGCAGCACACCCGAGTGGCATTCGGCTGCTCGGGTGGGACCCCAATGATGAAGCATGTCACCAACCAGGTTGGTGAGTGAGGGGTCTTTTTGAAACCAAAGACATGTTCTTGGGTATTTCTTCATCTTCCGTGCTTCCCGTAGTAGCCTTGGCTCCTCGGGGCATACTCCTTCCAATTGTTTTTTCTATTGGAATTCTCCAGGGAATATTATCAAGCCCATTATCGCCGCTTTAGCGGCAGTTTTCTGCCGCTAAACCGGCGATAATTTTAACGCCGTTCTTGATAATATGCCTCTAACACTTCCTGTCAGGTCTGTGGTACTTTTGTGAACCCACTGGAGAGTGTTGTGGTGTTTACTTTCAAATGCACATCAGGGTTTGAGTTGGAAAGTTGGCCAAAGTAACACAAATAACTATAGACAGGGACTTGCACCAGAACCTTACAGCTCCTTGAGGCAGGCCTCACAGAGGATGTTTGTGCAAAGGTTTCCCATGTGTGCTGCACTGTACAACACACATACAAGGTGTGAATCACAATAAAGTGTAGTTTTTGTACTTGAAGGCTACACTTCCAGTTCAAAACCTATGCTTGACGGAACACACATCCTTGCACGATGGTGTAAAGGTGCGTGTGTTGTCCATGACAGCGTAAAGTGCACCGGCACCAGGAGAGAGCGAAACAGCGCCATATCTTAGTAGACGTCCTGCTGCTTGTCACTGTCCCTTTCACGCAGCGCAGCAAGTGGGCGCTGTGGGGCCTTCCATCACTTTTTAGTACATTTCCCCCCTGAGGTCTGTTGGGACAGGAGTTTCAGGAGATGGGGACCCAAAATATTTTGAGTGTGGGGAGAGGAGGAGGAGGTTTACGAGTCCCTGGTTTGAGACAAAGGAACAGAAGAGACTTCCCGAACCAGATCCGTGGATACAAAGAATATTGCGTAACAGAGAGAGCCGGGGGGGGGGGAGCAAGGGGACAGTTTAATGGAGGTGGGGGGTCGATGTCATTGAAGGTCGTTTTTTAAAAGTCCCAGTTGTCTCTGGTGCATTTGTCACTCTCTCCAGCTCCCCAGAGATTACTGGGGCAAGAGAGAGACAGAAAAAGAAGAAAGGCAGGAGATGCAGCGATACAGCCAGATTGGAATTGGGAACCAGGTTCGAGTCCCAGCGTCAGCTCAACATCCTGTGATTCTGGGCAAATCACCTAGTTTCCCGGTGCCCAAAAAACATGTGTAATGTACCCTGGGGTGCATTCAAAGGGCTTTAACGCCTTTCAGGCCATATAAAAATGCCAAAGTGTGATGGAGGGAAAGAAGTTGTAAGACAGAATGGATAGAGAAAGGAAGCGGAGCTGGTTTGGACGTTTTTGCCAGAACAGCTTTGGTTCCCAGTCAGCCTAATAGATGAAGCCATCTGAAAAGTCTAACATAAAAGAGCCCAATGAAAGTCACAGAACATCTCGGTTTAATACATCTTTTACAAGTTGGAGATTTATATATAATTCTCCTGCACATCCAATAATCTGAAAGGGTCCTTTCAGGAGGCAATACTGCCAGCCTTAATGTCTTTATTAGCATCTACATTTTCCGGTCACATAAACTTTAATTTGTACAAGACTGCAGGCCAGTGTTAGAAGCCCAGTCAAGCCTTGCGCTGGCATGGAGAGGCGTGGCTCTTCAACTTCACACAAAATGCTGAATAATGGCCAGGGGATGTGATTGGAAAATATGTTCACGTTCTATGATTCAAAAAAGCTTGAATTTCATTCCTAGAGTTGGGGCTGCACGGATGTGTATGAAGCCAGCCCTACATAAACAAGTAGAGGATGGACAGAGAGCTTAAACTAGACACTCACCCCCCTCACAGATCAGGGTTGAATCCATCATCATTCTTTAGCTCACTTTGCCACCCCAGTTCAGACCCAGCCATATGCAAATCAGTCTTGACCCTGTGCCTCATGGGAACAGTCCAGACTGAACTGCAAAGCCAGGTCTTCGCTGGACCGGAAACAATCGGAAACAATCATCCTGGGACCGTTTTCGGGGTAACACCCCTCATCAGCCAGTCTAGCTTGAATCCAGTGGCAAAGTGAGCAAGGGGCCCACGTCTGGGCATACCCTGCCAACTTAGGGCGAACAAAGCAAACACAAGGAGATGATGGACGGAGCGCTGAAACTTTTCAGACACTCACCCCAGTCACAGATCTGGGCTGAATCCATCATCGCTCTTTAGCTCACTTTGCCACCCCAGTTCAGACACAGCTATATACAAATCAGTCTTGACCCTGTGCCTCATGGGAACAGTCCAGACCGAACTGCCAAGCCATGTCTTCCCTGGACCGGAATCAAGCATCCTGGGACCGGTTTCGGAGTAACACCCCTCATCAGCCAGGCTAGCTTGAATCCAGTGGCAAAGTGAGCAAGGGACCCACGTCTGGGCATACCGTGCCAACTTAGGGCGAACAAAGCAAACACAAGGAGATGAAGGACGGAGCGCTGAAACTTTTCAATAATGACAACGTTTTGGAAAGGTGACTCTGTTGTTGGGAGACTGAAATGCACTGATTTCCACCTTGAGTTAGGGTGAGGTGGAAGTTATGAAGGTACACACCTTACTCCATTTGAGAACTCCTGGAGGGTGCGATGAACCCTCCAATCAGAGACTACGGAGGCAACTGCACTGGATGGTCCTGGTGACGTCACAACAGCACACGGTGGTGAAGATGGAGGCCGTGGGGGTCCAGCTGGGGATGAGATGGACTCGCTTCCGGGTTTGGTTACAACAAAAAGCATGAAATAAGCAGAGTGCCTCCTAGGAGAGGCTCCTGTGGAAAGAGCTGCGGATTCACAGGAGAGCTCACAAGGTGAGATGCTGCGGTACGAGCAGGTTATAGATTGCACCCCCCTCCCCTCAGCACATCCACAAACAAGAGCTGTAAAGAGATACGAGGGGGGGGTACAGGATCTGCAGAGGACGCCCAGGTCACTGCTCCGAGGAGTCGCACGAGCCTCTTACAAACAGTCCTCAGAGGAGACAACACTTGGAGCAAACCAGACAAAGAACTGAGACGAAAATGAGCGTCTTTCAGCAGTGAGAAGCAGCGCTGGTCGAGCATCGGACAAGACTGAAGGAACGAAATTATAAAGATAATCAGTCCTTGGTGGCAAGAGTGACTGGGGAAGCATCAGATAAAACATCCTGGCACACCACAAATCTCGGAGGGGGTTGGGGGGGGGGGGGGAATCAGTCCGTGCGTCGCTAAAATGCAGGTTACTGAGGGAGTGTGGGAGGTGTCCCCAGAGCACACAAGCTGGCAGAGTGTACAATATATCAATTCACTCCAGCAGCAAGTGAGACATTCAAGTGCACAACACATGCGAAGCCTTCAGTGCCCCGGCCCTAATGGAAGCCCATACTAGCGCTAATGCGCTGTTCCAGATCTTCCAACCTCGAAGCGCTCTCCACTGTCTGAGAAGAGGGGCGGTGGTGCTTTGTGCCCTCTACCCTCCCCCACAGTCCCTTATGAAAGAGACAAGCTTCTCAGTCTGCCGCCGTGTGCTGGGGTGTTCTCACCCCCACCCCAACAGACTTCGGCTGTGCAGAGACTCACAGCACGGCCTGGAATCCCACTCTGTGGCGGGGTTTCCAGCCCACCTTTTGATGCACCGTGTGATTTCAGCTCTTCGACGGGTGGTCATGTGAAGGGAGCAAACATCGTGTGACACACGGTGGCACCATGTGTGTAGGCAAGTCTGCAGCCCTGTGGATGGAGTACAATACTGGCAACCAGTTGGCCATGAATTATACGGACATATTACATGGAGGCAATCATCCCGCGCTCCTGGTGACCAAAAAGGGATCCGTATGTGAACCTCGAAGATGCAGAATTATTGTGATTCTGGATTTGTTTGACAGGGTTGGACATTGACAAGATTCCGGTGGAAGAGTCCGGCGTAGAATGGACTCCTCAGCCTTGGATGTGTGGCTACTAACGGGGACGTATGGCCACCCTAGAACCCCGCTACTGTTTGCTGCACTTATGGACCTCTGGCATGTCTCTGCGAAGTTCCATAAACCTACTTTGTGGCACAAGTTCATATGATGTGATCCTGAGCTACACTTAAGGGTATATTTGTGAACAAATCACGAGTGCAGCAACCTACCTTGCTGTGCTGTGTGATAAGGAAAGGGCAGCAATGCACTGCACTTATCATTGTACGCTCATTCCTGTCTTTTCCGTTCACTGGCACACAACGTGCTGCCTAGTACTTTTGGGTACTTTCCTGCACAAAATAAGTTTTGCACTGGAAATGAATCAGGAAAAAAAAATGTTGTGCTGGTTAGCATCACCTTTGTGTAAGTAACCCATTGCAAAATGTTTGAGAATCTCCCCCGTCGTCCGTTGGGCCGAATAACTGGGCTCAGCTTTAATTGAACAACAGACACTCGTAGGGAGAGCAAACTGAGGTTCCAATGGCCTTATGCATGGATTCCTTTTGGTCACACTTTTATTTTCTCTCTGCGTAGCAGGTCTCCCACACTCCGCAGTAAGTCCGCTGGGTCCAGCCAGAACTAGGTGAAAAGATCTCCCCTGTTGATGTTTGCAGAAGATTTCAAATTTGTTGGACTCCAGTGGACGCGACTAATCCTTGAGAACTACGTGGTTGCAAAGAGGCTGCTAGTGAACACCATAAAATGTAACGCTATCATATTTGCTAACATCATCCAGGACTGATGATGTTATCTCAAACATGCTCCATCAGCCGGTTCGAGACGAGATAAACAGTAATTTTGCCAACGCCGCCCTCAAGCGATTGTTATGATAAGAAGAGACGTGACCTGTTCAGTCTGCCTCCGCTCCTGTTTATCTCGTCTCCAACCGGCTGGTGGAGCACGTTTGAGATAACATCATTTCCTCAGACCACAACCTCCTGGTGTAGGTCTACCAGCTCCTCAAAATCAGAATCAATTCAAGATCCCAATCCACCGACTCAATAGGATCCCGGGCATTTATTCCTTGCGGCTGTCAATCACTTGCTTCCCTACCCCCAGTCCTGATGAAGACCCGCCTCTGATGCATATTAAGCTGCGCTCCCGCCCAGGGTCGAAACGTCGACGTTGCAGTCACACTAGTCCATGCAGCTTCCCTGACCCCATTATAAAGTCACACTTGGGTCGTGGGTTCATGCTTGTAGGAATGGACAGTTCAACATAACTGTTTTTTGTATTGTCATACATGTTACCCATTTGTATAGTATATGTATAGCACTTTTTCACCTATCACCACAAGTCACCTTTGCTGCACTTCAATCACTTCATCGCCGTGTATTGTATTGCCTTATTGACAGCCATATGCATTGATATGTATATATAATATTCATACAATACAATCGTCATTTTTTTTACCAAAAAATTGTTTTGTCTTTATGGTGTGTTCCATTTATCCCAATTTAGTTCTTGAAAAGTGTTGTTGAACCATTTTCTACATTTTTTACATTAAGTTTGTAATGTTTGCTATTGAAAAAAAAATTCAGGATGTATTACACACATTGAACAAAGGAATTGTCACTCTCCCAACAGTACCACTTCTTTACATATCATACATACCCAGGTTCTGAGGGACACAGGGTTACCCCATTATTGCTAATAGTGCGCATGTTCGGGCGGGTCGGAAAAAATTATCAGCCCAAAACCGAACATGCGCACTCTTTCTGTGCGCTCTGCCGACCAGAGCACCCTTGTGATCATCATGATGTCAGTCGTTATGACGACGACTTCACTGAACCTGCTGCCCCGCCCCCTTCAGAGCCGCTGACTCCTGACTGCCTTGGGCATGGCCCGGTGGCCGACCGGCCCGGGATTAATTTGAAAAGTAAGTAGTGAGTGACGGCGTGCGACGCTTGTGAATGGGGCCTCAATATTAGTGATGCAACGCCCCAGCGCCCTAATGGACGCACCGCCACTGTGGCACAATGGTGCCCGCTTTGGCGCTAGGCGGCACTCAGTGTGCCAATGCAGGGAGAGACCAAGAATGCGCCATATTTTCATCTACATGGCACATTCATGCCCTTTCCATTTGGTGCAGCGCAGCAAGGTGTCTTGCCACATTGTGCTGCGTCAAATGTTAGTAAATCTGCCCCTTGGTTGTGGTTATTTAAGACGTGGCAATTTTTCTGTAATAGCTCTAAAAAAAATCTACAATTTATAAAGAATCTATCAAAGAGCTTCAGAAAAGTGAACTCTAAAAAATAAACCCCAATGGCAAGGTCTGTGGCGCAGCAAAGAGATAGTTTATTCTTTGACTTTCAGTAATTTCGATACCACCCGGGATTGGTAAGTGCTGTGTTTCTTTCTTGGCTGCTGTTTGCTGCCGCACAGAAAGGCGTTTCAAACTTGAGTCCTGTCTTAATGGATAATATTCTGACTCCCCTTTGCTCTTGGGCACATCCACAGCCCGTGCTGCAGATCGAGTAAAACTTGTGTCCAGTCCTAATGGATATTGTTCTGACTGCCCTGTGCTCTTGGGCACATCACAGCCCGTGCTCCAGAGAGGAGGGTTTCCAGGCGCTCTCAGGCTTTCCTCCATCTGTCCTCCCGGAAGGACCGCTCTGGTCGGGCATCACCTGTCTCACTATGACCTTGAGGCCCAAGGGTAGCCGGGTGAAGGTCTCAGCCTGGAGGAGTCACTTATGTTTGTGGGGTCTGGTGAGCTGCGAGGGTGGAGGGGTGTGAGGAGGCGATGCAAACTCAGCGGCAGAGGGAAGAGTTCGGTGCTTTAAGCCCTGCGTAGAGTAACCTGGATACTGGGCAGAGGGATGGCGAGGAAACAGTTTATGTTTTACTGCATCCCAGCGAATAAAAGGGACAGCATCTCACTCCTGCGGATCTCTCTGTAATGAGAATCCTGGGAGTGAGATACAACACCGAGGTCAGAGCTTCAGCCAACGCCCTCATCTCTGTTATACAGATGCGCAGCCCTGGTGAACGGTCCTTGTAAACATTGACCTAACTAAAGTACTGCCCGTAGCACGAGAGAGATGTGCACAGTACCAGAGAGATGTCTGAAGCACTAGAGAGCTGTCCTCAGCACTAGAGAGCTGTCCTCATCACCAGAGAGCTGTCCTCAGCACAAAAGAGCTGTCCTCAGCACTAGACAGCTGTCTTCAGCACTAAAGACCTTTCTTCATTACTAGAGAGCTGCCCTCAACACTAGAGAGCTGTCCTCGGGGATAGAGATTTGTACGCAGCACTCTACAGCTGCCCTCAGCACTAGAGACCTATCCTCATCACCAAAAAGCTGTCCCCAGCACCAGAAAGCTGTTCTCAGGACTAGGGAGTTGTGCTCAGCAAAAGAGACCTCTCTTCTTCACTAGGGAGCTGCCCCCAGTGTTACTAATGCTATAGAAGCAGCCAGAGAGCTGTCCTTAGCACTAGCGAGCTGTCTTCAGCAATAGAGAGCTGTCCTCAGCACTAGGGAGCTGCCCTCAGCACTTGTGAGCTGTCCTCAGCACCAGTGAGCTCTCCTCAGCACCAGTGAGCTGTCCTCAGCACCAGTGAGCTCTCCTCAGCACCAGAGAGCTGTCCTCAGCACCAGTGAGCTCTCCTCAGCACCAGAGAGCTGTCCTAAGCACTAGAGGGCTGTCCTCGGCACTAGAGAGGTGTCCTAGGCACTAGAGAGCTGTCCTAAGCACTAGAGACCTGTCTTCAGCACTAGGGAGCTGTCCTCAGTGCTGCTAATGCTATGGAAGCAGTGAGTGAGCTGTTCTTGGCCCTAGGATTATGTTCTTAATCATACTAATGCTACAGAAGCCATCAGTGAGCTGTCCTCAGAACTAAGGAGCTGTTTTCAGCACTAGGGAGCTGAGATCAGCACTAGAGAGCTGTCCTCAATATGAGAGAGCTGTCCTCATCAGACAGTGAGCTGTCCTCATCACCAGAGAGCTGCCCTCAACACTAATGAGCTGTCATCACCAGAGAGCGGTCCTCAGCACTAGAGACCTGTCTTCAGCACTAGGGAGCTGTCCTCAGTGCTACTAATGCTATGGAAGCAGTGAGTGAGCTGATCTCAGCACTAGAGAGCTGTTTGCAGTACTATTAATGCTATGGAAGCCATCAGTGAGCTGTCCTCGGCACTAGACACCTGTCTTCAGCACTAGGGAGCTGTCCTCAGTGCTGCTAATCCTATGGAAGCAGTGAGTGAGCTGTTCTTGGCCCTAGGATTCTGTTCCTAGTCATGCTATTGCTACAGAAGCCATCAGTGAGCTGTCCTCAGAACTAAGGAGCTGTTTTCAGCACTAGGGAGCTGAGATCAGCACCAGAGAGCTGTCCTCAATATGAGAGAGCTGTCCTCATCAGACAGTGAGCTGTCCTCATCACCAGAGAGCTGTCTTCAGCACTAGAGACCTGTCCTCAGCACTAGGGAGCTGCCCTCAGCATCAGAGAGCTGTCTTCAGCACTAATGAGCTGTCCTCAGCATTGGTGAGCTGTCCTCATCACCAGAAACTTGTCCCAAGCACTAGGGAGCTGTCCTCAGCACCATAGACCTGTCCTTAGCACTAGAGAGCTGTCCTGGGCACCTGTGAGCTGTCCTCAATAACAGTAAAGTGTCCTAGGCTGTGTTAATGTCATGAAAGCAGCCGGAGAGCTGTTCTCAGCACCAGTGAGCTCTCCTCAGCACTAGAGAGCTATCCTCAGCACTAGAGAGCTGTCCTCAGCACTAGGGAGCCGTCCTCAGCACTAGAGAGCTGTCCTTAGCACTAGAGAGCTGTCCTCAGCTACAGAACGCTGTTCTCAGCACTAGGAATTTTGTTCAGCACTAGAGACCTTTCCTCAGAACTATGGAGCTGTCCTCCGTTCTACTAATGGTGCTGTCCTCATCACTAGAGAGCTGTCCTCGGCACTAGAGAGCTGTCCTCGGCACTAGAGACGTGTCTTCAGCACTAGTGTGCTGTCCTCAGTGCTGCTAATGCTATAGAAGCAGTCAGTGTGCTGTCTTCAGCACTATGGCTCTGTCCTCAGTGCTGCTAATGCTTTGGAATAAGTGAGTGAGCTGTTCTCTGCACTAGGGAGCTGTTCTCAGCCCTATAGAGCTGTCCTTAGCACTTGAGAGTTGGCCTCAGCACTAGAGAGCTCGCCTCTGTACCAGGGAGCCGTCCTCAGTGCTGCTAATGCTGCAGTAGCCATCAGTGAGCTGTCCTCAGCACTAGGGAATTGTCCTCTGCACTAGGGAGCTGTCCTCAGTGCTTCTAATGCTATAGAAGTAGTCAGTGAGCTGTCCTCATCGCCAGAGAGCTGTCCTCAGCACCTGAGAGCTATCCTCAGCTCTAGAGAATTCTCCTATGCACTAGGGAGCCGTCCTCGGTGCTGCTAATGCTATGGAAGCAGTGAGTGAGCTATTCTGAGCCCTAGGGAGCTGTCCTCAGTACTACTAATGCTACAAAAGTCATCAGTGAGCTGTCCTCAGAACTAGGGAGTTGTTCTCAGCACTAGAGATCTGTCCTCAGCACTAGAGAGCTGGTCTCATCACCAGAGAACTGTCCTCAGCACTAGAGACCTGTCCGTAGCACCAGAGAGATGTGCACAGTACCAGAGAGATGTCTGTAGCACTAGACAGCTGTCCTCAGCACTAGAGAGCTGTCCTAGGCACCAGAGAGCTGTCCTCAGCACTAGAGAGCTGTCCTCAGCACCAGAGAGCTGCCCACAGCACCAGTAAAGTGTCCTAAGCTGTGTTAATGTCATGGAAATAGCCAGAGAGCTGTCATCAGCACTATTGAGTGCACCTCAGTGCAAGAGAGTTGTCTTCCGCACTAGAGAGCTGTCCTCATTGGCAGACAGCTGTCCTCATCACCCGAGAGCTGTCCTCATCACCAGAGAGCTGTTCTCCTCACCAGAGGGCTGTCCTCCTCACCAGAGGGCTGTCCTCAGCACTAATGAGCTGTCCTCAGCACTGGTGAGCTGTCCTCACCATCAGAGACATGTCCTCAGCACTAGAGAGCTGTACTGGGCACCAATGAGCTGCCATCAGTACCAGTAAAGTGTCCTAAGCTGTATTGATGTCATGGAAGCAGCCAGAGATTTGTTCTCAGCACTAATGAGCTGTCCTCAGCACTGGTGAGCTGCCCTCACCACCAGAGACCTGTCCTCAGCACTAGAGAGCTGTATTGGGCACCAGTGAACTGCCCTCAGTATCAGTAAAGTGTCTTAAGGTGTATTAATGTCATGGAAGCAGCCAGAGATCTGTTCTCAGCACTAGTGAGCTCTCCATAGCACAAGTGAATGCTCGTCAGCACTAGATAGCTGTCCTCAGCACCAGAGAGATGTCCTCAGCACTAGAGAGCTGCCCACCATACCAGTAAAGTGTCCTAAGCTGTGTTAATGTCATGGAAATAGCCAAAGAGCTGTCATCAGCACTATTGAGTGCGCCTCAGTGCAAGAGAGTTGTCTTCCGCACTAGAGAGCTGTCCACATTGGCAGACAGCTGTCCTCATCACCAGAGAGCTGTCCTCATCACCAGAGAGCTGTCCTCTCACCAGAGGGCTGTCCCCCTCACCAGAAGGCTGTCTGCAGCACTAATGAGCTGTCCTCAGCACTGGTGAGCTGTCCTCAGCACTAGTGAGCTGTCCTCACCATCAGAGACATGTCCTCAGCACTAGAGAGCTGTACTGGGCACCAATGAGCTGCCATCAGTACCAGTAAAGTGTCCTAAGATGAATTGATGTCATGGAAGCAGCCAGAGATATGTTCTCAGCACTAATGAGCTATGCTCAGCACTGGTGAGCTGTCCTCACCACCAGAGACCTGTCCTCAGCACTAGAGAGCTGTATTGTGCACCAGTGAGCACCCCTCAGTATCAGTAAAGTGTCCCAAGCTGTATTAATGTCATGGAAGCAGCCAGATATCTGTTTTCAGCACTAGTGAGCTCTCCATAGCACAAGTGAATGCTCGTCAGCACTAGATAGCTATTCTCATCACCAGAGAGCTGTCCTCAGCACTAGAGAGCTGTCCTCAGCACTAGAGTGCTGTCCTCAGCACCAGAGAGATGTTTGTAGCACTAGACAGCTGTCCTCAGCACTAGAGAGCTGTCCTCAGCACTAGAACGCTGTCCTCAGCACTAGAGAGGTGTCCTCATCACCAGAGACCTGTGCTCAGCACTAGAGAGCTGTATTGGGTACCAGTGAGCTGCCCTCAGTATCAGTAAAGTGTCCTAAGCTGTATTAATGTCATGGAAGCAGCCAGAGATTTGTTCTCAGCACTAGAGAGTTGTTTTCCGGACTAGGGCGCTGTCCTGAGCACTTGAGACAATTCCTTAGCACCAGAGAGCTGTTCTCAGCAGTAGAGAGATGTTCTTATCACCAGACAGCTGTCATGGGCACCAGTGAGCTGCCCTCAGGATCAGTGGTGTTTCCTAAATCTTGAAAAATGCATGCCATAGAAGGAGCCAGGTATCTCTCTTTCGAATCTACAGCAGTGAGCTGCCCTCAGAACTAGGGAGTTGTTCTCAGCACTAGAGATCTGTTCTCAGCACTAGAGAGCTGGTCTCATCACCAGAGAGCTGTCCTCAGCACTAGTTAGCTGTCCTCAGCACCAGAGAGCTGTCCTCAGCACTAGAGAGCTGTCCGTAACACCAGAGAGATGTGCACAGTACCAGAGAGATGTCTGTAGCACTATACAGCTGTCCTCAGCACTAGAGAGCTGTCCTAGGCACCAGAGAGCTGTCCTCAGCACTAGAGAGCTGTCCTCAGCACCAGAGAGCTGCCCACAGTACCAGTAAAGTGTCCTAAGCTGTGTTAATGTCATGGAAATAGCCAGAGAGCTGTCATCAGCACTATTGAGTGCGCCTCAGTGCAAGAGAGTTGTCTTCCACACTAGAGAGCTGTCCTCATTGGCAGACAGCTGTCCTCATCACCAGAGAGCTGTCCTCATCACCAGAGAGCTGTCCTCCTCACCGGAGGGCTGTGCTCATCACCAGAGGGCTGACCTCAGCACTAATGAGCTGTCCTCAGCACTGGTGAGCTGTCCTCACCACCAAAGACCTGTCCTCAGCACTAATGAGCTGTCCTCAGCACTGGTGAGCTGTCCTCACCATTAGAGACATGTCCTCAGCACTAGAGAGCTGTACTGGGCACCAATGAGCTGCCATCAGTACCAGTAAAGTGTCCTAAGCTATATTAATGTCATGGAAGCAGACAGAGATATGTTCTCAGCACTAATGAGCTTTCCTCAGCACTGGTGAGCTGCCCTCACCACCAGAGACCTGTCCTCAGCACTAGAGAGCTGTATTGGGCACCAGTGAGCTGCCCTCAGTATCAGTAAAGTGTCCTGAGCTGCATTAATGACATGGAAGCAGCCAGAGATCTGTTCTCAGCACTAGTGAGCTCTCCATAGCACAAGTAAATGCTTGTCAGCACTAGATAGCTGTCCTCAGCACCAGAGAGCTATCCTCAGTACTAGAGAGCTGCCCACAGTACCAGTAAAGTGTCCTAAGCTGTGTTAATGTCATGGAAATAGCCAGAGAGCTGTCATCAGCACTATTGAGTGCGCCTCAGTGCAAGAGAGTTGTCTTCCGCACTAGAGAGCTGTCCTCATTGGCAGACAGCTGTCCTCATCACCAGAGAGCTGTCCTCATCACCAGAGAGCTGTCCTGCTGACCAGAGGGCTGTCCTCCTCACCAGAGTGCTGTCCTCAGCACTAATGAGCTGTCCTCAGCACTGGTGAGCTGTCCTCAGCACTGGTGAGCTGTCCTCACCACCAAAGACCTGTCCTCAGCACTAATGAGCTGTCCTCACCACCAAAGACCTATCCTCACCACCAAAGACCTGTCCTCAGCACTAATGAGCTGTCCTCAGCACTGGTGAGCTGTCCTCACCATCAGAGACATGTCTTCAGCACTAGAGAGCTGTATTGGGCACCAATGATCTGCCATCAGTACCAGTAAAGTGTCCTAAGCTGTATTGATGCAATGGAAGCAGCCAGAGATATGTTCTCAGCACTAATGAGCTGTCCTCAGCTCTCGTGAGCTGTCCTCACCACCAGAGACCTGCCCTCAGCACTAGAGAGCTGTATTGGGCACCAGTGAGCTGCCCTCAGTATCAGTAAAGTGTCCTAAGCTGTATTAATGTCATGGAAGCAGCCAGAGATCTGTTCTCAGCACTAGTGAGCTGCCCTCAGCACTAGAAAGCTGTCCTCAGCACTAGAGAGCTGTCCTCAGCACCAGAGAGATGTCTGTAGCACTAGACAGCTGTCCTCGGCACTAGAGAGCTGTCCTCAGCACTAGAAAGCTGTCCTCAGCACTAGAGAGGTGTCCTCATCACCAGAGACCTGTGCTCAGCACTAGAGAGCTGTATTGGGCACCAGTGAGCTGCCCTCAGTATCAGTAAAGTGTCCTAAGAAGTATTAATGTCATGGAAGCAGCCAGAGATCTGTTCTCAGCACTAGAGAGTTGTTTTCCAGACTAGGGAGCTGTCCTGAGTACTAGAGACAATTCCTTAGCACCAGAGAGCTGTTCTCAGCAGTAGAGAGATGTTCTTATCACCAGACAGCTGTCTTGGGCACCAGTGAGCTGCCCTCAGGATCAGTGGTGTTTCCTAAACCTTGAAAAATGCATGCCATAGAAGGAGTCAGGTATCTCTCTTTCGAATCTACAGCAGTGAGCTGTCCTCAGTACCTGTGAGTTACACTCAATACTAGTTGCTAATATATGGAACCAGCCAGTGAGCAGTCATCAGCACTATTGATCTGTTCCCAGTAAGGTGGCATGTCCATAGCATCAGAGAGCTGTTATCAGAACTGCCAATGTATGTAAGCAGCCACTGAGCTGTCCCTAGCACCAGTGAGCTGTCTTCCACCCCTGTGAGCTGTCTCTAGCACCAGTGAGCTGTCTTCCACCCCTGTGAGCTGTCTCTAGCACCAGTGAGCTGTCTTCCACCCCTGTGAGCTGTCCCTAGCACCAGTGAGCTGTCTTCCAACCCTGTGAGCTGGTCTGAGTACCATTGACAGAGATGTAGCTTCTATTGGTGGAGCAGATGCAGTTGCATTGGGACCCAGAGGCAAGAAGTGCCCACTTAAATGTGAATATTATTGCTGTATTTCATAATTCGGTCATCATCCAGGGTATTCCTTTTCTTTCTTGTGCCAGGGCCCACAGCACATGTGTTACACCACTGATCTCTCTTCAGCACCAGTGAGCTGTTCTTAGGATAGGTGAGCTGGTCTTACCAGCAGTGAGCTTTTTTCAGCACTGGAAATGTACCAAACCTGCCATTGAACTGTTCCCAGCACCACTGAATGGTCCACGACACCAGTGAACAGACCTGTCACCAATGAGCTGCCCTCAGAGTCATCCCATTGAGCTGGCCTTCTCATTAGTGAGCTGTCCTCAGAGTCCTCGCATTGAGCTGTCCTCCTTACCAGTGAGCTGTCCTCCTCACCAGTGAGCTGTTCTCGTCACCAGTGAGCTGTCCTCCTCACCAGTGAGCTGTCCTCCTCACCAGTGAGCTGTCCTCATCACCAGTGAACTTTCCTCCTCGCCAGTGAGCTGTCCTCCTCACCAGTGAGCTGTCCTCCTCGCCAGTGAGCTGTCCTCATCACCAGTGAGCAGTTCACATCACCATTTAGCTGTCCTCCTCACAAGTGAGCTGTCCTCCTCACCAGTGAACTGTCCTCCTCACCAGTGAGCTGTCCTCCTCACAAGTGAGCTGCCCTCATCACCAGTGAACTGTCCTCATCACCAGTGTGCTGTCCTCCTCACCAGTGAGCTGTCCTCATCACCAGTGAGCTGTCTTCCTCACCAGTGGGCTGTCCTCCTCACAAGTGAGCTGTCCTCACCAGTGAGCTGTCTTCCTCACAAGTGAGCTGCCCTCATCACCAGTGAACTGTCCTCACCAGTGAACTGTCCGCCTCACCAGTGAGCTGCCCTCATCACCAGTGAGCTGTGCTCCTCACCAGTGAACTGTCCTCCTCACCAGTGAGCTGTCCTCATCACCAGTGAGCTGTCCTCCTCACCAGTGCGCTGTCATCCTCACCAATGAACTGTCCTCCTCACCAGTGAGCTGCCCTCATCACCAGTGAGCTGTGCTCCTCACCAGTGAGTTGTCCTCCTCACTAGTGAGCTGTCCTCCTCCCATTGAGCTGTCCTCCTCACCAGTGAGCTGTCCTCCTCACAAGTGAACTTTCCTCCTCACCAGTGAGCTGTCCTCATCACCAGTGAACTTTCATCCTCACCAGTGAGCTGTCCTCATCACCAGTGAGCTGTCCTCCTCCCACTGAGCTGTCCTCCTCACAAGTGAGCAGTCCGCATCACCATTTAGCTGTCCTCCTCACCTGTGAGCTGTCCTCATCACCAGCAATCCATATTCAGCACCTGTGCACCGTTCATGGTGCTGGAAGGAACAATTGAGCTGCCTGAAGGTGACCTGACCCCAATATCACCAACCTGTCCTAGAACCAGTGACCTGTGCAAACCACTAGAGTGCTGTCCTCCACAACAGACAGCTGTCCTTTGTACCACACTACTGTCCTCAACAGTGTGCTGGCTTGATTCCTGCAAATGTATACCTCCTGTCACAATGTACCTGCTCCAACCTCAGACACTGTCCACCAGTGCCAACATATACCTCTACTCACAGTCTGGTGAGTTGCAGAGGCTCTGAGTAGCAACACATACTACACTCTTTGCCTTCACTGTGCTCCCTGAGGCTCAGACACTACTAATATATTTTCCCTCTTCTCCTCCCACCCTATAGCCCCTCTATCCCTCACTCCCACAGCTTTTCACCCCACACTCTTCAGCCCCTCAGCCCCCAGGCCCTCAGATCTGGGGACATACACCTCAGTCCAGCCTGCTGTGTGCTTAGTACAAGAAGTGAAAGTACACAGCCTGACTCTGCCTGGACCCTGCACACACTGATGTGAACCACAAGACAAAGTCAATGAACTGCAGAACATTTACATTAAATGCAAGCAATTCATTGGCAATACTTGAGTCAACAATATATGGACTGGGCCATGTTTTGTGAATAAGGTGCTTGCATTTTAATATTAAAGGAATGCAAATTGTTTTTGTTTGAATTGTTACATTGTAAAGAAATGCCTCTTTCACCTGATCACCCAGGAATATGCTGCTGTATTTTCAAATCTGGAAGTGCACTGGGTCCTACCAAGCAGGCTTCAGTGCCAGGCTCTGACTCTTCAAACGTGTATGTATAATTGAATAGTCCACAATTCGCATAAATTAACCTACCTATAAGTCCCTAGTATACGTTACCAGGGGTACCTTGGGCCTGTACATAAAGTGACCCTCATATACTGCAGCAATTGCTGTGCCCCCACAGGTGTGAAAAAGCAAATCATTACTCTCAGTCCACCATTGCAAACTGGCAGAACAGGTTAAACGCAAACTCAAGTTTGCATTTAAACCAATGGGAAAGCACAAATCGTCCTTTTTATTATTTATAAGTCATCTCTAAGGCAGGCCTACCGAGCCCTAAAGGCAGGGTTCATTATATTAAGAAGATGGACATGTGTTTTATTAACTTTATGTGTCCACACAGTAAAAGCCCTGCATCATTGTTTTTACTTTGGAAAGGCTAGTAGCCCTATTGGCAAGTAGGGGTTAAACGCTGACATCTCAGCAGTGCTGTCTCCCAAATGGGACTACTTAATATGATACTACAAGGCATCAAGTGAATTGTTGCATTAAAACTGACTTGTTGATCAAGTCGAATTCAATGTAACTTTTGTACAAATGGCATCTTCAAAAAGGTGCTACTTTTGTGCTCAAAGTTCCCAGACGCCATTTTCAGTTGCACACTAATTGCTGTCTTAAGACAGCCTTCTGACCTCCTGGAGAGAGGTGTGAATGACCCTCAGGAAAGGGAACAAAGGACCCACCATGAGAAGAGATGTGACCTCCTTCTGGCAGGATGTCCAGAGTGGGCGTGAGCCCAAAAGGCGAGCTTTAAAGAATAAGCCGCCTTTGAAGGGCAAATAGTAGTCACACATGAAGGGGATTTTTAGCAGGCAGGATGGCACTTTGAATAAATAGCTCGCCAGGAAGCGGAGATCCTATTAGTCATGCAATTATGGAAAGCCCAACCTTGGTTTCCAATACTCTTGGAGTTAGCGTGCAATTACCCTCTTCTCCTGCCATGGTCTCAGACGATGCTCCAGGACCCTCAGGGGGAATTGCACCCACTAGTTCTTTTGGGGCAGTTGTCCCTGATGCCTTGGAGGCTTTCAGGCAACAGTGGACGTTGCCAGGAATTACGAAGGAAGCTTCAGGTTTCATCCAGCAGGCCTGGGCTCCTTCCACCAGGAAACGATATTCCTCAGCATGGCGAGTATGGTTGGGTTGGTGCTTGGAGAAGCACGTGGATCCCGTGGAGGCAAAACTCCTTCAAGTATTAATTTTTCTTTCGAAAAAAGACTCAGAGGGGTCATCTTACAGGTGAATTAACAATTTCCGATCCACTATTGCGGCGGGTCATGCGCAAATAGACAGTAGACTGGTAGGTGTGCATCCTTTGGTATGCAAACTTCTCAAAGGAATTCATGTGGCGAATCCTCCTACGGCTAATTATTCTGTTTTATGAGATGTGTTTAAAGTACTAAATCCATTCGAGAGTTGGGCAGATAATGTTCATTTATCTAGAAAGCAATTATCTACTAAATTGGCAGCGTGTAGCCCCCAGGTAGACACAGCTCTGGTTTGAGCTAGGAAGCTCCACACACCGAGAAGGGTTCTGCCATGTTTTGAGTGGGCAGGATAGGGCATTCTGTGCTAGCTAGGTGGCACACTTTGCCGGAAGTCATAATTAGGTGGGAGGGGACCCGGTATCCCATTGGCTAGTTAGAATCCTCATCCCGCTAGGCTTGTAGTGGGCATAAAAGTGTCACACTTGGCACCCAGATCTCAGATCATGTCTATACTGGAGAGAGGACCGAAGAAGGATTGCCCTGCTGTTACCTGTACCCAGCAGAGAGAGACTGCACCAAAGGCCTGACTGAACCTGCTGCATCTTGGGCTAAGAAAGACCGTACAGTGCCTGTGTGCCCCACTCATGGAGTAGTTGTCCCCGAACCCCAGACACAGAAGGTGACTCTAAGAGTCAGTTGGCTGACTCACTGTTACAGCCATAGTGCCACAAAAGCTGAGAAGCCTGCTCCTTTGAGAGCTCAGCATCAAGAAGCCTGATCGATGCTCGATGCCAAGGTGCAGCCTGGGAGACTGATACTCAAAATTTGCACACAAGTCTGCTGGACCGGGGAGAGTCATTGGAGTGCAGTTTGGTTGAACAGCACAGAAGTTACTGAAAGTTAAAGGGAACTACTGGTTTTGCTGTTGCTGGAGACCAGTAGGCTGGTTGCAACTGGTTTTGTGCCGGACTTAACTCTGAATTTGTGGGACATCGATCCTTGAGGCCAAAGTCGCCCCTCTGTGATTGTGGACTAAGGGGTGGCCTCATGAAAACCCTTGAACACCTTCAGCAACCTTCAACCCTTGTGTTAGAACTGCTCCAATGACTTCTATGGCAGTTCACCCATAGGACCTGGAACTGGACAGGAAACTGCTTAAAATATGAGGTAACCATTTAACAGGACCTGATTGGTCCCTGTGATTGGCTTCCTATCGAAGTTGGACCCCAGAAGCGTGCCCCTATAGCCGTAAAATTACTTGTTTTGGCTAACCCTAAACCATGATTCACAATGCATTGCAACGATGTATAGCATTTAGTGAAAAGCTGTGATTTATTGTAGCTTTTAAAATTCATAACTCTGGAACCCTCTGGAGCATTCTTGTCATTGAGGTGTCAATTTAAAAATAAAATACAGCCTATTTTTATAAATGGGTGTCAGATTTAATTTTCTTGTGCTTTCTTCTTATTCTTATAACTGATTTTGTCCTTCTTACTGTTTGACTTGTTCCTTTGGGGTGCAGAGGCCTAAGTCACAGATGCCAATTGGTGATCTGGGTCCTGGGTGCCTGTCCTTTGCACTTCTACTCCCAGCACATGTCTGCGACAGCTTGGCACGACCATTCTGTGGGGTGTCCAGGCCAGCACCCATGTCTTGCTCAGGCTGAACCTCGGCCCGCCTCTCTCTTCCTTTGTCGCGGAGCAAGCTGGGCCCACTGCTGCCCATTTGACTGCCCTGTCAGCCCAGCTCCGTAGAGGCAAGCAGGAGTTCCCACAGCAAGCTCCCAAGGGTTCTAAAGGTCCATCTGGGATGGAAACCCATCCGTTTCTGCTCCTCCCATCCAGCAGGTTTGGTTACCTGATTGATCCTGCCTGTAGCTTATGCTTGTCTCAAAGATTAAGCCATGCGCATGTTAGTACATATGGCTCATATAGTAAAACTGTGAATTGCTCATTGAACTAGTTATGGTTCCTTTGATTGTTTCATCTTTTACTTGGAAAACTGTGATAATTCTATCGCTAATACATGCTGACGAGTGCAGACCTCTTGGGATGCGTACATTTATCAGACCAAAACCAATCTGGGCTTGCCCAGCTGCTTTGGTGATCGCATGTCCCCGCGATGGCTACAGTACATTCGGATGTGTGCCCTAACACATTTTGATGGAACTTTCTGTGCCATGGGTAACGGGGAATCAGCATTCAGTTCTGGAGAGGAGCCTGAGAAACAGCTCCCACAACCAACGAAGGCAGCAAGCATGCAATATTCCCCACTTTGTACTCGGGAGGAAGTAAGAAAACATAACAGTACAGGACTCTTTCAAAGGCCTGTGATTGGAATGAGTACTCTTCAAATACTTCAACGAGGATCCACTGAATCAAGTCTGCCTCCAGACACCATGGAAATTCCAGCTCCAATAGCATAAATTAAATCTACTACAGTAAAAAAGCTTGTAGTAGGATCTTGGGATTGAGGTGACGGTCCACTATGAGGGGATGTTACTGCCTGTCCCAGCCCTTGCCTCTATGCGCCTCTTTGATTCTCTTGACTGGGTGTCCTGCGGTTCGAAGCATTTACTTTAAAAATAACAGAGTGTTCAATGCATGCCTTTCAACTGAAGACTTGTAGTAATGGAATAGGACTCCGGTTCTATTTTGTTGGTTTTCAGAACTGAGGCCATGATTAAGAGGGACGGCCGGGGGCATTCGTATTGTTCCGCTAGAGGTGAAATTCTTGAACTGGTCCCAAGACGGACCAAAGCAAAAGCATTTGCCAATAATGCTTTTATTAATCAAGAATGAAAGTTTGAGGTTTGAAGACACTCAGATGCCATGAAATTTCTGAGCATAAATGATGACAACTGGCTCTATATTGTTGTTATTCCTGTGACCCACTGTGCAGCTTTTGGAAGGCCAAAGTCTTTGGGTTCCGAGGAAGTACGAGTACAAAATTGAAGCTTATTTTGACTGATCAGCAGAAACCCCTATGGCCCAGACACGCAAAGGATTGATATATTGATGGCTCTTTCTTGATTTTGGGGTGGTGGTGCATGTCAGTTCTCAGTTGGCTGAGGGATTTGTCTAGTTACTTTCAATAATGAACGAGACTCCCCCATGCTAACTAGTTGCGTGACCCCTAGCAGTAGTCACTCACCTTCTTAGAGCGATAACACCATTTGAGAGAGTAAAATCAAGCAATAACAGGCCTGTGAAGCCCTTAGATGTCTGTATCTGCATGCACGCTTCGAAGAATGAATCAGCATGTGTCTACTCTTCGCCAACAGGTGCAGGTAACCAGCTGAACCCCATTTATGATGGGGATTGGGGATTTCAATCATTTCCCATGAATGAGTAATTTGCAGTAACTGTGGGTAATAAGCTTGCTTTGATCATTGCCCTTTGTACACACTGCCCATTGCTAAGCCTGGGTGTAGTTCGTGGGGTTTTGCTACGCGGAACTCCGCAAAGTTACAAAAAACTCTGCGAAGTTCCGCAAGTGGCAGAGTGTAGTGCGAACTGCTGTTCACGCTGGTCTTCCTGCTGCTCGGGTAGAAATTCTACCCGAGAGGCAGCTCACGCTCGCGAACTTACCGTTGCACTACGCGAAGCGGAGTTTTCTGCACTCCGCAACCTCCGCGGAGTGCAGAAAACTCCGCAAGCTCCGCGTTCGGAGCGGAGTTCACCGCCCAGGCCTACCCGTTGCTACTACCAATTGGATGGTTTAGTGAGGTTCCTGGATCAGCCCTGCCAGGGTCGACAATGGCTTTGGCGAAGAACTGAGAAGATGATCTAACTTCAATATCTAGAGGAAGTAAATGTATTAACAAGCTTTCTGTAGGTGATCCTGGGGAAGGATCTTTAAGGGAGGAGCTGCCAGAGTGACTGATGGTACCAGCCCTAACCATCGACTGCCTCCTAGACAGAAACCAAGGCACAGGGTCGAGCCCTCCCATAATGCACTCTGGCTGGAGGAGCAGTCCGTGGCCTCAGGATTGGGCATGGGGCGGGCTCCTCCACGATGCAAGAGACAGTCATCCTGAGATTGAATCCATGCTCACCCAGCATGCACCTAGAGAGAATTGAATTGCAGAGCATTCCTGAACTGGGACCCCCTTAAGGCACTGCCACCTGGACCCTCCTGGGCCCGTTCCAGGCCAGCCTGGGTTTTGAGTGACTGAGGAGTGGCCTGTGTTGGGGGGAAGGGCACACAGGATAAGAAGGAGTTTAGGCCATGAGGGAACACTTGCTCCTTTTGGCAGAGATGCTGTGCCCCTTGAAGACATTGCAACTGCTTCAAGGGGTGTGAGGAGAAGCCAGCACTGGCTGCTTGAGCTTTTACACATGTACCCCTAGCAGGAAGGGGGCAAGTTGCTTTGAAGTTGTGGGGGAACCTGGCTCTTCTTCCCTCAGTGCCTTCTACCAGGGCAAGTGGAGCCCCAGCCCGCTGGCATGGCTTGGGACTGCCACCTAAGCTAGAGACTCTCGAAGCACAGGGATCGAGCACTAGCTCCCAGCGGCCCTGGGGGTGGGTGATGGCTAATGTGCAGGTGAGGTGACCATTCCTCACTGCCCAGTACCTGGGCTGGTCCCATGTCTCACTGGTATGGTGAGCCGGGTGGAGAGCGGGACTATCAAGTGGATTGAAGAGCAGCATGTCACCCTTGAAGAAGTAAGTGTGTGGCTATCCGCTATTTGGTGCAGTTCGGCACCTGAACCAAGCAATTGCTATTTTAATCCTTTCTGTTGTTTTTTTTTTTACTATAACCTTGCATAATGGGTTCTCCAGTGCATTTTTTTATCCACTTCTTACTGTGGATTACGCAAAACTATTCCGAGTGTGTGACTACTGGGGCATGCTACCTCCTCCTCCCATTTGGCTTTTTAGGATTCCCAGTAGGGTATGTGCCTGTTTGTGAATGATACAGCACAGACTATTGCTATGCAGCACTATTATCATCAAGCATGGTATGCTGATTGAAACTGTATTCATGGACTAAACACACAGAGTGTGTTGCATGCAGTACAATTAGAACAGATGCGTGACCGACCATTGCATGTACGCACAATAGTTTTATTGAAGTATCCAACACAGTGTGAGTCCAGAGTATCAAATCAAGCTTAATGTAAAGAGTTGTTTGATACCTTGAAGTAACAACTTTGTTAGTCCCATTCGGAAGTTAGCACAGCTGAGTTGTCAGCATGTAACTCTGTACTTGCCAATGGGGCTACCAATCTCTTCCACAGTAAAAGTGTCCATTGCAGGTTTTTACTGACAGAACATGTAAAACATATGTTCTACTTTTTAATATGCTCCACCCTGCCTTAGGACTTGATAGATCTGCTGTAGGGGTGACTTACATGTATTAAGAAAGAAGTTTGGGCTTTGCCATTGCTTAAAATGGCAACGTTTAGTTACTAGTCTGCAGTGGCAGGCTTGGAGTCACATTACCTTGTCCCCCTAAGGGTGGCACAACAACTGCTGCAGTCCCTGAGGGCACACTCTATCTTATAGGCCCTGGGAACCCCTTGTACCATATACAAGGGACTAAGAAGTAAGTTAGCTTATGCCAATTGGGTATAGGCCAATCAAACATACATATTTAAGAGTCAGGGTACTCGCACAGAGGTCTGGTTAGCAGGCCCAGTGCACTCTCAAAAAACAGCAGCATCAGTCCGAAACAATTGGGGGTGACCACACAAAAAGAGGCAGTTCCTTACAAGACACCTGATCACTCATCACAGATGCACATCACCAGTGTGCCAGACACTCCCCACCTTCGTGGGGTGGGTGGGCCCCAGGTCCACTCCAGACCTGAAAAAATCAGAGCGCCATGCTGTGTGCTGTATCTGGCTGTTTGTGGTGTCCCACGGCTGCCTGTCGGTACCGCCTCAGGCGCCCACTTCCATGGCATTCGGCTGGGAAGGTTTCCATGTTGTTTGGGCACCGGTCTTTGATCCGGGAAATAGTGTGCTGCAGTGACCGCCCTTTGTCAAACAGGGTCCCGCCCTTCTGCAGTTCAGGGAATCCGTCCCACTCTTCGGAATCCAACAATGACCCCAGATCAGATGCAGTGTCCTGCTGAATTTAAGGATATTACTAAGCAGATGAAAAGAAACTAACTAGGATTCCCTCAGTAACAGTGAGTGAAGAGGGAAGAGCTGAGTGCCAAATACCCACCCAGAGACAGGTGCAGGCAATGTGACATATATAAGACAGGCTTCCAGGCGTTGCTCAGAGGGCCCAAGTTCTTCTCATCAAGGCTCACTCTATGGACATTGTTAAGCTGGTAGTGGCCCCTGCCATGCCAGAATCGGACTTTCTCGCAGTCGGGCTGCATGGGAATGAAGCCCAAAGTGGGTGCTTAACTCCAAATGATAGCCAACATGTACAGTACTGGAAAGTTGAAAAGAAATTTGAAGAAAGAGTTCAAGAGGGTATGAAATCATGAAGAGGTAAATGGGTGGGGTCCGTGCATGGCAGGAAGATCATTCACCGGAGAGGGGCAATTGCCTCAGAGAGACTTCTGCTTGGATACACCGACCTTCACTGGGTGCACTTCCTCTGTGGCAGTGCAGTGTGTTTGGCTCTGGGTCGGACGAGAACGTTTCCGGGTGGAAGGTGGATCTCTGCTCTGGCAAAAAGTGTTACCTCCCTTGGCAGCAGCTTTGTTGTGTCTGCAGGGCCAAGGGTGATTGACTGCCTCTGTGCCCTCCCTGGCCCCTTTCAGGAAACTCTGGTGGTGGTCAACAGCTGTCCTGACATGCAGATCAGCTATCTGACCTGGGTATATGGGTGGAAGACTAATAGAACCATATAGAAGCAGGTTACCTCCGGATTGCTGGTGCTTGGATACCCTAGTTTTATCTGGTAAAGAGAATGATTAGAGGTCTTTGGGCTGAAGTGATATCAACCTATTTTCAAATTTTAAGACAGCTGACTCACTGGCATGGAGCTGGCATCGAATGTGAGTGCCTCATGGGCGACTTTTGGTAAGCTGAACTGGCGCTGCGGGATGAACCAAATGCGGGCTTAAGTCCTCTAGTCCTCTATGCTGATGCTCATCAGACATCAGAAAAGGTGGTTGTTAAAATAAACAGCAGGACAGTGAATCAGGAAGTTGAAATCTTCTAAGGAGTGTGCAACAACTCCCCTCCCGAATCTACTAGCCCTGAAAATGGATGGAATTTCAGGATTGGGCACATACCTTGCTGTCACTGTCACGGAGCCATTACAAGTTGGAGAGCCACTCTGGCTCAGTACATAGAAGCCCAAGGCAAGGGCCCGGGTGGAAACACCGCAGGTGTAAATCTTGGAGGTAGTGGCAAATATTCAAACAAGAACGTTGAAGGCCAAAGTGGAGATAAGCGGTACCATGTGAACAGTCATTGAACATAGGTCAAACTGTCCTAAGAGATGAGCTAGCACTGTTCGGAAGGGATAGGCAATGGCCCCAGATGTCCTTGGCTGATCAAAAGAAATTGGAATCATTATACCCGTACCCAGACTGATCAAAAGAAATTGGAATCATTATACCCGAACCCAGACTGATGGAGATGGGCGCCCTTGCGGCATCCTTTGCAGTAACGCAAATGATCCTAGCGACACCGACAGGAGAGTTCTCTTTTCTTTGTGAAGGACAAGGCACCTTGGAATGGATGTGACCCAATAGAGGGGCCCGCCCCTTGAAAAGTGTTGCAATTTAAAAGGCGTTTGATGAGCAGCTGGTCCTTTAGAATCCAGGGGAGAAGGTGTAGATCTCACGCAGTGCTGTACCCATATCTGCAGAAGGTCTCCAATGTGAACAGCCTCTGACATGTTGGGACAATGTAGGTAAGTAGGGGAAGTAGGCAAGTCACACTCGTGACAACCGGATAAGGATTGGCTTTAACAGCTAGGTTGGTTGGGCTGGGGCTCTATAGCAGGCTTTGTGGAAGTCATGGCTGGAGGAGATGTCGCCCTCTGGGGCGGCGGCAACACTGGACATGAGAGAATCCCTTCACATGGATTGTCCCAGCTGTGGTGGTGCCTCTCCCTGAGCTGCTTCCCGGGGCATAGGGCCAGCGTTCTGCATCAGGCAGTGTGTAACAGTTGACTTAGAACTGTTGTGGACCAGGGGAGTCGAATGTGTCAAGCATTGCAAAGGTCCGAGGCGGGTGTTGACACAATGTGTTTCCTGCTCAAAGCTCTTAATGGTAAAGTGAAACAAAGCAATGAAGTGCGGGTAAACAGCAGGACTAACTATGACTCTCCTAGCCTCTTTGAGGTCATAGTGGCCTCTACCTCCAAGTGGTCCCGCTGGTAACTATCTCTATATCACTAATCTCTTTGAGGAGACATCTATAGAGACAAGTGATACAAAGAGGTCTATTTACTGAGATTTAAAGCTGTGCTTGTGTCACAAAAGTGCCGCCAAATGACGCTTAGCCTTATTTTACTAATTTACTTTCTAGCACTAATTTTGTTTTGCGCTGGAAAACACTTGAAAGTAGCGCAACACAGCCCGTAGCGGTGCTTTGCATTACTTAGCACCAAGGGGGAGTACCATGGGTGGTGCATGTTCATTCCCATTCAACCACCCAAGGTTTCTGACACTAAACCATATTTGACATAAAATGTCTGGTACCTCGAAGGTTTGTTAAGAAAACCCTCACACACCAACCTGGTTGGTGTCATGCTTCATCATCGGGTCCCAGCTGGGTAGCCGAATGCTACCCAGCTGTGCTACAACACCTGTTTACAGTGGAGCGGGTTTCAAGGTGAATGTGAGTGTGATGAAGTGAGTGAAATATAAAAATACCTCCAGAATACTACCCGTTGCTTTTATTCGTGGTAGTCTGGGATATAGTTAAAGAGAACATGAGAGTGGATAAGAAACTACTAATATTCTACGTAGTTGGTTATATTATCCTTAGGTCGACATGTTTCAGCCCTTAGCAAAAATATACGGGCTTTCTTCAGGACCTCTCAAATAAATAAATGTGAGTGATGTGAAAAAATGTGATAAAAATTATTACCACATGAAATGCATTTTTAACACTCACGCTAAGGAGTGCTATTTATGCGGCAAGGACTGGCGATGTGTAGGTCCTTTTTAAAATGTAGAATACCTGTAAGGAAAAAGGCATAACACAAGACGAAATAAAGAGAAAGAAAAACATTAATTCCACTATTTATGATCACACTGGTCTTAATATACTGTGCTCACTCCGTGCATTCTATCAATATCGCCAGTACTGGTGGTAAGTATCTTGTGTTAAATACTTAGCGAGGTGTCAGACAAAAATGTACCAGATGGTTTACTGTGTACACGACATAACACAACACACACATGCCATGCACATCGTACACTGGGTGAAGTGATTATACCTTCTCAGTTTGTCCTCTATTTTATTAACAAACCGGGGTTATGTTAAATTAGTGGAATTCACCCATGCAAGCTCTGGCGCTACTGTTGCGCTGTGGACATGTATCATGATACTCGTATTTGTATTGCCAATGTCTCTCTTGAGAACTTTCGTGCTATTGTTACGTTATGAACATGCCTTCTAACACTGGCGCTTATGTGCCAATTTAAACGTCTAACGACAATTTGCCATATTTATCGTATAATTACATTAATTCATATGTAGACGTTCTTATCTGGTCCAAGAGGGGGGAAGAGGCACCTCTCTTACTTCACATACTACGGAAAATAGGGATTAAAAACGGAAAGAAACTCTTAATGAACGCTTGATCTAAAACTGCCCAATAACTGAAACTAGTCGTCAGGGCGTACAGCGGTATATTGGAATTATCTTACTTTATGTGGCGGCGTCTCCCTCATGCAACCTAGAGCATGTCCTGGAGCAGGCTGGTAACCGCAAGGGCGTTTGAATAGTGTATATATCGTCTAGATTCCGGTGGTCGGACCAACGTGCGCGTCATCACGTTGTGAAGCGTGTGACGTCGACAATCAAGAAAAGACTAGACCGTCGCTTTAGGGATGCTAAAAGCTCACCGTAATGCTCGTCAACACGTATGACGAAAAATAGTGTGTTAATTTGGCGCATGCGCAGTTAGAAATTACCGGGTTATTACAATAAAATTCAGCAAGTTTACTGAATACATTTATATTATGTTCCCGAGGAGTCCAAATTGCCATATTCGGTTAATCGCAACTCACATAAGAAACCACACTATGAAAAAGTTTAAGGTATAAAAGGTTAAGGTATAAAATATTGACCTTTAGGGATGTATATCTAGTGTGCCTAATTGCGCCTGTACAGTGTGGAAAGTAATTATTTAAATAACTTCAGAAAATACAATCACAAGACAACGTTATTAATCCGAAACTATATTAATTAATTAGAAACGCTGTCCTCGGCTTGAACTACCTAATATGCTTAGTATTCAAAAGAGGAGGGGAGGTGTGTTTTTGACTACATGTTCTGGCAAATGTGTCATTCAATATTAGATAAGTCTACAGCCTATCAATGATAGTCATTATTCTAAGGACTTGGGTTCCCATAAATAAGTAAATAGTCATATTGACTCGATGTAGGTAGGGTGACTACTGTGCGAAAGAATATGTTGTTAATCTCTCTCTACTCCCATATCTTTAGGGAGTTGACCTGGTAAAATACACAGTATATTCCCAATTTCAATGATTAAGGCAATTCCAGGGTATATTATCATTCAGCCCCTGGATATGGGTAGACATGCGATATATCCATCTCTGCTCTTTATCCAGCAACTCTTGTTGGATATTAGTTGTTTTGCGATCTAATTGTTCAATCACTACCCACTGCATATCATTGGGGGTATGATTCTGTTCAAGATAGTGATTTGTCAGGCGGGATATATTGCGCTTACAGCGGATGTTGCTCCTGTGTTCAACAATTCTAGTTTTCACCTTGCGACTTGTCATTCCGACGTACCTTAAATTGCAAGGGCAATTTATAAGGTATATGACATTCGCCGAGTGCAGTTAGTATGTCGACGAATCATCCATGTTTTCCCCGGTTCTAGACTGAGGGTTTTGGTGGTTTGAGTTAGATGACATACACTGCAATCACCACACGGGTGATGTCCAGTTATCTTAGGTAAGCCCCATGCATTGATTATTGTGTTTTCTCCACAGTTCTGCTGTTTTAGGGGTCTTGTATGCACCAGACTATCCTTCAGACTCCTCCCTTTTCTGTATGAGAATAACGGCTTTTCCCATTCAAAATTGCCTGTATTCAATATGGCCCAGTGTCGTTGTACTATTTTTGCCACCTGGTTGGACACCGGGTTATATGTTGTGACGCAAGTTAGAGGTACTTTGGTCTCAGTTTGTATTTTAGGTTCTAACAGGCTTTCACGATTTTGATTGCGCGCTCTTTTCTCTGCCTTCGTGATTATTTGGTTGGGGTAGCCCCTCTTATTGAGTTTAAGGGTCAATATTTTTGCCTGTTGTTTGAAATCGTTTAGGTTATTACAATTCCTACGTAGCCGTAGATATTGGCCGTAGGACAGATTCTCTCTGAGAGGACGTGGATGAAAGCTTGTGTAGTGTAGTAATGAATTCCTCGCAGTTGGTTTGAAATGTGTCTTGGTATCCAGAACACCTTTGTTGTGTGAGATCTCAAGGTCTAGAAAAATAATGGTCTTTTTGCTTATCGTGTTTGTGAATTTCAAATTCGGATCACACTCATTGATCCATAACAGAAAGTTCATTAATGAATCTTCTGTCCCTTCCCAAATGAGGAACACATCATCAATATATCGTTTATAAAAACGTATATTATTTGTAGTCGATGTGTTATTCAGCAGGAATTTGTGTTCAAAGCTGAATACATAAAGTCCCGCTACACTTGGGGCAAATGTACTCCCCATAGAAGTGCCAAACGTTTGTTGATACAGTTGGCCTTCAAATTCAAAATAGTTATGCTTCAAAGCAAGTTCAGCACATTTCAGAATAAATGACTTCGGCGTTTGGTAATCCCAGTTGCTGTTATCTAAGGACATTCTTAGTACCTCCAGAGTCTCATCCTGCGGGAGGCTCGTATAGAGACTCTCTATATCTAAGCTTACTAAGAAGCTTGTTTTGTGATTGAATGTTAAATCTTTAATTTGTACTAAGAGATCTTTTGTGTCTCTTAAATATGTTGCCGTACCCTGCACCAGTGGTTTGAGAAAAAAATCACAAAAATTGGAAAATAGAGCCAATGCCGGACACTATGGGGCGGCCTGGTGGTGGAATTGTATTTTTATGCACTTTCGGGATTGTGTAGAAATAAGGAATTCTCTCCTTTGAAGTGGTTAAGCATTGGGCTTCCTTTTTACTGATGTGGCCACGGTTTCTGCTTCTGCGGCCAATTCCTGGATAGTTTCTTTCAATCTAGGTGTAGGGTCCTCAGTGATCGGTTTGTAGTTCCGTCTATCAGACAGCAAACGTAGGCATTCATCTCTGTAAACTGTCTTATCTTGTAGGACAATACCTCCTCCCTTGTCCGCTGGTTTTATGACCACAGTCTTGTTTTCTTTCAGTGTAGTCAATCCATCCCATTCCTTTTTGGTCGTATTTTTAAATGTCTTATTTTCTGACAGGGCTTCGATGTCTTTGAAGACAGCCTGCTCGAAAGTTGCGATTTCCACTGGTATGGTATAAGGTGGTGGTATAAATGTGGACTTTGGTTTGAAATTCGTATCTCCTTCCTGATGTCACCTTGAAACCCGCTCCACTGTAAACAGGTGTTGTAGCACAGCTGGGTAGCATTCGGCTACCCAGCTGGGACCCGATGATGAAGCATGACACCAACCAGGTTGGTGTGTGAGGGTTTTCTTAACAAACCTTCGAGGTACCAGACATTTTATGTCAGACAGTCATTTTTTCCATATTTCTTGGCCGTCCTCTTTGGTTATATTATAAATTTACAGGGACAAGGACGGCCGTCCTAGAGTCCTAGCTCTTTACCTTGGTTTTGAATAATTGGCAGCGCACAGCTGCGAGAGCCTAACCTCACTTCAATTTTAAAACTACCTGCCAAAGTACTGTACAACATGGCAGAGAATCTGGGCTTAACTTTTTCGGAAGAAATAATTAGTGATATACTTGCAGCACCACCGCTGATGGCAGATCTAAACATAGCAAGAACAATATCCCAAAGTACGGACTGGGAATCGCTTACAGAAATGAAACGTAATCATATACGAACCATTCTTCACGGCGTAATACTCACTGAATATCTGAGAGCCAACACGGCTCCCAGAGGGCTGATAGTTACAAATGCCCGAGAATATTTCTCGAGGATGCCGCATTTCGAAGGATTGGGCTAAAATCGCTTGCGATGCACAAGAGACTGGATTGTGTTGATAATTCAAACAGCAAAAAGACTGGGAGATGCTTATTTAATAGAGATCCAGACTACAGAGAACCATTTCAAAACAACTCTAACATCATACAAAAAAACGGCTAGATGAAGTAAATAAGGAAATGCAGGAATATAAGGAGAATTTGACACAGTCTAAAATCCAGAACTTTCAAAAAGATCTAAAGAAATTCTCATATGTTAAATCATATCCTTATTCCGATCCAGATTTCCAACTTCAAAAGAACTGGGAACAGCCGTATAGTTCTGATGATGCCTCATCTAACAGCAGCGGCTCTAGCTCTAGTAGCTATCAGAACAAAAAAGGAGGACGAGGAAGAGCGAACAAATGGCAACAGCCTTGGAATCAAGGCTATCCAGGCAATCATATGCAATATCCACCACAGCCATTCCAACAGGCGCCACCACAAATGATGTATGGCTGGAACCCGCCTTTTGCACCTCCACAAATTCCTTACATGATTCCTAACCAAAGGTTTCCTTTTTTAGGGAATGGCCGCGGTGGACGAGGAAAACGACGAAGACAAGCACAGGTACATTGGGAGGACGACTCCCAAGAGGGAGCATACACCAGGAGCAGGTCCAAGGAACAACGCATGGGACCGAGCACCAGCAGAACCTAGTCACAAATTACTCCCAACATGTACTGGATGAAACAGAATTGAACTTACTAAATAAAGGCTTAGGCTTTGTTCCCACGCCCCGCTTAGACAAGTTCCGCCTCCATTGTGAGATGGCCGAATTTTTCAGAAAGTTGAAATTAAAAGCTTTCTTTTCTAAACAAGAAGATGAGGTTAATGAACATCAGGAAGGAGATACGAATTTCAAACCAAAGTCCACATTTATACCACCACCTTATACCATACCAGTGGAAATCGCAACTTTCGAGCAGGCTGTCTTCAAAGACATCGAAGCCCTGTCAGAAAATAAGACATTTAAAAATACGACCAAAAAGGAATGGGATGGATTGACTACACTGAAAGAAAACAAGACTGTGGTCATAAAACCAGCGGACAAGGGAGGAGGTATTGTCCTACAAGATAAGACAGTTTACAGAGATGAATGCCTACGTTTGCTGTCTGATAGACGGAACTACAAACCGATCACTGAGGACCCTACACCTAGATTGAAAGAAACTATCCAGGAATTGGCCGCAGAAGCAGAAAACCGTGGCCACATCAGTAAAAAGGAAGCCCAATACTTAACCACTTTAAAGGAGAGAATTCCTTATTTCTACACAATCCCGAAAGTGCATAAAAATACAATTCCACCACCAGGCCGCCCCATAGTGTCCGGCATTGGCTCTATTTTAGAGCCTCTTTCCAATTTTTGTGATTTTTTTCTCAAACCACTGGTGCAGGGTAGGGCAACATATTTAAGAGACACAAAAGATCTCTTAGTACAAATTAAAAATTTAACATTCAATCCCAAAACAAGCTTCTTAGTAAGCTTAGATATAGAGAGTCTCTATACGAGGCCTCCCGCAGGATGAGACTCTGGAGGTACTAAGAATGTCCTTAGATAACAGCAACTGGGATTACCAAACGCCGAAGTCATTTATTCTGAAATGTGCTGAACTTGCTTTGAAGCGTAACTATTTTGAATTTGAAGGCCAACTGTATCAACAAACGTTTGGCACTTCTATGGGAGTACATTTGCCCCAAGTGTAGCGGGACTTTATGTATTCAGCTTTGAACACAAATTCCTGCTGAATAACACATCGATTACAAATAATATACGTTTTTATAAACGATATATTGATGATGTGTTCCTCATTTGGGAAGGGACAGAAGATTCATTAATGAACTTTCTGTTATGGATCAATGAGTGTGATCCGAATTTGAAATTCACAAACACGATAAGCAAAAGACCATTATTTTTCTGAGACCTTGAGATCTCACACAACAAAGGTGTTCTGGATACCAAGACACATTTCAAACCAACTGCGAGGAATTCATTACTACACTACACAAGCTTTCATCCACGTCCTCTCAGAGAGAATCTGCCCTACGGCCAATATCTACGGCTACGTAGGAATTGTAATAACCTAAACGATTTCAAACAACAGGCAAAAATATTGACCCTTAAACTCAATAAGAGGGCTACCCCAACCAAATAATCACGAAGGCAGAGAAAAGAGCGGCGCAATCAAAATCGTGAAAGCCTGTTAGAACCTAAAATACAAACTGAGACCAAAGTACCTCTAACTTGCGTCACGACATATAACCCGGTGTCCAACCAGGTGGCAAAAATAGTACAACGACACTGGGCCATATTGAATACAGGCAATTTTGAATGGGAAAAGTCGTTATTCTCATACAGAAAAGGGAGGAGTCTGAAGGATAGTCTGGTGCATACAAGACCCCTAAAACAGCAGAACTGTGGAGAAAACACAATAATCAATGCATGGGGCTTACCTAAGATAACTGGACATCACCCGTGTGGTGATTGCAGTGTATGTCATCTAACTCAAACCACCAAAACCCTCAGTCTAGAACCGGGGAAAACATGGATGATTCGTCGACATACTAACTGCAATTCGGCGAATGTCATATACCTTATAAATTGCCCTTGCAATTTAAGGTGCGTCGGAATGACAAGTCGCAAGGTGAAAACTAGAATTGTTGAACACAGGAGCAACATCCGCTGTAAGCGCAATATATCCCGCCTGACAAATCACTATCTTGAACAGAATCATACCCCCAATGATATGCAGTGGGTAGTGATTGAACAATTAGATCGCAAAACAACTAATATCCAACAAGAGTTGCTGGATAAAGAGCAGAGATGGATATATCGCATGTCTACCCATATCCAGGGGCTGAATGATAATATACCCTGGAATTGCCTTAATCATTGAAATTGGGAATATACTGTGTATTTTACCAGGTCAACTCCCTAAAGATATGGGAGTAGAGAGAGATTAACAACATATTCTTTCGCACAGTAGTCACCCTACCTACATCGAGTCAATATGACTATTTACTTATTTATGGGAACCCAAGTCCTTAGAATAATGACTATCATTGATAGGCTGTAGACTTATCTAATATTGAATGACACATTTGCCAGAACATTTAGTCAAAAACACACCTCCCCCCTCCCCTTTTGAATACTAAGCATATTAGGTAGTTCAAGCCGAGGACAGCGTTTCTAATTAATTAATATAGTTTCGGATTAATAACGTTGTCTTGTGATTGTATTTTCTGAAGTTATTTAAATAATTACTTTCCACACTGTACAGGCGCAATTAGGCACACTAGATATACATCCCTAAAGGTCAATATTTTATACCTTAACCTTTTATACCTTAAACTTTTTCATAGTGTGGTTTCTTATGTGAGTTGCGATTAACCGAATATGGCAATTTGGACTCCTCGGGAACATAATATAAATTTATTCAGTAAACTTGCTGAATTTTATTGTAATAACCCGGTAATTTCTAACTGCGCATGCGCCAAATTAACACACTATTTTTCGTCATACGTGTTGGCGAGCATTACGGTGAGCTTTTAGCATCCCTAAAGCGACGGTCTAGTCTTTTCTTGATTGTCGACGTCTACACGCTTCACAACGTGATGGCAGCGCACGTTGGTCCGACCACCGGAATCTAGGCGATATATACACTATTCAAACGCCCTTGCGGTTACCAGCCTGCTCCAGGGGACATGCTCTAGGTTGCATGAGGGAGACGCCGCCACATAAAGTAAGATAATTCCAATATACCGCTGTACGCCCTGACGACTAGTTTCAGTTATTGGGCAGTTTTAGATCAAGCGTTCATTAAGAGTTTCTTTCCGTTTTTAATCCCTATTTTCCGTAGTATGTGAAGTAAGAGAGGTGCCTCTTCCCCCCTCTTGGACCAGATAAGAACGTCTACATATGAATTAATGTAATTATACGATAAATATGGCAAATTGTCGTTAGACGTTTAAATTGGCACATAAGCGCCAGTGTTAGAAGGCATGTTCATAACGTAACAATAGCACGAAAGTTCCCAAGAGAGACATTGGCAATACAAATACGAGTATCATGATACATGTCCACAGCGCAACAGTAGCGCGAGAGCTTGCATGGGTGAATTCCACTAATTTAACATAACCCCGGTTTGTTAATAAAATAGAGGACAAACTGAGAAGGTATAATCACTTCACCCAGTGTACGATGTGCATGGCATGTGTGTGTTGTGTTATGTCGTGTACACAGTAAACCATCTGGTACATTTTTGTCTGACACCTCGCTAAGTATTTAACACAAGATACTTACCACCAGTACTGGCGATATTGATAGAATGCACGGAGTGAGCACAGTATATTAAGACCAGTGTGATCATAAATAGTGGAATTAATGTTTTTTCTTTCTCTTTTTATTTCGTCTTGTGTTATGCCTTTTTCCTTACAGGTATTCTACATTTTAAAAGGACCTACACATCGCCAGTCCTTGCCGCATAAATAGCACTCCTTAGCGTGAGTGTTAAAAATGCATTTCATGTGGTAATAATTTCTATCACATTTTTCACATCACTCAAATTTATTTATTTGAGAGGTCCTGAAGAAAGCCCGTATATTTTTGCTAAGGGCTGAAACATGTCGACCTAAGGATAATATAACCAACTACGTAGAATATTAGTAGTTTCTTATCCACTCTCATGTCTCTTTTTAACTATATCCCAGACTACCACGAATAAAAGCAACGGGTAGTATTCTGGAGGTTTTTTTATATTTCACTCACTTCATCACACTCACATTCACCTTGAAACCCGCTCCACTGTAAACAGGTGTTATAGCACAGCTGGGTAGCATTCGGCTACCCAGCTGGGACCCGATGATGAAGCATGACACCAACCAGGTTGGTGTGTGAGGGTTTTCTTAACAAACCTTCGAGGTACCAGACATTTTATGTCAGACAGTCATTTTTTCCATATTTCTTGGCCGTCCTCTTTGGTTATATTATAAATTTACAGGGACAAGGACGGCCGTCCTAGAGTCCTAGCTCTTCACCTTGGTTTTGACTAAACCATATTTACTAGGCCTGGGCGGTAAATTCCGTTCCGCTCGCGGAATTTGCGGAATTTGGGTAATTTCGCGTTTCGCGTAGAACGTGAAATTGGCAAAAATTCCGTGATCCGCAACTTCGCGGAATTTTTTGCTTGTTTGCGCTTTCAAAATGCGTGTTCGTGAGATATTTCTCCCCGAGCACGCAAACAGCATTCGCGAACAGGAAAAAAGCATCGCGAACGGGCTGAACAAGCAAATCCGCGTGTTCGCAGAACTTTTGCGTGCTCGCGGAGATTTTTTACCGTTTCGCGGAGCTTTGCGTATCGCGACTACGCAAATTCCGCCCACCCCTAAGTTTAAAAAAGTACACAGGGTTTAGCGTGAGAAAATGGCAGCCATTTCAAATAAGCTCTATGCAGGAGAAATGCTTTCATTTCTGCTTCTTTTTCTAACTTTGTATGTGTCCTGCACTGTACAGCAGACATACAAAGTGGGAAAAGGTTTAAAGTTAGTCTGAGCATAGTATTTTGTACTGGAAGGCTATCCTTCCAGTACAAAATCTATGCTAGACTCACATAGAAACCCTTGCACTATGGTGCAAAGGTGTGTGCCTGGCACACAGCAGCTAATTTCAGCACCAGCACTAGGGAGATGGAAGGAGAGTGCCATATTTCTGTGCTGATCAATAGTAATTCCCCAAAATGTATCCATTAATGAGCAGAACAAAATAAGCAATTAGAAAATCATGAAGTTACTTAAAACAATCCTGACAAAAAGACTCACTAGTTTTGTTAACTTGAATAAAACACAGAAAGACTTCATAAAAGTGAGAGAATATCTCGAAAACTTGACAGTCCCACAGAATGTCATAAACGGGACATTTAAGAATAAACACTCGCTTGCAGTGGTGTTCATAGAGATTTCAGAAGCCTTTGACTCTTTAAGTCATTGACACATCATCCAGAGTCTCAAAAGACAAAGGGGCATATTCTCAAGGAGCTATCGCCGAGTTATCGGCACTTTATCGCAGCCAAATTCGCGATAAATTTATCGCCCCATTCACAAGCTGGTGCTAACAGCCGATACCACCAGTTAACGTGCGAAAGCATCCGCAAAAAACCTCGCCACAGATGACCCCGGCAACTATCGCTAATGAGATGCAGAGTAGGCGTTCCCGAGCAAAAATCCGCGACAACGCCAGACCTCAACATTCTCAACGACCAGCCACATTGGCGGTAAGACCACAAAACAGGCGATAAGGCACGTTAGCAGCAGGAAATTAACACCTGCTCCGACCTGGTGTAAAGTCGGATGACAACCTGCACCATCAAAGGGAGCCCAGCCCAGAGCCACACATGAAGAACAACAGATGCCATGGAGCCACTCACCATGCATCCCAGAGCCCAGAGAGGGCAACAACACCCACCGCCACCACCCCCAGGACCGCAACCCCCCCACCCCCCTCCCCCGGACCACCACAGAGGCAGCGCAGACAAAGACAGCGGACCTTCAGGAAATGCACCAGCCTCACAGACCTAACACCAGACAACGTCAATGCCCACTACAGGCTCAAAAGGACAACCATCCTCCGCATCCTGAACATCATTGCCCACAGGCTGATGGTACCAACACAGCGGACAACCAACATCCCTCCGCAGACAAAGCTGCTGGCTGTGCTGCACCTGTTGGCCTCTGGTACCTCCCAACCAACAACCGCCAGAGTCGGAGGAGTCGCACAGCCAGCCCCATCCAAGTTCCTCACACCTGTCCTGGATGCCATCATCAGCTAGGTACCCCAGTACCTATACGTCCCCCACAATGCGCAGGAACAGCTGGAGACCAAGCAAGGACTATACGCCATAGCTGGATTCCTGCACGTGTTGGGGGCAATCGACTGCACACATGTCCTACTTGTGTCCCCTGCCGACACCGCACACAAGTACCGCAACAGAAAGCACACGCATCCCATCAATGTGCAGGCAATAGTGGACCATAGGGGACTCTTCACCAATGTCGTAGCCAACTACCCAGGCAGTGTGCATGATCCCTTCATCTTCCGACAGTCCAACATCAACCAGCGCTTCCAGGATGGCACCTATGGAAATGCACTGCACGTTGGCAAGTACCAAATGAACACACCACACCCCTCAACTCCACAATCATGCAACTCACAACTCTGGCACTGCACATGTCACAAAATCACATACAACATGCCAAACAACTTGCCCACCCACCAGACATGACAGCACAACTTACTGTGGCAACCTTGGTTAGCTATGTACATGAGCCATCAACGGCATGGCACCTCAGCCACACAATACCGGAATGTGGGGAGAGGTGGGAACCAGGCATGTGCGAAGGAGGCAAGTGACCCAAGAATGAGAATGTACACAATGCCAAGTGTGGCGGAGATGTGCTGGATAGACTGCAGTATGCAGACCACAGACATATCCATGTCTACATGCACTGCTGGTGTCTGGAGTGTAGTGGACAGTGGACGCAACCATGTCACCCCAGCCAGTGGGGAAGCCCAAGGAAATGTAGCGTAGGGGTGTGAATAAAAAGCACGTAGCTCTGGGCGTGGTTCTCTTCCGGAATGCCCAATGTGTCTGCCAGGGCGGCGCCTTCCACCCCGCCACGAGGCCGTCGCCGTCGCCGTGAGCGGTGTGGCCTGCGATCCTGTGCACCTGCTGCACCACGGGCCGCTGGTCCCCGAACCTGTCATGCCCGCACCTGCGCAGCCAGGCCTCACTGCTCACCTGCCGACACCGGCATGTGTCAAAGAGGGCCCACCACGTGCCGGCGCAAACTCCAAGCCTGAAGCCCGCGACCTTGGCAGCCTCCTCAGACCATCACGGCCTCCGCGACACAGGCCCGCTTTACTCCTTTTTCGTTGACGTACTCCACCGCTGCCTCGGGCCTACACTTCGGTCAAGTAGGTCACACATTTGGAACTGAGTCTTGATTATACAATGGCAGAGTACACACTCTATGGCTGCGTTTATATCACTGTACTCCCTTCGATGTGGTGCCACCAACTCTGTGCATAGCATTCGAACTACACCTGTCTGTGGTCCCTTGCTGACTACTGCCTTCGGCCTACACTGCGGTCGAGTAGGTCACACATGTGAAACTGAGTCTTGATTTCTGCATGGCGGAGTTCATATCATTGTACGCAAGGAGACGAGTAAGAGGAAGACGCGGTTCAGTCCGGAGGAGAAAAGGATCATCGTTACGGAGGTGATCGAACACTGCCGACAACTGCTCTGGTGTCACTAACTCTGTGCATCGCGGGCCAACGACATGTGGCTGTGGGCCCCTGCTGACCGCTGCCTCGGGCCTACACTGCGGTCAAGTAGGTCACACATTTGGAACTGAGTCTTGATTACACAATGGCCGAGTACACATATCAATTCAGAGTTTATATCACTATACTCCCTTCGATGTGGTGACACAAAGTATGTGCATGGCATCCCAACCACACGTGTCTGTGGGCCCTCGATGACTACGCATTCGGCCTACACTGTGGTCCAGTAGGTCACACATTGGGAATTCAGTCATGAATCATTTATGGCAGACTTGACATCATTGTACTGGCCTCCTCGCAGACTGCATCCCCTTTCAGCTCCGGTGCCACCAAGTCTGTTCCCCGACATCCATGGACACTTTCTGGTTGAACTTTGGTGGCGACTGAGTCTATGGACTGGGGCTTGTCTTCATCATCATGTCGGTGATACTGACTTTTGTGGCACAAACAAGGATGTAGCATTCCACTCCTCCATTTGCCGCTTCCGGCCGGCTTCTGCCCTCTGCATCATGCCCTGGAGGACACCTTCCACTGTCCCCCGCAAACCTCCGCTACATTCACCTTCGACATCGACAAGGACCCGCTCACCTCACGTGGCCCTATCTCACTGCACTGCAAGTCACCGTCCTGTGGCGGTGTGCCTGTGCCGGCCGCAGTGCATCCGGGGCCACTAACTCTGTGCAGCTCAAGTCATGGCCCCTGTCTGATAGTATATTGGATGGCCTCTGGGTCGATGGACTGGGGGTCATCAAGGCCATGTGTCTGTGGCCCTGCGCTGTCCACTGCCTCCGGCCTCAACTGCGGCCCACCTGGGCTCACACATCAAATCGAGTCCTGGCCTGCCCGGACGTCGCATCACCGCAGGATGCACATGCCACCACTGCCAGGACCAGCTCCAAACAACAGGTGCCAGAGTCGTAAGTGTCTTACTGCCAGACTATCAGAGTTGCTCACACCAGTCGTGGGTGCCATCATCAGTTTGTTCCCTGCTCAGCTCTGCAGGTGCCACTAACTCAGTGCACCACAAATCATGGACCATTCTGCTTGCATGTTGGGTGAACACTGTACTTTCTACGGCTACCACCATGATGCTTCACAGTTGTTTCTGTTATGCTGGTGTTTTCTGTTTCCGCTTTAATTGTGATCACTGTTCAAGTTGTTGCCAGCACCAACGACTCCATGAGGGCTGGCTTACACTCACCCCACACACATCCAGCACATGCGTCACTGTACATGTGACCATGCCAATAAAGGTGTCGAGCGCACGTGCCCGTAGCCAGTTCAATGAACTATCTGAGTGTGTCCGTGTGCTCATGATGTATGCATTTGTGCCCCGGGCCCTACAACATTACATTGTGCTGTGTACAGAGGACGCGGCCATGTCACCGCAGGAAGCGGGTGTGACATTGCACATGTAGCTTTGTCGTCCCCCACTCAATACGTAAGAGGAGTGAACTGGGCCGGCGTACGCCAGTCCAGAGTGGGGGTGTGGATGATTATCCCGTGGCTCTGGGTGTGGTTCAGTACTGGAAATGTGCAAAGGCATGTGTCTCTGTCGCAGTGTGGGTCTCCGTTGGGGAGTGTAGGTGGTCCCTGATGGGACTTAGGCACCCACGTATGTGATCTAGTTCAGCTTCCATGAGGTAGTACCCCACCCGCACATGTTCAGCCACCCCCTTCTGGCAGTCTGACACCTGGCCTTGGAATGCGATGTGTGCTTTGGTGGGCTGCTGGGAGCCAGCTGGGGTGGTGGGTGCATCCAGCTGTGTTGTCTGTGCAGGGGGTGGGGTATCCTCGATGCAGCGGTGCTGCCCTGCTCCTGGAGGTCGATTGCCTAAGATGTCCATGGACTGTTGTGGGGCGTCGGTGTCGGAAGTGTGGAGGTCCTCTTCAGCATCACTGTAGAGTTGTCTGGTCTGCTCTGCTCTGCTCTGCTGGAGGTGTTGTTTGTCCCTCTGCAATGTGAAGGGGAGATGCTTTTTGACATTGTGTTGGCATGTATGTTGCCGCATTGTTCAAGTTTACATACAGACTGCATGACAATGTACATTGTGACTGTTTGGGAGGGACGGGCTATTTGATGCGGGACAGTGGACATTTGGACTACATGACGTAGGTGAGGTTGTACACGTACATTTGCATCTCGAAGTTTCCTGCTATGTCAGATGTGATTGGCCATTTTCTACGCACAGGCGGACCCAGTTGTGTCCTCTGTTCTGCAGTGTAGGTGTTGGACTGTGTACCACATTGTCGTCCATGTGGGTGTGCTGTCATTGCTATGTGTGTGTGTGCTGCATTGTGTGGGAGTCGCACCTGCAGCTGTGATTTTGCTGTCCCTTATCCCTTGGAGGCGGTGTGCCTTTGGCTTTTGTGCTTTTGAGGTGCTGTGATGTTGGCGACTTGGGTCATTTGTGCTCTTGGACGGTTTTTGTACTCTTGTGCATTGTTTATCTGCAGATGTGTTGTTGACGTCAGTGGTTGTTTGTGCAGGTGGATGTGTCAGAGTGTGACCTGCTCCTTTCCGGATGTCGTCCACACTCAGCCACCTCAGTCTCGTGGCGTGCACAGTGTCATGGTGATTGTACTCCAGCCATGCTGCTGGTCATGTGGTGTCACTTGCATTGTCAGTGTGGCTCTCACATACGCATCTTTGCTGTGTTTCACACGGGTGCATGTGTGTGTTGTGTAATTGGTGATGTGTGGGGTGGGACCCCTTTGGGCACATGGTGGACGGGGGCCTACTTGATGTTTGTATGTGTGCTGCAGTGTGCCACGGGGATCAGGGACATGACCCAGGGTCATTGTGGGTGTGCGGTGTGCTACACGTAGTTGTGCATGTGTGCCATTGTGCCCTTCACCCCCCTGTCCCCTCAGTCCCTGTTCGTTACTCACCATGTTGCTGTTGTGTCAGGTCAAGTCGAGCAGTGTCCGGACTCCCGACTCCTTGCACTGTCTCCACACTGATGACTGTGGCCGCCATTTGCTCCAGCTCCTCCTGTGGCGCAGGACTCCCACCTCCATTCGCCGTTGCTGCCTTCCTGTTGGCAGCGGGTTTCTGCTTGGTTTGGCTTTTCACATCGTGCCAGCGCATCTTGGCCTCCTCGACACACCGGCTGCATTCACAATGCAATGCCATTTTTCCGTCTGTGTTGCCAATGACACGGTGGAGGTGACGGACAGTTGTTGTTGGTGCTCTGTCACCTCCGTGACGACGATCCGGTTGTCATGCGGACTGTACCCCGTCTTCCTCTTCCTCTTCTCCTTGGCCTTCCCCGACCCCGAGGTTCATTGCTGGTGGTCTGTGGGGCTTGTGGAGTTCGCGTTGACCTGGGCACTCGTTCCGGGTGCCTCCATGTTGCTACGCAGTTTATTTTGTTTATGGTGTGTTTTTCTTGTTCAGCTTTTATAGTGCATTTTCCCGCATGACGCGTGGGGATTGCAGGCCTGTCGCTGGTTATCGCTGATTTTTTTATCACGGTTGGCCTCATCGCAACTTTATTCGCGTTTCGCATTTTTGCGGCATCGCGTTAATTTTAACACGGTCATTTGACGCGTTATCGTGGGGCTATCGCATGGTGCCGCCAGGTTGGGAATACTTGTTAACACAGCATTGTTTTCCCGCGATAGACTGCGATATGCAAAGTTGCGTTAAGCTAAACTTGCGGTGGTTATCACACGTTCTTGAGACTATGCCCCAAAGATTTCTATCATATATCCGAGTTCTAATAAGAGACTCATGCACAGAATAATCTATGTATTTCAAGAGAAAAAAACAATTACCCTACACCAGAAATAACAGTGAAGTCTGGAGTCGAACAAGGTGACTCCAGACTTCCCCCACTGTTGCTTAATATTGCAATGGACCCTCTAATATGTGATCTTTGGCAAAACAGAAAGGGTTTTACAATTGGCTCTGATAGACTTGTTGAACAAATTACCACTTTTGCCTTTGCAGATGACATTTCAGTACTCAGTAACACATTGGAAGGCATGAGTATGAACTTAAACAACTAACTTGAAGATAATGCAATTTCAATACACATTGCAATGTCCATATCTGAAAACTTAAAAATCACGTCTCCTGACTTGGCACTACACATGATTTCTTCCTGTTCACAATGAAACCCAGATCATCCAAAACATGAACTGCTAAGTATGTTTGCTCCTGAGCTAGTTCCCTGGTTTCTGCCATTATTAGAACATCATCTAAATATACTATCAGACGTATAGCCCTCATTCTCAGCCATGCCATTACTGGTGTCATTAATTTGATGAAACACCATGGAGCTAAAGTGATACTGAATGGGAGACAAGTGAACCTCCACGTCCTCCCCTGCCATTGAAACCTCAGATAATCTCTGCGTTTATAGACATATTGGTATGGTCAAGTAAGTGTCTTTTAAATCTAAACACATAAACCTATCTCCTTTCTGCAAAAGGTCTTTCAATTAGGGGTGGGCGGTGAACTCCGCTCTGCCGGCAGAGTTCACAGAGTTTTTGTCGCTCCGTGCTCCGCTTGGAGCCTGTAGTTTGGCACAAAACTCCGCCGACCACCGTCGGAGTGGAGTTTACCGGCATGCACTTACCCCTAGTGTTAACACCCATCCTCCAGGACCATTCTCTCCTGCACCCCCCTCTGTTGTGTCCTTGGTATGAGATGACTGACTCATCCATACCGGTTCGAGCCTGGCTAGTCCCCAGGGAGCACTTCGCATGTGGTTTTATTGTCTCGTTTATCTAATTAATTGTACACGGAGGCTGACATCCATCCATACCTGTATATAAACATACACATTTATCAACATGCAAACAAACATGAAAAACAAACAGAATAAAAAGGTGAGACATTCCTGCAGATTCCTTCTCCATACTTTTATATTTCTTCCACAATTTACTATCAACTATTCAAAACTTCTATAAAAACAATACTTCCCAGTATACTCCTCTCCGCAAGCTTCCCTCATGATCTTTTCAGAATAACAATGATATCTGTGACAAAAACATCTTATTTTCTTCCTTAAATATGGGTGCCATAAATTACAAGTAATCTATGTGAATTTAACCAATGCAAAATGTCCGCTGGCGTCTTCACGCATACTCTGGCAAGCCAAATGTTTCAAAAAGCTAGTGTGAGCTGAACTGCAGGCACCTCACTCAATGAATTGACATTATACAATGAAGAGGTACCCGCAAGGTAACCTTTGCTGACCCTACATGCACTGGCATAATCGGAACTTCCATAAATGAACAACAACGTCCCTATTATGCATTCAGCTAAATTCTAAATTGTCCGTCAGCAATCACTCATGCAGCAACGCAGCTATTTATGAGCTGCAGTGTAATTTGTATGGTTCACGAGCGAGCAACAATCTTAAACTTTAACTAATGCGCAATGCCTAACCGTATTCCTAAACCAAATATATTTATTCATGCCCATTTGCTAAAGAAATTTAGCAAACAAAGCACCTACATCACACTACTTTTAGCTTATCCAAACGTTATCAAAACATTTTAACCATTAGCTTAATTTATTAGAGATTATTTCACAATTTACATTCAGCATGCAAAGTCACACCCTAATAATCAACGCCCCCATATACTTAAACATGCCATGGTATTTCATAGGTATATTTCTTATTTTTAACAATATATCAATAAAACCTATTTAGGTCTTTTAAACCCTGAACATAGAACTTATCTGTGCATGAGAAGGAAGATAAGTTAAAGTTCTAGCTGGATAATGCACACTATTGCCCCAGTGCCCTGCATTAAAATTGCAATCCATGGCAATTTGAAAAACAAACCATTGATAACATACATGCAGGTGACAGTAAGAAGTACCTCGGATTGATCTTTGATCCTCATGCACGTCATACTAAAAAGGGCAAAATAAATGAGGTACTAACAAAATGGGTTACAAACCTCGACAGTTCACCACTCTAGCCACAGAGAAGATTGTAATACTATGCCACTTCCTGGTTCCTAAGCTGTCATTCAAACTGGAAATGTCAGACACAGACTCTCACTAAACTGGACCAGACACTAAATAGGTCAAGAGCTATCTCTGTGTGCCTGTTTACACATGCAATGGTCTCTTGTATTCTAAAAGATCAAAGGACGGCTTAGGTATACCAAAACTGCGTACAGCTGTAGGAATCAACACAGGGAACTAACTATGTTAGTAGTAGTATCATTTGTAGATGACCTGATTCTGGGTCAGGGTTTTGTAAGTAGTAGAGCAACTACCTTGTTGCAATCTATTGAAAGTCATCCTCCATTCCAAGCTTTTATGTCTATCTGTGTGCTCCTACGTCCCCCCGGAGTCCGTCTGCCATCTCCATCACATGCCATCTGGCACGGAGGCCTCCCCCTTCTGCCCTGTGCCCTCAGGTACAGGAGCACAATCCTTCGCAGGTCTGCAGGATGACCAGATGGCCAGAGTGGGCACAAGCAGAATCTCTGAGAGGCAAGAAGCCAGTAGGTGGCTCTAGGATGGAGTCTCCTGAGTGTTGGCTCCATGGTCAGCTGCCATCTCAACACTCTGGGTGCCAGGTCAGCTTGAGCCATCTGAGCACTAGGTTGGCCAAACAGACGATGGTGATGCCGTCCCAGGATGCTTAATTTCCAGTCCAGGGAGGACCTGGCCTGGCAGTTCGAGCTGGACTGTTCCCACGGGGAGTAGAGTCAATGTTTCTGTATCACCCCTCATCAGCCAGGCTAGCTTGAATCCAGTGGCATAGCGAGCACACGAACCACATCTGGGCATACCCTTCCCAACTATAGCAACACAAAAAGATGATGGACAGAATGCTGAACATTGTCAAACATTCACCTTCAGTCACAGATCTGGGTTAAATCCATTGCTTTTTTGCTCATCGTGCCACCATAGTTTGGACTCAACCATGTGCACATCAGTCTTGACCCTGCTCCCCATGGGAACACTCCAGCCCGAACTGCCAGGCCAGGTTCTCCCTGGATTGGAAAACAAGCATCCTGGGACAAGTTTCGGGGTATCACCCTGCATGAGTCAGGCTAGCTTGAATCCAGTGGCACAGTGAGCACGGGACCCACATCTGGGCATACCCTGCCAACTTAGGGGACTATAGCAACACAAAAAGATGATGGATGAAATGCTGAACATTGTCAAACATTCACCCACAGTCAAAGATCTGGATTAAATCAAAATGTTTTTGCTCTCCATGCCACCCCACTTTGGACCAAGCCATATGCAAATCACTCTAGACCCTGCTCCCCATGGGAACAGTACAGCCCAAACTGCCAGGTCAGGTCCTCCCTTGGCCAGAAAGCAAGCATCCTGGAACAGGTTTTCGGGGTATTACCCCTCATAAGCCAGGATAGCTTGAATACAGTGTCACAGTGAGCACAGGACCCACATCTGGGTATACCCTTCTCACTTAGGGCGACTATAGCAACACAAAAAGAGGATGGACGGAATGCTGAACATTGTCAAAAATTCTGAGATCTGTGACTGGGGTTGAATGTTTGACTATGTTTAGCATTCCGTCCATCATGTTCTTGTGCTGCCAAACAGATGACCAGTCAGTGGTTGGACAACCACATGACTGGTCGGTGGCTGGCCAACCAGATGACCGGATGGGTGATGGTGCTGCTAACTCTGACTTGTGTCTCCCACCCGGGGTTCCGCAAGCCCCCACTTTGTGAGGGTTTAAAAGATAGGAAAAATAGCTTACCAGGCAGGCCCAGGGTGAAGGAGGCTTGTCTGGGGGCTTAACTATCCTTAGCTCACCAGGATCAGGAACCAGAAAGGTGAAAGTCACTGACTCAGGGCTTCCTTAGCTGATGGACTGAGGTGACATCCCTACCCAGGGCAAGGTGGCTGCAAACTGGGGAGTGCTCTTGTGTCCCTCTGTGGTGTGGAGTCCAGACTGGACCCCCATGAAGGACCAGCCACTGGGCAGATTCAGGGGCAGTGTGAGATCGGACGCGGACAAGTCTGGGGTTTCTGCCGGCTGAACAGCTGCCCTAATCCCCTGTGAGAGTCAGGTGAAGCCATGGCTTTTACCTAGAGAGCTTGGTCCCTGCATGTGAGGGCTCCAGGCACTGGGCAGGGTCACCTTTTGCATCCAGGGTAGAGTGGCATCAGGTCAAGTAGAAGTAAACAGTAGCGGCTCCTCCGCTAAGGAGAAGGAGCATCGCCCCACTTCTATTTGAGCAGTGTAAAAAATAAAAATAAAGTGATAATAACAAGCTGTTATTATCATTTTATTTTCCTGCAAGGGATTGGAGCCAGGTCCGGGTGGGGCAGTGCTGAGCACAGTGAGGAGTGGTTTTTGCCGTCCCAAAGTGTGCATGATTGTTTGGCCAAACAATCATGCGCACTTAGCATGTTCTCCATGGGGCCGTGTTGCACACCCCCGTGGAGAACATGCCCAGGCTCCCACGTACTGCCTGAGCAGACAAACAGGCCGTGCTCATGCAGAGTCGTGATTGACTGGGAGAGGCTAGGAGTCTGGGTGCTTCCGATGCTGCAGAGTGAGGACGGAGAAGAGGGTATGGCGCCGATTACCTCCCTACCCGTACCGAAGCAGCCGCTACTAGAAGTAATGTGGCTCCTTCAGGTTGGACAGCTCCAGTAATCCCCCAAGAGAGGCGGATGAAGCTGTAGCTTTTGTCTGGGAGGCCCAGTCCCCAAAGGCCAGGGCTTCAGGCACCAGGAAGGGCCACCTTCTCTAACCAGGGTAGGGTTGCATCAGACCCTGCGGGCTGAACAGCTCCTGTAATCCCCCTGATAGGCTGGCAAAGCCGTGGCTTTCACCTGTGAAGCCTGGTCCCTGCAGGTCGGTGGTGCAAGCCAGAAGGGCCTGCCGGAGACAGGGTGGTGCGCTACCCACAACCGTTTGCAAGGTTTCAAGATGTTCAACAACTTCTTTGTTGGCTTTGTGTTGGCAAAAGCATCACCAGTGATGCTTTATTCTCAAGGTTGATCCAGCCAATGGATATGTAGGGATATTCCAACTCAGTGAACTATGTCACCAGCCAAGAAGGCCTGATCTGAATTACATCTAGGTCTAGTAATACCTGTGCTCACTGATCTTCACTCACTGACATTGCAGTGTCAGGACGAACAGGGCACCAACTGTACTCATTGATCCCAGAAAACTATGCACTCACTGGCAACGCAGTATTGTGATATACAGGGCATTAACTGTTGTTGCTGATCACATATATCTAAACACTCACTGACTCTGCAGTGTTTGGAAGTGCAGGGCATTCACTGTTTTCACTGATCCAACAAAACTGTGAAATCACTGACCCAGCAGTGCCAGGAAGTGTAGGGCAGTAACTGTGCTCATTGATCCCACAAAACTGTGCACTCACTGACAACACAGTGCTGTGATATACAGGGCATTATCTGTTCTTACTGATCGCATAAAGCTATGCACTTACTGACTGTTGAAAAGTGAGTTACTGGTTGAAGGGGGTGAAACCCTATTCAAGTAGCAACCACAATTCCTGTCAAGGTGAAGTCACAAGCAACCCCAAGTTAACCTGTGCTTAACCCTCTGGCAATGTGTAAAGTATTTAGGCAGCACTTCAAACAGTAAAAAAGTGAAAGCACAGCACAAAAAAACCCACACCAAAGTCACAAGCTCGGGCTGGCTGCGATGCAGTGTGGGCTGAATACTGGAACCAGGTTAGGCTAGCTGAACAAAGTACCTTAAATCCTTGTTGTGGAGCGTTTCAAGAATCTGTGTCTAGGATGCGCCGCACATTCGTATTTCCAAAGAGGCTGTTGTCTTCGATGCGACGTCCTGCCTCGGTTCCAATGCAGAGCTGTGAAGAGATGCATTGTGCTGCGTCGGTTCTGCCCAAAAGACCACAGGTAGAGCATCTTTCGGACCACTTTCAAGAGTCCATAACTGAGGTGGACCTCAGTGACTCACAGCAGACAGATTACTGGTGCTAGGTTCAAGGTGGTTGGAGCATTTTCTATCCCTAAGGCTCTGATAGGGAGGCCAGCCAACTAGCCCTTGGAGTCCCTCTGGTGGTCCTGGGTTCAAAATGTAGGCCTCTTTCCCACTCAGACAGCAAGGCAGCAGTGCAGCAGAGTAGCAGTCATTCTTGCAGCAGAGCATCACAGCAGTCCTTCTGAGTCTTTCACAGGTCCAGAGTGTGCTGAAGACTTGGGTCTGGGGGTCCAATATTTATACCTGGTGTCAGCTTTGAAGTATGAGAAGGTTCTGATGGTTTCCACATCCAGAGGTGTTGGGAATTTCCTGCCTCCCTCCCCTGGTCCCAGCTTGTCTGGAGGCCAAAAAGACTAGTGTGAGTGTGCTGAGGCAGAGCCTTTGCAATGTGTAACTGTGGTGGTTGACAGCTCCTCCCCCCATCAAGTCAGAGATGGCCCATCCTGCCAACAGCTCTTCCCCCTTTGTCTCACTGTCTGGGAGAAACATACAAAGGCCACCTGCCAGCTACATCTAGTCATGTGACCCAGGTTACAGACTGCAGGCACCAAATGGTGAGAGCTCACATAATACATCACTCATGACATGTTTTATGACATAATTTATGACATCACTGATGACATCTCAATTGACATCAACAATGACTATCTGCCAGCTACTCCTAGTCATGTGACCCAGGATACAGGTTGCAGGCACCAAATGTTTGGGACAAGAAAATGCCAACTTTCTAAAAGTGGCACTTTAAGAATTGTGACTTAAATTCGACTTTACCATTAAATAGGGTTTTTAAATTACAATTATTTAGACACCAAACTTGACATAATCACTTCTTCCAGCTGAACGTTATTACTTAATAAATGTAATAAGCTACCATAATGTTATCTTATAGGCGAGACAGACCTTGCAGTAGTGAGAAACAAATGTAAGTGTTTTTCACTACCAGGACATATAACATTAAGAGTACATGTCCAACATTGTAAATACGCTGCACCTTGCCCTATGGACTGCTTGGGGCCTACTCTATGGATAACTTATATGTATTAAAAAGGAAGGGTTCGGCCTGAAGAAAGGTTTATTTTGCTAGGTTGAAATGGCAGTTTAGATTGCACACACAGGCTGCAATGGCAGCCGTGAGAAAGGTTTGACAGGCTTCTTAAGTGGGTGACACAATTAGTGCTGCGGGCTCACTAGTAGCATTTAATTTACAGGCCCTGGGCACAGGTAGTATCACTTTACATTTATAAGTAAATTAAATGTGCCAATTGGGTGCAAGACAATGTAACCATATATTCGGGAATGAGCATGTGCACTCTAGCTCTGGTTAGCTGTAGTAAAGTGTAGAGAGTCCGAGGGCCAAAAAAACAAGATCAGAAAAATGGAGGAGCGAAGGCAAACAAATTGAGGGAAGACCACCCTAAGGCTGACAGGTCTAGCACTCACCCTGCAGTGTTAGGAAGTGGAGGGCATTAACTTTTCTCACTGATCCCACAAAACTGTGCACTCACTGACCCTGCAGTGTCAGTAAGTACAGGGGGCATATGTCTGAGAGTTTACATCATGCTTGCACCACGCAACATGGCACATGCATGACGCGAACCTCTAAGTCAGATTTATGAAGCCACACAAATGGCTTCATAAATTTGGTGGAATGCAACGCAGCGCAAATCACTGCTTTGCATTCCTCTGTGCCAGAGAGAAATTCCAGGGATGTTGCGTGGGTGTTCCCAAGCAACTCCCTTGGTTTTTAACAAATTTCCAAGTTTAACAAGTCTAGTAAACCTGGGAATGTGCCAAAAAGATACGCCTCCCCAGAAGAGGCGTAACGACAAGAAATACTTGTTTTCTCCTCTTTCTATGTGTCCTGCAGTCTGCAGCACACATAGACAGGAAAACGCCTCCATGGATTGTTTTTCTGCAGGAAGGTCCCCTTCCTGCACCAAAACAATCTTGCCTACAACACAGGCACCCTTGCACCATGATGCAAGGGTACCTGCAATGCGCTAGGCTGCCAAAATGGCACCAGCACAAGGGGAAAGGACAGAAATGCGCTGTATTGGATAAATATGGCACATTCCTTCCCTTTCCCTGTGACGCAGGGCAGCACAGCAAGCTGACTTGCTGCGCTGCCCTGTGACACAATTTCCATAAATTTACTCTTAATTGTGCTCACTGATCACATATAGCTCCCGGCTCACTGACTCTGCAGTGTCAGGATGTAGAGAACACTAACTGTGCTCACTGATCCAGCAAAGCTCCCGGCTCACTGACTCTGCAGTGTCAGGATGTAAAGAGCACTAACTGTGCTCACTGATCCCGTATAGCTACCTTCTCACTGACTCTGGAGTGTCAGGATGTAAAGAGCACTAACTGTGCTCACTGATCCCGCATAGCTACCTACTCACTGACTCTGCAGTATCAGGATGTAAAGAGCACTAACTGTGCTCACTGATCCAGTGTTAGAGGGAACGTTTGTGGTTGGCCACACTCTTCTGTTTACCTCTCTCCTCTCAGAGTCTCTTTCACACTCTTCTGTGTCACTTGGCAAGAAAGAACCATGTGTTAAAATATCATAGTTTATTAAACAATTCAAAAGCATAAAAGAAAATACTTCAATTTAAGTGTTGCCCATCAACATATGGGTAAGATCAGAAATGACTGCATCAACAATGTTAGAGATCAATTGGTTCAATTCAAACAAAAATGTATATCTATAAATTAATCCATGAGCAGCCGATCAAGGGGCAGCCCTGAATTCAAGAGTGATACAAATGATAGCATTCAGAGGACAAGCTTCTTGTTGAGATAAAATAACAATATTCAAGTCTACACATTTAAACTGAAATAAATGCAATTGCTTGGGTACAGATGACCTGAAGTAAATAATCTGTCAAAGCCAAAAGGCAGAATTATTAAGTCAGATAGTCTGACACAGTCAATAGGCAAAATTATTAAGTCAGATAGACTGACAAAGTCAATGGGCAAAATCTGACAAAGTCACTAGGCAAAATTATTAAGTCAGATAGACTGACAAAGTCAATAGGCAAAATCTGACAAAGCCAATAGGCAAAATTATTAAGTCAGATAGACTGACAAAGTCAATAGGCAAAATCTGACAAAGCCAATAGGCAAAATTATTAAGTCAGATAGACTGACAAAGTCAATAGGCAAAATCTGACAAAGCCAATAGGCAAAATTATTAAGTCAGATAGACTGACAAAGTCAATAGGCAGAATTATTAAGTAGGAGCATTATCACCTTGGCAATAGGAGCTCTGGGCCCAGTCAGGAGAACGATTGATCAGTCGGGAACCCTCACACGGCACCTGGGTGCTGGTTTGAAGAGAATTCGATGCCACACCCTGGGTGCAGCTGTTATATATGCTTGAATGCAGAAGTTTTACCCTTTCTGACGTATGTCCTGACGCAGCCCTTGACCGCCCTCCTGTAACTATGGAAAATTCCACCCATGGGACTGAGAAGTGGTATCATGGTGAAATTAGGGGCTTTTGACAGGTGGTCAGTGCTCCTGACCGCAAAAAGTAAACAAAGGATAATTTTTACCATAAGAAAGCTCAGAGTTAACATTTTAATACATTAATTCTTTGTCACGCAGCCCGTCTTTCACAGGTTCGATTAAGCAAGCGCGGAAAGTTTCTTAACTAAAAATATTGCACATGTACTTGTGAAACCGCCAGATGTACCAAAAATGTCCTACGTGTGTGGGCTAATCTAATTCTCGTAACTGTGGAAATTTACAAGGGGGAGGGGGAGAGTTTGTCGCGGAGGATGGCGCAAGCCTCTGCTGTCAGGTTAGTGAAGTCTATGAGACCAGTTCTTAAGTTATTGGGCCTATACATATCTCTTACAAAGGTATGGTTGGTCTTGTATGTAGGTCTGTGAGAAGGTGAACTTGGGCCTATGTGTGGATTTGTAAGAAAGTGAAGGACCGTGGACAACTTAAAGACCCTTTATCTAGGCCTCAGTGGTGGGGCTTATCTAGGGATGCCAGGTTTGAAGGGTATTGCAGAATGGGGTGTGGGTGTCTGTTAGATGGTAAAACGGGACCCTCCTACACATCCCTTCTCTTGTTCATTATTGAACACTTCTGTGACACAGTACTTTGCTGGACCCTCAGGGGCTTGGTGCATACCGAGTGGGTCACTAATATACATGCATGCTGTCTGTGGTGACAATTCGGGTGTTATAGTAACGTATTCTCCCCCATCCTCGGGAGCTAACTCATCATACCCGTTAATGTCATGCTCCTCCCTTAAGGCGTATCTAGGTGGTGGAACCGGTGGAGCTGTAGGTGTGTTTGAAGAGGCATGAGGGGCAGGTTGTTCTAAGAGTTGCACATGGATCTGCCCATTCCCATCCCCGGGAGCACGGTCCATGTCCTGATACTGTGCATTGTTATTAATTCCAGTGTGAACGTAATTCATTCCTACTGCTTTGGTGCTGCATCTGTTGACACATTTAATTACTAGCTGTGCACCGCAACACATTACCAGGACAACACAACAAATAGGTAGCACAATTTTCAAGATAGCAGATAGCCATGAAGGCATCCAGTTCAAGTTGAACCAGTCCGTGATAGGATCTGCAGCGGCACCGCTTTCGTCACGCATCTTTTTTCCCAGGTTGCCCAAGTCCTCAATGGCCTTAGCGAGCGACCCGTTTGTGGCATCATTAGCCGGTATGAAAGTGCAGCAGCTCTTTCCAAGGGCACTGCATACACCACCCTGCATAGCTGTGAGTTGATCTAGAACATATCTATGCTCTAGAACCATAAGCCTTAAAGGCCTTAACTCTTCCTGTATGGCGTTGAACCCATCTCGGGTGTTATTTATCAGAGTCATTAGTTCGTATCGGGTGACCTGTAGCCACCGGGCATTAGCTGATGTTTGCCAAATGGGCCACAGGCCTCCAAAGAATTCCTGGGCACCATTGAACAGGCGAAATTCTTCAGGAATTTCGGCGAAGGCATCGTTAGCGAAGTATTGAGCCTTCCTTCGGTGCCGGTGAAGCAGGGTGACGTCATTTGTCATGGGGTGCTCAAACACTTGAGAGATGTTGGATGCCGGGACAACGAGATGCAGCTCGTGCATGGTAACCATGGTGCATAGGCCCTTCCATCGAGGAGGCAACTGGGGGTAGATGCGTTCTCCGCATGCCCAAAAGATGTCCATGAGGCTGGCGGTGCCGTCTTGGAGGTCCAAATTAAAAATTGTTGTGTTACAGTTTGTGTTGCTGCCCACAGGGCGAGTACCGTTACCTAGGAAGCAAAGAAGAGGATGTTTTAGTTTATATGCTCTCTTCCATTTGTAAGCTGTTCCCTTCCCAAAGGTGTACCGTCTAGTTTCCTCTGCCCACACCTCCTCACACTGAGTCTCAACATCCCAATCAATATTCTGTTGATATTCTGTTTTTGCAAAGGGTTCTCCCAAGGAAGCTGCCTTACATACCAGGGCGTCTGGGCCATGCCATTTGTTATCAAAATACACATGGGCCTGCAAGAGCAGCACAGACCTATATTGACATGGACAGTTGGCAACGTGTGAACTGTTATTTTCGTGTATCGGGGGTTTGTTATGGAGTTGTTTGTTTATTGTCTCCTTACATAGTGCCGGGGGGATGTGAACATAAAAACCCTGATGCTTTGAATTCATGCTCATGAGTTATGAGCGGTGTCTCCCATCTAGGTGATTCCCATCTATACAAATTCTCATTTTCTGTCTCGAATTGCAATGCATTAGTGACAACCATGTGTGTTAGATAGTTAGAATCCCACGCGGTGGTGTTTACAAACACAGTGTCTATCTCTGCTGAGAAAAGCTGTATTTGGCCGTAGATACGGCAAAGAAACAAATGGAGGAGGCATTTGGCCGTTGGGGGTGGTATTTCTTGTGGGAACACCATTTTGTCTGCGCCAACTGCATGCGGGATGTGTGAGCACACAAAGCATGCTTCTTTTGTTACCTTTTTCCCTATTTGAAACATGTGCCGGTACCACATGTTATCTAGCAGGGCACTATGGGCTTCATTTTCGTTATTAGGTGTGTCAGGACGTATGGAGTGGAAATCAGGTCTGGGATGTTGGCGTGCAACGTGGACCATAGTGTCCTGGAGAGCGGTGGCCAAATCTTGTTTGTCATTATCTTTTGTTGGTCTATGACTCCTCCAGAACCTTGGTCTACCTCTTCTAAATCTGCGAATGTTGCGGGAGTTGGGACTGCGGTTCACTGGGGGACCTACTGTAATCTCTAGGAGCCTATCCCACGGAGTAGTAGTAATACTTGGGTCTGTGAAAGTAGCTATGCGTGTGGGGTGTGTACTAGTGTGTGCACTATCAGTGGTATGCTGTGGAAGTGATGAATCTTCAGTGTGGGGCGGGAAGTGTTTGTGTGCAGTTGTATTTTCTGGCACAACTGGTTGTTTTGAGAATGGTACAATAATTTTAGCAGACAAATGTGGCTTAAAAGTTGCAACATAAAACAAGTACCAATTAAGTGCGGCCAACGTTATAGTGGAAAAAAGGCAAAATGTTAAGACAAGTGAAATACATAACTTTGCATTCCCACTCAGGTCCTCGATATTATGCTCATGGCGGTTATTATCTTCGTCATCAAAGGAGGATGGAAACCCGCTGTCCTCGTGGAGCTGTACCAAGGGTATGTCCTGTCCCTCCTCTAGTCGATTGGCGGAGGTGGTGCGGGGTCCAAGCGGACGTGACTGCGATGGATCCATGCTTTTCTTTCAGCTATTCGTACTGCAGTTGGTGACGAGTCGACCACCTGGAATGGGCCCTCGAATTTAGGGTCCCTCCAGCGTCTGACGTTTTCCGGATGAAGATCTGCGTCCCGGGACAGATTGGTGGGAGCTCAGGATCGGTGGGGCCCTTCCCCTTTCTCTTGGATATCTGGATAGAAAGGAACTGCGCTGCGCTGGTTAGTTGGCACAGATAGTGGTAAAGTTCTGCTTTAACTATCTCAGATGATGACTCACTATCTGATTTGGGGCGTGTGGATGGAACTGTTACATTTATGGATCGTCCAGTGACAAGCTGGTGGGGTGTGAGGTGATGATCCGAACTTGGGGAGTTTCTTAATGCAAACAGTGCTATGGGCAGGCAATAAAGCCATTTCTTTCCTATTGTGGCACTTATTTTACTTATTTTGTTTTTGAGCAAGCCGTTAAGGCGCTCACAAATGCCGTTGCTTTGTGGGTGGTAAGCTGAGGTCAGCTTGTGTTTGATGCCTAGCATTGTGGTCAGGAAGGAAAAGATGGCATTTGAAAAATGACTGCCGTTATCGGTCCGGATGGAGTCTGGGATGCCCCAGCGAGGAATGACATCACGTAATAGAAATGTGGCAGCTGCTTTGGCATCGCAGTGGACGCAAGGTCCACTTTCGATCCAGCGTGAGAATGGACATACTACCACAATGAGATAGCGATAGTTTTGGCAGCGATCGATCATATCGACATAGTCAATGTGTAACTCTTTGAAGGGGCCTGATGGTCTAGGAATTGTAGAGACAACAGTTTTGAGCGTAGGGGCTGGGGAGTATTGTTGGCAAATGAGACATTTATTAACATACAATTGTATCTGTTCATAGGCATTGGGGATGAACCAGTCTGTTTGTAAGGTGACAGACATATTGTCTCGGGTGACATGTGTGGGAAGGTGGAGTTGATCTAATGCCACTTGTAACAAAGCCTGTGGCATCACAGGTTTCCCTGTTACTGTTTGTCTGTATACGAAGTCGGCGGAGTCCTGCTGTACTCCCCTCTTCTTCCATAACTCTTTCTCTTTATCTGGTGCACTTTCTTGCATTTCTCTGAGGTGTAGTTGTGCAGTATGATCGTATTGTCGCGTTTTGTCAATATCAAATGGTGTTGGTAATTGGGATGGTGTGTCTGAACTGTGTTCACTGCTGGTGTCGTGCTCTGTCGGAGGTACTGTTTGGGACAAAAAGATAGGTGCAAGTTGGACTTCCGGTGCTGTTTGGATTGATGGGCCTGCTACTGAGGGGCCTCTGGCTGCAGCTTTAGCTGCCCAATCAGCCAGAGCGTTACCTCTGGAGACAAAATCTTGGCCATTAGTGTGCGCTGTGCATTTTACTACGGCTACTTCAGCTGGTAGTGTAAGGGCCTCAATAAGTTCTTCAAGTAACATTTTGTGAATGACAGGTGTACCATCTGATTTAAGGAAGCCGCGCCTTCTCCAGCGGAGGATGCTGGAGTGAGTTGTTGTAGTGACATATGCAGAATCTGAATAAATTGTAACGCGGTCCTCAGCTCCAATGTTTAGGGCAGCTATGAGTGCTACCAGTTCTGCTGCCTGGGCAGAATAATGTGATGGGAGTGTAAGCTGCTGCACGATGTCTAAGGAATCAGAGGAGTCATTTTGCTGTGCTTTAACTACTGCTGCTCCTGTGTATCTTATGCCTGTTTCTTGATCAATGGTAGAGGAACCATCAACAAAGTATACAGTACTATTTGGTAAGGGATCTTCTTTTGCTGCTCCTGACTCATCTGGTGAATAAGTGGCACAATCATGGTTGTCATCATCTGAGGTGACAATTGGATGGGCAAAAAATGTGGCGGGGTTTACGGTGTGACATTTGACAATTTTCAGAGAAGGTAATGACAGTATGACTTCGTAGCCTGACACTCTTTGCGTTGTCAGTGTTGTTTTAGCTTTCTGTATTATTGCAAAAACAGCATGTTCAGTGTACATTGTTAGTGGGGAACCCATTACAATGGGGGTACTTTTTTCAACAGCAAATGCTGCGGCAGCAAGGGCCTGTTCGCAAGGGTAATGGCCTTTCATGACAGAGTCCAGCATTCCGCTGAAATAAGCAATTGGCTTATGGCCCATGGGGTATTTTTGAGTGAGTACTGCTGTCATGACTAACCCATCACAGTGAGTGAAGAGGTAGAATTCTTTTGTGTAATCAGGTGATCCTAACACTGGTGCATTTGTTATCTCATCTTTGAGCTGGGTGTAGGCTGTTCTCATTTCAGGTGTCCATTCAATTTTATTATGTCTGTCTTTGCCCATTTTCACAGCTTTCAGCAATGGGGCAGTTATTGTTGCGAAATCAAAAACCCATTGGCGGACATAATTAACCAAGCCGAGGAATTTTTGCATGTCTTTAACTGTCTGGGGTTCAGGAGTGCCTTTTATTGCCTCAACTCGACCTGGAGTCACTCGCCTGCCTGATGCAGACAGTAGCTGTCCTAGGTAGTGTACCTCTTCCTGACAATACTGTACTTTTTGTTTGTCAACTTTATATCCTCTTTGTGCCAGCGTGGTGAGCAAGAGGATGGTGTCTTTCCTACATTGTTGTTCGGTGGGGCTGCAAAGCAGTATGTCATCGACATATTGCAGTAAGGTGCTGTCACATTGGAAATTGGACAAGTCTTCTTTGACGACCCTGTTAAAAACACTAGGGGACTCACAGTACCCTTGAGCTAACCTTGTGTATGAAAATTGCACATTTCTGAATGAGAACGCCAGGAGGTATTGACTATCTGGGTGCAAAGGAATGCTGAAAAAGGCATTTTTCAGGTCGATGACAGAAAAGTACTGTGCATCCGGGGGGACATTGGTGAGAATGACAGAGGGGTCTGGGACAATAGGGAATTCTGGTATAACTATGCTGTTAATTGCGCGAAGATCGTGTATCAAACGCCATTGATTTGTTTTCCCCTTCCTCACAGGGAAAAGGGCTGTGTTACACGGAGAGATACAAGGATAAATTACTCCCTGTTCTAGTAAGGCCTGTATAGTGGGGGCTATGCCCTCCTCTGCTGCTTTAGACAAGGGGTACTGTTTTATTCTGGGCAGGATAGCACCTTGTTTGAGTGTTATCTTAAATGGCCTGGCAGATCTAATAAGGCCCACATCATTTGGGCCTGTTGTCCAAAGATGTGCTGGTACCTGAGCCAAATCAGCTTCTCGCACAGAATCATAGTCAGGGGTGATCGTTGGTGTTCTAATTTCCACTATCACTGAGACGGGCACATTGTTATCATAGATAATCTCGGTTTTAGAATATTCCTCAGGGGATCCAAATAGCTGAGCATCTGAAATGTGTCTGACCAATCCTTCCTGTTCAAGGAAGATGACACAAGCCCATGTGTGAGCATTGTCATCGCATGCCAGGAAAGCACCATAGGTGGGTGTTATTTCAAGGGCGCAGATGTCAAAAATCAAGTTTTTGTCTAACGCCGGGGAGTCTGGAACTTGGGGTCTAAAGAGAAATTCTTTTGGTAGCTGAACTGTGCGACCTTGTAATTCGGGAGTGGTGGCGACAATTGTGTGAACAGCTGCAGAGAAGGCCTGCTCATTCACTGGGCGTGCTCTGACTTGGCTATCTAAGGAAGACTGTGCAGTGACTGCCATCATCCTAGTTAGTGGAGTACCTGGAATGGAGCAAATCATTGTTCCATTGTCATCAAAGTGGATGGTCATGTTTAGTTTGGCCATGAGGTCGCGTCCTAAAAGATTGACTGGGGAGCTGGGTGAATAGAGCAGAGGCTGCTCCACTGTATGGCCTCCTATCTCCATTGAAACTGGCTTGGTGAAGGGGACCCTTGCTATTGCCCCAGAAAATCCCTGTGTGTCCGCTGTTTTGTTTGAAATGGGCAGAGGGCCACCTGTAATGCAGGAGTATGTGGCACCTGTGTCAACAAGAAAACTGTATATTTTGTTATTTATCATAACACTTGCAATAGGGTCCTCTTCAGTATTGCTTGTGCATGACAAAATTGGGCACACAAGAGTTGTCTGTGGGCTGTCCTAGCCAGTGTATTCTCCATGCTGATATTGCTGGATGGTGCCCTGAGTAAAGGGGTTGCTGGAGGCAACAATTGTTCCTCCTAGAGGTACATTGTTTTGTGTTTGGGGGACCATCTGGTAAGTAGCCTGTTGCTGTGGCTGTGATTGTTGCATTGGAATCTGCATTTGTTGGGCCGCTGGCTGAACCTGAAGCATTGGGGGCGCTTGGAGCTGCACTTGCTGTTGCTGTGTTGGTTGCACATATGAGTATAGTACTTGGGGCTGCTGGGGGGTTGCTGTGTGCGCTGTTGTTGTTGGAATGGTGCCTGTGCTTGGTAGCCAGGACGCATATATTGCTGACCCATATCGCGCTTTTTACTGTTACAGTCTCTCTGGATATGGCCTTGTTTCTGGCAATAGTAACAGATTATTGGTGGTGCCCCTTGTCCTGGCTGTTGTGGAAACCTTTGCTGTCCCATCCCTCGCCGCCTTCCTTGTCCACCCGTGTTCCAGTTCATGTTTGGTCTGTTATTGTAATAGGGCTGTATGTTGGTGCTGTACGCAGGTGGTGCTGGCATGTATTGTGTCATTGCCTGTTGTGGCTGCTGGACATACTGTATGGCTTGTTGGGGTTGAGCTTGTATGTACTGTACTGCAGGTGGTGCTTGTACCTGCTGAGGTGCAAGTTGGGCATTGCCTGCAAGAGCATTCATGGCAGCCTGAGGGAAGGATGTTACTGCTGTCATTTGAGTGACGGGTGCCGCGAGCATGACTGTGTCAACATTGTCTTTTTTCTTATTGAGTTTCTGCTGTACTAGTTTGGCAGCGGCATTCTCTATTGCTAGCTGTCTATTCTTCTCCTGTTCCTGTCTCTTTTTACAGTAATGTACAATGTGATCTTGTATCTCTGCCCATGGCTTGCATTCCATTGCTACAATGCCATCTAATTTCTCCTGTACTTCAGTTGGCAAACCTTTCTTTACTGTGTGGTAAAATAGTCTCCCATATCCTCCATTTGCGTCCCATCGTTGCCCTAACTCCTGGTACCATTTTTCTTTCATTCTAGAAAGATAGTTGGCAGGGTCTTCATTTGGTTGCATAGTCTGTGACAACAGAGCCCCAATGTCAGGAACATCAGGGAATTTCCTGCGCAACTCAGCCCATGCTACTGTTCTAATCTCGTTGAAGGAAACACCATCATGTTTGGTGTTTGTCTTGGTAAGATTTTTATGAATACGTATGAAAAGATCTTCTGCATCTTCTCCAATGAGGGAGATCAGCAAGCTTTTTACATCTCCTATTGCTATGTTGTTGCCCGTGGTGCAATTTTCAAAAGCTGCAATCCATTTTCCCGCACCCTCTGTGAGGGGTGGGAGCACCTTTTGACATTTTCTTTGTCTAATGTAGACCAGGGGATATAGATGGGGGGATCAATGATGTTTTTATAGATCAGTGGCATCTGGCGTGTTACCCCAGGGCGTTGCGCTGTGGGTCCTGTAGAATCATACTGGCGAGCATATCTCTGCCAGACTTTGAGGCTCTCCCTCATGTAGTCATAGTCCCAATCCTGATCTCCTAATCCTTTGAGGATGCATTCAACTGCTGTTGCCATGTCCTGAGGTTCAAAAGAGCCTTCCCTTGGCCAAGGGCGCATTTGTGGCGCCAAGGGCTCTGACCAACCTGCCAAATCGTCTGTAAAAGGGTTAACTGCATAATCTGAACCTTCCCCCAATGTCACTATCTCATTGGGAGTGAGGTCATTACTAGCTTTTGGTGGAAGGGGTCTACTGAGATACATCATGTTACGTCTATTTTTCATCCTAATGGTGCGTAAGGAAGCAGAGCCCGAGACGTCATATAGTATGTCGTCGGGGCGTCCATGTGTCCCCAAGACTTTAAGTCTCTGTGCCTCGGTGGTCCTTTCCTTTCTTCTTACCACTGGGTCATGTTCCTGCGGGTGTTCACAATATATTGGGATGTCACCAAACATTGGATTGTGGCCTTCTAGCACCCGTGGAGGTGTCTTTTCCCGCCCTAATGCTGTTGGGAATTGGAGGTCTTGGTGTATGTTAGTGAATGTTTGTGTCATTCCAGAGACGGCAGCGTCACGGTGGGAGGCGTGCTCATTAAAGCGATATTGTCTGCTCCCTTCCCCATTCCTACTGATATTTGTCTTTGGGTGGTGTTTCACGAGGCGGTGCAGCGTGGGTGAGGGTGATGTTGGGGTGTTGACCTTATGGAGCATGTCCACAACGCTTTTGTTCATGTTCTCTAATTTGAATGACAAGCGTCTTATGGAGTTCACCTGATCTGCGTGACTAGGTGATTGATGCATGTGTGACTGTTCTTCTTCAAGGTGCTGTGATGAAATACTTTCCAGGCTGGTGCTTTTGCTCAAGTCTGCATTTTGTCTATAATTGCCATACGCGGATGGAAGACCAGTGAGAGGAACACACTGTCTGTCTGTTATGTCCAGTGGTGGCGGGTCGGGGAACTCAATGAACTGTCGCTCGGCTGCCATGAGGCCAGATCCTGGTACCTCGGCATGGGGGGCAGCAGCCATGAAGGGCATGTTATTTTGCAATTGGGGGTGCGAATTTGAACCCAGGTGTGTATCGGTGTGGTGAAATGGGTTGGGGTCATGTTGTTGTTGAGTGTCCGTGTCACGGAAGGGGTTTGATTTAGAGGATTGTTTAGTGCTGAGATCATAGGTGACAATAACAGGTGAGCGCGAGGGACCGGGCAGGGCTTGAAAAACGGAGTCATGCGAGTGACGAGTTGATGTCTGAGAGACAGAGTCAGAGCCTTCCTCATCGTCTCCACCTGGGCGGGGGTGTGCAGTATTGACTGTTGGTGTAAATTTTAGTGACAGTTGTGCATCTATAAGACCTGGGATACCAGATACTGCTGTGTCCCTTACTGTGTCGTTAGGGAGAGGCAAGTGCATGCTGCTCAGTTCCGTGAGGTGAGGGTATACATGCCCGGGGGGCATGGGTGGGGTCAGTGATCTGGTCATGTGGTGGTACGGGTGACTAGGTGACGTGTGGGAAGCCTGAAATTCCTCAACCTGTGTGACGTGTAATTCTGGGCCGAGGTGCGGTGAGGAAGATGCCTCGGTGAGTAATGGCTGAAAACCTGCAGCCGGGGAATTATTAGTGGTGACTGGTAGTTCCAGTTGCTCCTTGTTAGTGAGCTCGGTATACATACCGCTAAAGTGATAAGGTGGTGGGGGCGGAGCATTGGGTACAACCGGTGATGTGGGGTCAGAGTGTGTTCTAACCTTATCTTTAAAAATGCGCCAAAGGTCTAGAGTAGCCTTTCTCTTCTGTAGTTTAGTACCGGAGTACTTTGTATCTAGAAAGGTGGTGGCATGCTCCAATATTATAGGGTCAAAGCTTCCCTCTGACGGCCAAGGATGAGTCATTTTTGCCGTATGCTTATGAAGCTCACTGCAGTGCTTTAAGATATGGTGTTCCTGGCCTCCGAATGTTCTTGAAACATGTTGGAGTGGAGTCGCCATGTGGATATGCGTAATCCTAGGCGCTTTAGGCAAGGCCTAAATTACAGGAGCGCGTTTTCTCAGGTGCTAGGGACAATGTCTCTGATGAGTTCTTGCTGTACTGCCTGAATGACAATATCATATACCCCGTCCTGTAGGTCCCGCTCTTGTGCTGGAGTATAAAGGGGAAGCGAAGCTGGCCGTCGAAGCAGGCTTCAGCAATATAACTCTGGAGTGGGTGCCTTGGCCATGTGCTAGATAATATGGCAGTCAGTAGCGATCCATGGGGACGTATAATGAAGAAGATGTGAAAGTGGGTAGAAGTTTTATACACAGTAGAGCTCAAAATGCCATTCATGAATGTTGTTTTAAAAATACAATGTGTTTGAGGGTGAAGGTCAATTTTTGTTGGAAAGGGATGCACTTAGATGTCAGGTGAGTATTCAGCTGTAGGAGAGTGAGTGTCAAGGGTAGGGGTAGGGACGTCTTCTACTAGCTCCTCTCCTATGGCGCTAATAATAAAGTGACACAGTGCTTTCCTCAAGTCCTGTTCGTCTGGTCCGGTGTATATCCCGTTGGGGGAAAAATCAGGAAATTGGAGTTGGTCGTCAGAGAGAGATGCAATGATCTTGCTCTGCAGTGGGTTGCGGGGGTAGGATGAGGTTAAGGTAGTAGGTATCTCTAAGCCTGGTGCTATTAAACGAATACGTATGCAAATATAATGTGGTGTTTTATGAACAGAGGTACTCAGGATTCTGTTCATGAGGACTAATAATAATTGAAGAGACTAGAGTGTTTCCTAAAGTGTCAGTGCTTGCAATGTTTTTGTTCTTTGACCTTGGTGACGATAGGATGCGGAAAAGCTGGTGCAAGCGAAAGCGTTATTTGCTGTGCTTGAGTATAATCGATCCCTAGGGCTTGAAATATAGTGAGAAGGACAGTGTTTGCTAAAGGTGTGACGTAACAAAAAGACGATGGGTGACCAGTGGAGAGACCTACCACGTTGTTGTTCACTAAATACACGATGATGGGAGAGGCTGTAGTATCAGGGGATGGGTCATTCATTCCCTATAATGAGTGGAAGTGCGGAGATGGACAGGTCGGGGGATGAGCAGTGGGAACGTCAGGTGCAGGGTCCTGTAGGTCTACTGAGTAGTCCTGCAGGAGTGCCACAAGGAGTGGGGACTCATCAGCTGAAGACAATGGTTGAGGGTGAGCACTACTGGATGCTGATGCTGTGGGAGATGCAGGAGCGGAAAGACGAGGGAGTGTTGCTTCTTCAGAAAGTGCTGTAGAATGTGCGGAGTTAGACTCGTCGTCTGTGTAAATGACGGGGGGAGAATTAACAAAATAAACAGACGAACTTAATGAGGGTGGGGAGGATGAAGAGGAATTAGAGGAATGACCAGGCCACAGCAGATCCGGGCGGGTGGTATCTGGTGGAGGCAGTGACTGGGAGGAGACGTTGAATGAGGGCGGATAGTCTACGAGAGACAGAAGGGCAAGGCGTAGCTCAGTACTGGGGGTAAAGGTGATTCCTAAAGTATTCCATGCGGCTGCAAGAATGTCACTTTGATGGCGTGTAAGAGGGGTAAAGCGGTCCAGGGAGGTGTGATAGACAGCGGTGGCCGTACCACGGACTGAATGAATGAGAAGACTTATGATCTGTGGGGGGTCAAGGGACATAACGGGGGTAATAAAAAGGGGACAGTACAAGAGGAGTGGGGATACACCACCACCCCTCCTTTTGGCTGCCACTGGACGCAAGGCAAGAGGCAGACAAAATGTGTGAGAGACAGAAAAAAAGGCGCAAAGTGCGTGCAATGAGGGCCGAAAAATAATGCAACTACTTAGCGGGATCACAGCTAAAATTAAAAGGCAAAGCAATCCAGACAACAGCTACTTAGCGCAGTCGCCGCTAAACCGGACCGAAGAAGGTGTGTGTGGGCAACTGAGCACCAAAGTAACTGGCAGTCTGCCACCTTGGCTAGGGATGGTAAAGGTGGCAGAACGGCAACAACTGGGGGGGCCTAGCGTGGAACAACAGGCAGAACTATCATCAAAAAGATGAGACACAAAAAACAGACACAACGAACAAAAAATAAACAAATATTAAATAAATTAAATGCATTTCTGAAGAAAAACGAAAACCATCAAAGTGAGGAAGAACAGAGTGCGAGGAAACAAAGAGAAAAGGCGGGGCTAGGGGAGCTGCAGGGCAGCAGCGACCGTTCGACAGAGACTTCCTCTATCCGCGTTGGCAGAGAGCCGAAGAAGGCTGAAGGCACGACAGAAAGTGACAAACGATCTGAAACAGGAAGCTCCTCAATCCGGAGTGGCGCAGCTAACAAAGGAGAAAAGCGCCTACCAGAGACCGAAAAAAACTTAAAAGACAGAAAGAGAAGAGTACCCAAGCAGTGCAGGAAAGAGTCAGAACGGGACCAATCAGAGAGGGTGAAGAATGAATGTGTGAATACACCCATGAACACCACCGACAATGGTGGGCAGAGCACACCCCAAGAGGCACGCGGGACCCTAGAGGACCCGAGGGCAGGACAACAGTCACTGAAACCAAAGAACCTCAGAACCACAAATGCGTGACCACCGCATACCAGAATGTGGGCAGCCAGCCACGGAGAAACGCTCCAAATAAAACAAGCACACGACGCAAACCCCAAATATCAACCACTGATGGCAAAATCGAAAAAAACAAACACACAAATTATGCGGTAAAGACCTCAAATGCAGGCATTAAGCAGCAGACCCATGCCATAAGCCGGCCAGCCACATAAGAGAGCTGGCACAGGACCCAAACAGCAAATAGCAACCACTAATGGCAAAACCGAAAGAAAAAAACAAACATACAAATTATGCGGCAAATATCTCAAATGCACGTATTAAGCAGCAAACACATGCCAGAATTCGGCCAGTCACATAGGAAAGACTCGGCGCAGGACTCAAACCTCAAATAGCAACCACTAATGGCAAAACCGAAAGAAAAAACAAACATACAAATTATGCGGTAAATATCTCAAATGCATGTATGAAGCAGCAAACACATGCCAGAATTTGGCCAGTCACATAGGAGAGACACGGCGCAGGACTCAAACCTCAAATAGCAACCACTAATGGCAAAACCGAAAGAAAAACAAACATACAAATTATGCGGTAAATATCTCAAATGCATGTATTAAGCAGCAAACACATGCCAGAATTTGGCCAGTCACATAGGAAAGACACGGCACAGGACTCAAACCTCAAGCCATTAAACAAAAACACACACACAAAGTATGCGGCAAAAACCTCAAAGAACAACAATAAAAACAATTTATATGGCAGAAAGACCACAACAGAATAATAAGAAAGGTGAAGAGACCCCACGCAGAACAAAGCAAAACGCGAAATAGGACAGTAGAGAGGGAAGGACCAAAAAGATGCCCCACAAAACGTGACCAGCCACAGAGGCAAATATCTCAAATGCACGTATTAAGCAGCAAACACATGCCAGAATTCGGCCAGTCACATAGGAAAGACTCGGCGCAGGACTCAAACCTCAAATAGCAACCACTAATGGCAAAACCGAAAGAAAAAACAAACATACAAATTATGCGGTAAATATCTCAAATGCATGTATGAAGCAGCAAACACATGCCAGAATTTGGCCAGTCACATAGGAGAGACACGGCGCAGGACTCAAACCTCAAATAGCAACCACTAATGGCAAAACCGAAAGAAAAAACAAACATACAAATTATGCGGTAAATATCTCAAATGCATGTATTAAGCAGCAAACACATGCCAGAATTTGGCCAGTCACATAGGAAAGACACGGCACAGGACTCAAACCTCAAGCCATTAAACAAAAACACACACACAAAGTATGCGGCAAAAACCTCAAAGAACAACAATAAAAACAATTTATATGGCAGAAAGACCACAACAGAATAATAAGAAAGGTGAAGAGACCCCACGCAGAACAAAGCAAAACGCGAAATAGGACAGTAGAGAGGGAAGGACCAAAAAGATGCCCCACAAAACGTGACCAGCCACAGAGGACGCCGTGGCAAGACAGCCAGCCACAGGGGAACAAGGGAGCAGACACAGGGGAAACCCCAGAGGACACGACAGCACGGACGGACCACCCCACAAGCCACAACCTGAGGCAAATTCAAGGAAGAAAAACAAAACTATCCCTGACTTACCCAGGCGGGCGGGGGCAGCGGAGCGTCCGAGGTGCAGCCTGGAGGGGAAACCCGTGCGTGTGTCCCGAGACCACACTGTGGATGACTCGCCGACCGAGACCCCCGTTCGTGGTCGTCACTGAGTTAGAGGGAACGTTTGTGGTTGGCCACACTCTTCTGTTTACCTCTCTCCTCTCAGAGTCTCTTTCACACTCTTCTGTGTCACTTGGCAAGAAAGAACCATGTGTTAAAATATCATAGTTTATTAAACAATTCAAAAGCATAAAAGAAAATACTTCAATTTAAGTGTTGCCCATCAACATATGGGTAAGATCAGAAATGACTGCATCAACAATGTTAGAGATCAATTGGTTCAATTCAAACAAAAATGTATATCTATAAATTAATCCATGAGCAGCCGATCAAGGGGCAGCCCTGAATTCAAGAGTGATACAAATGATAGCATTCAGAGGACAAGCTTCTTGTTGAGATAAAATAACAATATTCAAGTCTACACATTTAAACTGAAATAAATGCAATTGCTTGGGTACAGATGACCTGAAGTAAATAATCTGTCAAAGCCAAAAGGCAGAATTATTAAGTCAGATAGTCTGACACAGTCAATAGGCAAAATTATTAAGTCAGATAGACTGACAAAGTCAATGGGCAAAATCTGACAAAGTCACTAGGCAAAATTATTAAGACAGATAGACTGACAAAGTCAATAGGCAAAATCTGACAAAGCCAATAGGCAAAATTATTAAGTCAGATAGACTGACAAAGTCAATAGGCAAAATCTGACAAAGCCAATAGGCAAAATTATTAAGTCAGATAGACTGACAAAGTCAATAGGCAAAATCTGACAAAGCCAATAGGCAAAATTATTAAGTCAGATAGACTGACAAAGTCAATAGGCAGAATTATTAAGTAGGAGCATTATCACCTTGGCAATAGGAGCTCTGGGCCCAGTCAGGAGAACGATTGATCAGTCGGGAACCCTCACACGGCACCTGGGTGCTGGTTTGAAGAGAATTCGATGCCACACCCTGGGTGCAGCTGTTATATATGCTTGAATGCAGAAGTTTTACCCTTTCTGACGTATGTCCTGACGCAGCCCTTGACCGCCCTCCTGTAACTATGGAAAATTCCACCCATGGGACTGAGAAGTGGTATCATGGTGAAATTAGGGGCTTTTGACAGGTGGTCAGTGCTCCTGACCGCAAAAAGTAAACAAAGGATAATTTTTACCATAAAAAAGCTCAGAGTTAATATTTTAATACATTAATTCTTCGTCACGTAGCCGTCTGTCTCAGTTTCGCTTAAGCAAGCGCGGAAAGTTTCATAACTAAATATTGCACATGTACTTGTGAAACCGCCAGTTGTCCCAGAAATGTCGTATGCGTGTGGGCTAATCTAATTCTCGTAACTGTGGAAATTTACAAAGGGGGGGGGGAGAGTTTGTCGCGGAGGATGGCGTAGGCCTCTGCTGTCAGGTTACTGAAGTCTATGAGATCAGTTTATAATATTAAGAAAAATGACAATAGGATACCCTGTCTTTTATTGGGCCTATACATATTTCTGACAAAGGCATGGTTGGTCCTGTATGTAGGTCTGTGAGAAGGTGAACTTGGGCCTCTGTGTGAATTTGCAAGAAAGTGAAGGACCGTGGACAACTTAAAGACCCTTTATCTAGGCCTCAGTGGTGGGGCTTATCTAGGGATGCCAGGTTTGAAGGGTATTGCAGAATGGGGTGTGGGTTTCTGTTAGATGGTAAAACGGGACCCTCCTACAGGAACACTAACTGTGCTCACTGATCCAGCAAAGCTCCCGGCTCACTGACTCTGCAGTGTCAGGATGTAAAGAGCACTAACTGTGCTCACTGATCCCGTATAGCTACCTTCTCACTGACTCTGGAGTGTCAGGATGTAAAGAGCACTAACTGTGCTCACTGATCCCGCATAGCTACCTACTCACTGACTCTGCAGTATCAGGATGTAAAGAGCACTAACTGTGCTCACTGATCCAGCAAAGCTCCCGGCTCACTGACTCTGCAGTGTCAGGATGTAAAGAGCACTAACTGTGCTCACTGATCCCGTATAGCTACCTTCTCACTGACTCTGGAGTGTCAGGATGTAAAGAGCACTAACTGTGCTCACTGATCCCGCATAGCTACCTACTCACTGACTCTGCAGTGTCAGGATGTAAAGAGCACTAACTGTGCTCACTGATCCAACAAAGCTCCCGGCTCACTGACTCTGCAGTGTCAGGATGTAAAGAGCACTAACTGTGCTCACTGATCCCGTATAGCTACCTTCTCACTGACTCTGGAGTGTCAGGATGTAAAGAGCACTAACTGTGCTCACTGATCCCGCATAGCTACCTACTCACTGACTCTGTAGTGTCAGGATGTAAAGAGCACTAACTGTGCTCACTGATCCAGCAAAGCTCCCGGCTCACTGACTCTGCAGTGTCAGGATGTAAAGAGCACTAACTGTGCTCACTGATCCAGCAAAGCTCCCGGCTCACTGACTCTGCAGTGTCAGGATGTAAAGAGCACTAACTGTGCTCACTGATCCCGTATAGCTACCTTCTCACTGACTCTGGAGTGTCAGGATGTAAAGAGCACTAACTGTGCTCACTGATCCCGCATAGCTACCTACTCACTGACTCTGCAGTGTCAGGATGTAAAGAGCACTAACTGTGCTCACTGATCCAACAAAGCTCCCGGCTCACTGACTCTGCAGTGTCAGGATGTAAAGAGCACTAACTGTGCTCACTGATCCCGTATAGCTACCTTCTCACTGACTCTGGAGTGTCAGGATGTAAAGAGCACTAACTGTGCTCACTGATCCCGCATAGCTACCTACTCACTGACTCTGTAGTGTCAGGATGTAAAGAGCACTAACTGTGCTCACTGATCCAGCAAAGCTCCCGGCTCACTGACTCTGCAGTGTCAGGATGTAAAGAGCACTAACTGTGCTCACTGATCCCGCATAGCTACCTACTCACTGACTCTGTAGTGTCATGAAGTAGAGAACAATAACTGTGCTCACTGATCCCACATAGGTATCTTCTCACTGACTTTGCAGTGTCAGGCTACAGAGGGCACTGACTGTGAGTGTCAAGATGTACAGGACCTTTCTTGCTCTCCCTGCTAATGTATCTACCATGAATGTGGGGGTGGGGGGTGGGTGGGGGGCTAATGTCATACAGAAAGCCTCGGGGCTGCAGATAGACTGCACAGCCCTGCAAGTTCCATGCATCAGGGGTGAGACTAACACATTTCAGTGTGAAGGTCCGCATCACCTCACTGAAAAGCAAAGTCATGCATTATAGCGCCTCCTATCAAGCCAGAGCGCTGCTTATGCACCACTCACTGACTGAGCAAAGCTGGAGTGGCAGGGCGTGGTCCACATTGATCCCGGCAGGCTTGGGGGCTGGCTCAGCTACTCGCAGTCCTAGCTACTGCAAATGATTCTGCTACAAATGTAACATAATTCCCACTATTCACCCGGCACTGGATACTGATTCACTGACGTCATGAGGAGTCAGTGCCCAATGGCTACTGCCGAGACAGTTTAGCTAATCATGAATACATTTTCTCTAATCATCATATTTATATGTTGCTGGTTTCGGACCCAACCCCACCGGCTGACCCCCGGGACCGTGGCCATCACCAGAGTGGACGTGGTGCCTCAGCAGCCCAGAGCACTGCAGTCCACTGCTCACCTCATGAATGCCCGTCGCCGGAGTGGACGTGGTGCCTCAGCAGCCCGGGGCACTGCAGTCCACTGCTCACCTCATGAATGCCCATCGCCGGAGTGGACGTGGTGCCTCAGCAGCCCGGGGCACTGCAGTCCACTGCTCACCTCATGAATGCCCGTCGCCGGAGTGGACGTGGTGCCTCAGCAGCCCGGGGCACTGCAGTCCACTGCTCACCTCATGAATGCCCGTCGCCGGAGTGGACGTGGTGCCTCAGCAGCCCGGAGCACTGCAGTCCACTGCTCACCTCATGAATGCCCGTCGCCGGAGTGGACGTGGTGCCTCAGCAGCCCGGGGCACTGCAGTCCACTGCTCACCTCATGAATGCCCGTCGCCGGAGTGGACGTGGTGCCTCAGCAGCCCGGAGCACTGCAGTCCACTGCTCACCTCATGAATGCCCGTCGCCGGAGTGGACGTGGTGCCTCAGCAGCCCGGAGCACTGCAGTCCACTGCTCACCTCATGAATGCCCGTCGCCGGAGTGGACGTGGTGCCTCTGCAGCCCGGGGCACTGCAGTCCACTGCTCACCTCATGAATGCCCGTCGCCGGAGTGGACGTGGTGCCTCAGCAGCCCGGGGCACTGCAGTCCACTGCTCACCTCATGAATGCCCGTCGCCGGAGTGGACGTGGTGCCTCAGCAGCCCGGGGCACTGCAGTCCACTGCTCACCTCATGAATGCCCGTCGCCGGAGTGGACGTGGTGCCTCAGCAGCCCGGAGCACTGCAGTCCACTGCTCACCTCATGAATGCCCGTCGCCGGAGTGGACGTGGTGCCTCAGCAGCCGGGGCACTGCAGTCCACTGCTCACCTCATGAATGCCCGTCGCCGGAGTGGACGTGGTGCCTCAGCAGCCCGGAGCACTGCAGTCCACTGCTCACCTCATGAATGCCCGACGCCGGAGTGGACGTGGTGCCTCAGCAGCCCGGAGCACTGCAGTCCACTGCTCACCTCATGAATGCCCGTCGCCGGAGTGGACGTGGTGCCTCTGCAGCCCGGGGCACTGCAGTCCACTGCTCACCTCATGAATGCCCGTCGCCGGAGTGGACGTGGTGCCTCAGCAGCCCGGAGCACTGCAGTCCACTGCTCACCTCATGAATGCCCGTCGCCGGAGTGGACGTGGTGCCTCAGCAGCCCGGAGCACTGCAGTCCACTGCTCACCTCATGAATGCCCGTCGCCGGAGTGGACGTGGTGCCTCAGCAGCCCGGGGCACTGCAGTCCACTGCTCACCTCATGAATGCCCGTCGCCGGAGTGGACGTGGTGCCTCAGCAGCCCGGGGCACTGCAGTCCACTGCTCACCTCATGAATGCCCGTCGCCGGAGTGGACGTGGTGCCTCAGCAGCCCGGGGCACTGCAGTCCACTGCTCACCTCATGAATGCCCGTCGCCGGAGTGGACGTGGTGCCTCAGCAGCCCGGAGCACTGCAGTCCACTGCTCACCTCATGAATGCCCGTCGCCGGAGTGGACGTGGTGCCTCTGCAGCCCGGGGCACTGCAGTCCACTGCTCACCTCATGAATGCCCGTCGCCGGAGTGGACGTGGTGCCTCAGCAGCCCGGAGCACTGCAGTCCACTGCTCACCTCATGAATGCCCGTCGCCGGAGTGGACGTGGTGCCTCAGCAGCCCGGAGCACTGCAGTCCACTGCTCACCTCATGAATGCCCGTCGCCGGAGTGGACGTGGTGCCTCTGCAGCCCGGGGCACTGCAGTCCACTGCTCACCTCATGAATGCCCGTCGCCGGAGTGGACGTGGTGCCTCAGCAGCCCGGGGCACTGCAGTCCACTGCTCACCTCATGAATGCCCGTCGCCGGAGTGGACGTGGTGCCTCAGCAGCCCGGGGCACTGCAGTCCACTGCTCACCTCATGAATGCCCGTCGCCGGAGTGGACGTGGTGCCTCAGCAGCCCGGGGCACTGCAGTCCACTGCTCACCTCATGAATGCCCGTTGCCGCGAGTGGCCAGTCGAGTCGTGGATGGACCACCGTCGTGGCCACTGCTGGGGGAGGCGGGTCGTTGCGGCCAGGGATGGCCAGGCCCGCACCGAATTCCTAATAAAATGTGCTTTCTTAGAGCGCGCGTTCATGATCATTCTGGGCTGCCCTGTGTGAGTTACATCTGAGCTCCGCAGTCACTGCAGCCTGTATACTCACTGTAAGTTGAGTTCACCGTTAGGGAGTCAGTCGCACTAACTCGCAAGGTGTTGGGGTGGGCATGGTGGTCCAACTCTACTTTTACTTTCAGCACCGAGCGTCACTAAGTCAGCCATCAGAGTACCATGCATATCACTGAACTGTGTGTTATTTAGGTAGCTCAGTGGTTACTGCTTTTGTCCCATGGCACTAGGTTAGTGCCCTTCCATTTCAGGTGCTTTGCCGCAGTTTCAAGAACTTCTTCGAGTTTCTAGTTGCTCAAATTGGGTGGTATTTCTGCTAGTGGTCTTTTTACATGGACTTTATTGCTTAATTTTACTCGCAAGAAAGTGTCACTTTAAGAGTCATACATTTGGTCGTTGAATGTCACTCATAAGTGCACTGAAACCATGAAATGCCACACACAGATACAACCTGAATCCTTGGCAGCTATGGTTTCTCTCGTCTTCATTGCTTGATTTTGCTCACGGGAAAGTGTTACTCATAGTCGTTCAATGTCATTCATAATTTCACTGAAATTATGAAAACACACACATAAGCAATCTGAAACCTTGGCAGCAATCCCTGCATTTCCTCAATGGGTGAAACAAAATAAATAAATAAATATTAAAACTTCATTTTCACATGTTTTTTCCAGACTCGGTGTCCCTGAATCATTAACAAAGCTCTGATGGATTTATACATATTTAAATAAAGCCATTATCAGTACTGGGGTTTCCATTCACCTCTCACTTCCTCTGGAGTACAACTCTCTGCTGCGCCAACTAATCAGTTGCAGCTTTTAATTAAACAGCTGTCAGGCGCTTCCTAATTCTGTTTCAACCTGAAGTTTATTACATTTTAATTTACTCCTGGCAGGATAAGAAATGCATCCCTTAGACAACAAAAAGATGCTACTTGTAAAGTTCAGGTTTATCTCACGAGGTCAGACCATGTACAAGGAGTGTGTTGGAGACCCCCACCCCCCCTCAATAAGTGGGTTATGATGGTTTATGCCAGGAAGTGACGTGGGGAGTAAACGAAAGGTAAACACAAGGAGATGATGGACGGAGCGCTGAAACTTTTCAGACACCCCCAGTCACAGATCTTGGGTTGAATCCATCATCGTACTTTAGCTTACTTTGCCATCCCAGTTCAGACCCAGCTATATGCAAATCAGTCTTGACCCTGTGCCTCTTGGGTACAGTCCAGCCGGACCTGCCAAGCCAAGCCTTCCCTGGACAGGAAACAAGCATCCTGGGACCGGTTTCAGGGTAACACCCGTCATCAGCCAGGCTAGCTTGAATCCAGTGGCAAAGTGAGCAAGGGACCCACGTCTGGGCATACCCTGCCAACTTAGGGCGAACAAAGCAAACACAAGGAGATGAGGGACAGAGCGCTGAAACTTTTCAGACACTCACCCCCAGTCACAGATCTGGGTTGAATCCATCATCATTCTTTAGCTCATTTCGCCAACCCAGTTCAGACCCAGCTATATGCAAATCAGTCTTGACCCTGTGCCTCATGGAAACAGTCCAGCTGGAAATGTCAAGCCAGGTCTTCCCTGGACTGGAAACAAGCATCCTGGGACCGGTTTTGGGGTAGCACCCCTCATCAGCCAGGCTAGCATGAATCCAGTGGCAAAGGGATCAAGGTTCCCACGTCTGAGCATACACTGCCATCTTAGGGCAAACAAAGCAAACTCAAGGAGATTATGGATGGAGCGCTGAAACTTTTCAGTCACTCACCCCCAATCACAGATCTGGGTTGAATCCATCATCATTGTTTAGCTCACTTCGCCACCCCAGTTCAGACCCAGCTATGTGCAAATCAGTCTTGACCCTGTGCCTCATGGGAACAGTCCAGCCGGAACTGCCAAGCCAGGTCTTCCCTGAACCGGAAACAAGCATCCTGGGACCAGTTTTGGGGTAACACCCCATATTAGCCAGGCTAGCTTGAATCCAGTGAGCAAGGGACCCACGTCTGGGCATACCCTGCCAACTTAGGGCAAAAAAAGCAAACATAAGGAGATGATGGATGGAGCGCTGAAACTTTTCAGACACTCACCTCCAGTCACAGATCTGGGATGAATTCATCATCATTCTTTAGCTCACTTCACCACCCCAGTTCAGTCCCAGCCAAATACAAATCAGCCTTGACCCTGTGCCTCATGGGAATAGTCCAGCCAGAACTGCCAAGCCAGGTCTTCCCTGAACCGGAAACAAGCATCCTGGGACCAGTTTTGGGGTAACACCCCATATTAGCCAGGCTAGCTTGAATCCCGTAGCCAAGTGAGCAAGGGACCTACGTCTGGGCATACCCTGCCAACTTAGGGTGAACAAAGCAAACACAAGGAGATGATGGACGGAGCGCTGAAACTTTTCAGACACTCACTCCCAGTCACAGATCTGGGTTGAATTCATCATCATTCTTTAGCTCACTTCACCACCCCAGTTCAGACCCAGCCAAATACAAATCAGTCTTGACCCTGTGCCTCATGGGAACAGTCCAGCCAGAACTGCCAAGCCAGGTCTTCCCTGGACCGGAAACAAGCATCCTGAGACCGGTTTCGGGGTAACACCCCTCATCAGTCAGGCTAGCATGAATCCAGTGGCAAAGTGAGCAAGGGACCCACGTCTGGGCATACCCTACCAATTTAGGGCGAACAAAGCAAACACAAGTAGATGATGGACGGAGCGCTAAAACTTTTTAGACACTAAGCCCCAGTTACCGATCTGGGTTAAATCCATCATCGTTCTTTAGCTCACTTCGCCACCCCAGTTCAGACCAAGCTATATGCAAATCAGTCTTGACCCTGTACCTCATGGCAACAGTCCAGCGGGAACTGCCAAGCCAAGTCTTCCCTAGACTGGAAACAAGCATCCTGGGACCGGTTTCAGGGTAACACCCCTCATCAGCCAGGCTAGCTTGAATCCAGTGGCAAAGTGAGCAAAGGACCATTGTTTGGGCATACCCTGCCAACTTATGGCAAACAAAGCAAACAGAAGGAGATTATGGATGGAGAGCTGAAACTTTTCAGTCACTCACCCCCAGTCACTGATCTGGGTTGAATCCATCATCGTTCTTTAGCTCACTTCACCACCCCTATTCAGACCCAGCTATATGCAAATCAGTCTTGACCCTGTGCCTCATGGGAACAGTCCAGCCAGAACTGCCAAGCCAGGTCTTCCCTGGACCGGAAACAAGCATCCTGAGACCGGTTTCGGGGTAACACCCCTCATCAGTCAGGTTAGCATGAATCCAGTGGCAAAGTGAGCAAGGGACCCACGTCTGGGCATACCCTACCAACTTAGGGCGAACAAAGCAAACACAAGGAGATGATGGACGGAGCGCTAAAACTTTTTAGACACTAAGCCCCAGTTACCGATCTGGGTTAAATCCATCATCGTTCTTTAGCTCACTTCGCCACCCCAGTTCAGACCAAGCTATATGCAAATCAGTCTTGACCCTGTACCTCATGGCAACAGTCCAGCGGGAACTGCCAAGCCAAGTCTTCCCTAGACTGGAAACAAGCATCCTGGGACCGGTTTCAGGGTAACACCCCTCATCAGCCAGGCTAGCTTGAATCCAGTGGCAAAGTGAGCAAAGGACCATTGTTTGGACATACCCTGCCAACTTATGGCAAACAAAGCAAACAGAAGGAGATTATGGATGGAGAGCTGAAACTTTTCAGTCACTCACCCCCAGTCACTGATATGGGTTGAATCCATCATCGTTCTTTAGCTCACTTCACCACCCCTATTCAGACCCAGCTATAGCAAATCAGTCTTGACCCTGTGCCTCATGGGAACAGTCCAGCCAGAACTGCCAAGCCAGGTCTTCCCTGGACCGGAAACAAGCATCCTGAGACCGGTTTCGGGGTAACACCCCTCATCAGTCAGGCTAGCATGAATCCAGTGGCAAAGTGAGCAAGGGACCCACGTCTGGGCATACCCTACCAACTTAGGGCGAACAAAGCAAACACAAGGAGATGATGGACGGAGCGCTAAAACTTTTTAGACACTAAGCCCCAGTTTCCGATCTGGGTTAAATCCATCATCGTTCTTTAGCTCACTTCGCCACCCCAGTTCAGACCAAGCTATATGCAAATCAGTCTTGACACTGTACCTCATGGCAACAGTCCAGCGGGAACTGCCAAGCCAAGTCTTCCCTAGACTGGAATCAAGCATCCTGGGACCGGTTTCAGGGTAACACCCCTCATCAGCCAGGCTAGCTTGAATCCAGTGGCAAAGTGAGCAAAGGACCATTGTTTGGGCATACCCTGCCAACTTATGGCAAACAAAGCAAACAGAAGGAGATTATGGATGGAGAGCTGAAACTTTTCAGTCACTCACCCCCAGTCACTGATCTGGGTTGAATCCATCATCGTTCTTTAGCTCACTTCACCACCCCTATTCAGACCCAGCTATATGCAAATCAGTCTTGACCCTGTGCCATATGGGAACAGTCCAGCCGGAACTGCCAAGCCAGGTCTTCTCTGGATCGGAAACAAGCATCCTGGGACCGGTTTCGTGTTAACACCCCTCATCAGCCAGGCTAGCATGAATCCAGTGGCAAAGTGAGCAAAAGACCCACGTCTGGGCATACCCTGCCAACTTAGGGTGAAAAAAGGAAACACAAGGAGATGATGGATGGAGCGCTGAAACTTTTCAGACACTCACCCCCAGTCAATCAATCAATAAATCTTTATTCGATTTGAGAACAAATCATAAAAGCATTTATAAAACACAACATGCATAAAATATCACTCCCAGATACAATTCAGTACTTTAGAGCAGGCATTGGGAGGATGTCACATAAATACTACAGCCCTATTAAAACAGACATTGCGTGCCAGTGACCCACGAACCCTTCCTCTCTTCTTTAATCGCCCCTGGTTTTCCTTAATTTAACAGCGACTCTCAGGAAATTAGCCACACAGAATAGGGAATGTACATCAGAAGAAAGCTTTAAAAACAACAAGGCTACTCGCGCCTGCCTAAAACCAGCTCGATTTAATAAATCCTTTAAAAACTTTTTCCTAGGAAAAGCATAGTATGGGCAGAGAAGAACTAGGTGAAGGGTATCCTGTGGAGACCTGTTGTCGCAGCCACAGGGCCCTCTCTCTTCAATATTTTTAACAAAACCTGCCGGTACCGCTAGTAAATGATGGAGAAAATCTAATCTAAAACGGGTAATTAAAAATCTATCGTGTGGGCTCTTCATTAAAGTTAAATAAGGTTAAATTCCCAGGGTTGTCTTAACTAGTGTATGGGCTCTCACTGTAGGTTTAGCAAGTTCAATGGCCTCTCGATGTGCCATGGTGAACCTTAAATGCAGGGCTTTAATCTCAACCCTGTCCTTTGTTCTTATTGACTCTGGGGTATTGAACAGGTCTGCCCGGCCTAACTTGATAAAAGACTCTTTTACGTATTTGATCCAGGGAATTCTCATCGAGTAGTCCAAGGATAAACTATCCTGAAGTACTGTCCTTGTAAAACCTGCCTCAATGTTCGTCCAACATTTGAGCCAACCTAAGAGGGGCTTGACTGCTCTCTGGTCTGATATATATTTGACCCCCAATTCTTCATGGACAGAAAATACCGGAATACTTTGAGGGACCTTCAGTAAACCCCTTAAGTAATTATTTTCTTCTCTTTGTAAGTCGTTAGTCATAATAAAACCCCAGACCTCGCTTCCGTATAACACCTTGGCACAACAGACTGAATTATAGATCTTAAGAATCATATCCGGAGTCCAGCTTCCTAACCTATGAGCAAAGTTTGTTATAGAGCCTGTAGACTTTTTCAGGGCCACACACTTCTCCTTTAATAAATACTTAAAATTCAAATGACCATCTAGAGGCATTCCCAAGTATGCAAATGCTGCCACTTTACCCAGGACATGTGAACCTATTACGTATTTGTATGAGTTTTTTGCCTTTTTCCCCGTCTCCAAAACGTATGATTTGGTTAGGTTGGGGGACATATCCAAATTTTCCATAAATTCTACAAAACCGTCAATTAAAAGCTGTAGACCATGTGGGGTACGGGCAAGGAGCACCGCATCATCTGCGTAAAGCAGAACCGGGACCGCTTTTCCCCCTATTCTGGGTGAATCTGCCCTGATTTCACATAGTGCGGCATCTAGGCCATTAATATATAAAGTGAACAGAAAAGGCGCTAGTATACAGCCTTGTCTTACCCCACTCGAACAATTAAAATACTCTGTCACCTTCCCCTCCTGCGTATATCGTACTGCTGCTGTGGTATTACTATGGAGCACTTGCAGGATATTTATTAATCCCGGGTTTGCCCCAAGCTCACCCAATATAGCCCACAGCTTGCTGCGATTCACGCGATCAAACGCCGCTGTGAGGTCCATAAAGGCTAAATATAGTGCCCCCTCCTTGGCTAGTGTATATTTGGCAGTAATAAGATATAAGTTAAGGCATTGATCTACGGTAGATTTGCCCAGGCGAAACCCATATTGTACATCTGTAATAATTTGTTTATCCTCCGCCCATTCCATCAGCCTGTTTAAAATAGCCCGACCCAACACCTTCGCTGAAACGTCTATCAAAGAGATGGGTCTATAACAATGTGGGCTATCCCTATCCCCTTTCTTGAATATGGGCACAATTATTGCGGACAACCAAGACACTGGCATAGCTGAGCTTATAGCGGCGTTTAAAACCCTGGTTAATAAGGGCGCCCAGATATCTGGGTTACTAAGAAAAAGATCTGGGGGGATCCCATCTGGCCCCGGTGCTTTATTCCTCGTTAGGCTCACAATTCCTGCATTTACTTCATCCACCGAGAAGGTGACTGGGTTAAGGGTTGGTACTACTTGTACTGACTGCGATTCACTCTGACTGAAGTGGAAATTATACAGTCCCTGAAAATGCTGCTTCCATGTTTCTGGAAGAATATTATTACTCAGCCCTGGCTTATCCGGGTTTGCGAAGCAGGGTTTGTTAATTACTCCCCAGAATCGGGCGGAGTCCTTCAGCTCCGCCGCCTCCCTGAGCTCCTCCCAAGCCTTGCGTTGTAATTGACCCTTTCTCCCTTTGACTGCTAATTTGTAGCTTGCACGACATTCCGCCACACACTTCCTATCCCTTGGCATTTGTTTCAGAGCCACTTTGAGCCTTCTCAAGGCCTGTGAGCATTGCCTATCAAACCACTTTGGGTCCCCCCCCCTACAGGCTTTGGTAGTGGACCTTAACAGACTATCCACCAAGTTAGCAACCTTATTAAAGGCTTCTATTAGGTCCACCCCCTCCACTCCCAGATCTAGACATTTCATTATCTCCTGATACCCCTTGTGAAATAAAGAGGCATTAAAAGCAGCTATATCCACCTGGCACCACTTAAGCCTCCTACCTTGGTCTGTTGCGACAACTGACCCACCACCATCTTGACTGTTTACGACTGATAAATGGGGGTGGGCCTCGAGCTCAAGAGTCAAAGGATTATGATCACTAAATGCACTATAATTTATATTAAACTGGGATACACGCCTCTTAACCAAAAAAGAGACGAAAATGAAGTCAATGTAGGAGCAGCATCCTCGTCCTTTAAAGGTGGGAGGGACCATCCTACCTGTACTGCTAGCAATCTTATCTATTGTATGTTTTAACCCATAGTTGCCTAGAAGACTGGTCAGCTCACTTCCCAGCTGCGTGTGCTCCAGATGGGGGCCATCCCTTAGAGGACAAGATGCCCAATCACCCTGGGCCGCCCTGAGGTATGGGCACAAATGACAATTAAAATCGCCCACCAATATCAGTTGTGATTGAGCCAGCCCTTTACCACGAGTGTATTCCAGGCACCTATTTAATTCATTCAAGCTGCCTCTGCCCTGCTCGTGTGACGTTGCATTATAGAAATTCATTATAATAAGCCTAAAAGATTTGTTTGTAAGTTTTAGTCCATGGACAACGCTTGACTCCCATGCCAAGGATTTCCACCTGCCCTGGATTCTTAAATCTATAAATATAATCAGGCCCCCCCCCTTTGCTCTCCCCGAGCTCGATCTTATTGCCGCACATGCAAAAGTTTTATATCCTTCAATGAAAAAAGATTTCTCGGTCTCCCACGTTTCCTGTAGACAGATTATATTAAACTGTCTCACGTAGGTAAGCCATTGTGTATCCCCTAGTTTATTAGATAAACCCGCTACGTTCCATGAGATGATTTTCAGGTCTCCACCGTGGCTTATGCCCGTATGCGTTTTGGGCATAATACTGACCCCTCTGGTGGCTGATTTACCTGGGTGGTTTATATTCTGTGAGTCGGAGTCCCTGGTTCGCATTGGGGATGTTACAAGTGTACTCCCATATGACTCCGCCCTCCTATCTGCCTCCACTGTGCTAACTGAGCAGATATCGCTAAGACCACCACCCTCCTCCCTGGGAATTAGTCAATCAATATCATTCAGGTCTCTAAGTGGCGCAAAAATATTAGTGGCTGCCACTACGCCTTCCCTCCTCCCTTCCCCCCAGTCAAGATTACTCTGTATTAGTTCAGTACTGGGGCCTGGTCTGTAAAAAAAGCCCAATGGTAATGGTTTAATACAGGATTCTAAGGTAAATAAACCATTTGCATGCCCAAAAATCTCCTTTACCAACTCCGGGTATCTGAGTGTAATGATAATACAATCTCCTGGGAAAACTTTCCTCGACTTACCAAGCCAGGACACCCTCCTGGCCATCAAAATGTGTCGGTGATTTTTAATATTAAACCTAACATATTTGCCCAACCAGTGAGCCACTTTGTTAATTAACTGGATGCCCGTCTCCTCCTGCTCCTGGTTGTGTCCTGGGACTCCTGCCAAGACCACTGTATAGGGGCTACTTGCTGGTGGTAGATCTATTACTAGTTGCTCTCCAGAGGTGAGATATGGTGCTCTATTTGCTTTTCCTTTGAGTTGGGCACAATCGATACCTCCCCTAGATAGGCTTTGTCGGCCACCCCTATGTGCCTTATCTAACCCCTCCTCCCGCCTTCGGTCAACCCCTTCATCCGTGTTCCTTTCAATTAACCTAGGTCGTGTTGCTACTGCATTGGGATGGGAACCATCATTTGCTTGGTTCGTGGACCTGCTCACGTTGTCAACCTGTTTGTGGTGACTAGTTCCACATTCTGATCGAGCCACCTGTTTCATCTTTTTCACATACTCTACCCCCTCAGCCCCCCCCCCTTAGATACAGGTGGATCCCCAAAAGGTTGCACAGACTGAACGCAGTGACACCTCCCCAAAACCGGCAGGTTGGATGGTGTACTTTTGGGCATTTCCAACGATAAAAGTTTCTCCTCAATTAATGACAGTTTACTTAATAAAGGGGCCAGCAAAACAGAGACCATAGTTTCCAGTCTTTAACACTGGTCTTCATTTCCAACGTCTATAGGCGGGATGGCATTTGGACATTGTTGTTTAAGATCCTCTGACGGCCCTTGGGATTCTGTCTCGACTGTAAGATCTTGATCTGGGCATTTAAAAGCGGGGAGTTTGGCTCTAGGCTTCTGCTTAGTTTTTGAACAACCCTCCTGGGACGCTTAACCAGGGGTTCCTTTACATTTTTTACTGATGGAGATGTCTTCCCGCTTTTCCCCAGACTTTCCCTTAGGTGCTTTTTGGATCTTGTGGCCACTTCTCTTGACCTAGTTTCTGTTTGACTGATAGGACTGGGTACCGCGGGAGGTGAGGGAGACGGCAAAGAGACTACAGTCTGGTTATCCTTTCCACATAAAACCTCTCCTGCCCACCTTGCAGTTGTCTTAGTCATGCCCGCACCTGTGTCTGTGCCATTTACGGGGCTCACTAGATGTACCGCTGTGGCTGGTGATGAAAAGTCCCCCTGGCCAATAGAGCAGGACGTAGAGCCAAGATCCTCGTGCACCAACAAAACATCAGGGTCTGTGCGGACGTTTACTGGCGACTTCGCCCGCCTTATACCACCTAATGAGGATCTTTTATTTGATACTACGTTGCCCAAAGAGAGTCTTTCCTCCGTTATCTGAATCTCATGCGAAAGTACCGACTCTGCTCGTGTCAAAAAGGCATCCAGGGTTCCCACCACCCCTCTCCTCCCTGATGTGGTCCTGCTTTTAGGTGTTAAACGATTGGCCATTGTGCACTTTGTTCCTGCACCCGGTAAGAAAAATCAAACAGTACCTTACTGGGCACAAGCACCAACACCTCCAATGGCAGATGACCGAGAGTGGGCCCGGCCCAGCCTCGGCCGGTCTCGGACGGGCACAGACGGGCCCGCCCTTGGTCCGGGCTTCGTCCGGGCGCAACCCGTGCACGTCCGGCGTTGCGGGAGCCCTGTGGAGCTTTTGAAGGCGCCTCCAAGCGCGTGTGCTCAGCTGCGGCGGTGTCTGTGTGCCGCAAAGGAGCCTGGGACGCGTAGTCCTGTCCCGCTCCTCCTTGCGGACCCGTCGGTAGTGGCAGTGATGGCGGCAAAAGAATGAGGGCTTCCCGCGCTGCGGGAGCCCTGTGGAGCTTTTGAAGGCGCCTCCAGGCGCGTGTGCTCAGCTGCGGCGGTGTCTGTGTGCCGCAAAGGAGCCTGGGACGCGTAGTCCTGTCCCGCTCCTCCTTGCGGACCCATCGGTAGTGGCAGTGATGGCGGCAAAAGAATGAGGGCTTCCCAGATCTGGGTTGAATTCATCATCATTCTTTAGCTCACTTTGCCATCCCAGTTCAGACCCAGTCATATGCAAATCAGTCTTGACTCTGTGCTCATGGGAACAGTCCAGCCCAAACTGCTAAGCCAGGTCTTCCTTGGACCGGAAACAAGCATCTTTGGACCAGCTTCTGGGTAACACCCCATATCAACTAGGCTAGCTTGAATCCAGTGGCAAAGTGAGCAAGGGACCAACGTCTGGCCATACCCTGCCAACTTAGGGCGAACAAAGCAAACACAAGGAGATGAAGGATGGAGCACTGATACTTTTGAGACACTCACCCCCAGTCACAGATCTTGGTTGAATCCATCATCATTCTATAACCCACTTCACCACCCCAGTTCAGACCCAGCCATATACAAATCAGTCTTGACCTTGTGCCTCATGGGAACAGTCCAGCCTGAACTGCCAAGCCAGGTCTTCCCTGGACCGGAAACAAGCATCTTGGGACCGGTTTCAGGGTATCACCCCTCATCAGCCAGGCTAGCTTGAATTCAGTGGCAAAGTGAGCAAGGGACCCACGTCTGAGCTTACCCTGCCAACTTAGGGCGAACAAAGCAAACACAAGATGATGGCCAGAGTGCTAAAACCTTTCAGACACTCACCCCCAGTCACAGTTCTGGGTTGAATCCATCATCATTCTTTAGCTCACTTTGCCACCCTAGTTCAGACCCAGCCATATGCAAATCAGTCTTGACCCTGTGCTCATGGGAACAGTCCAGCCCAAACTGCTATGCCAGGTCTTCCCTGGACTGGAAACAAGCATCTTTGGACCGGTTTCGGGGTAACACCCCTCATCAGCCAGGCTAGCATGAATCCAGTGGCAAAGTGAGCGAGGGACCAACGTCTGGGCATACCCTGCCAACTTAGGGCGAACAAAGAAAACACAAGGAGATTATGGATGGAGTGCTGACATTTTTCAGTCACTCACCCCCAGTCACAGATCTGCGTTGAATTCATCATCGTTATTTAGCTCACTTCACGACCCCAGTTCAGACCCAGCTATATGCAAATCAGTCTTGACCCTGTGCCTCATGGGAACAGATCAGCCGGACCTGCCAAGCCAAGTATTTTCCTGGACCGGAAACAAGCATCCTGGGACCGGTTTCAGGGTAACACCCATCATCAGCCAGGCTAGCTTGAATCCAGTGGCAAATTGAGCAAGGGACACACGTCTGGGCATACCCTGCCAACTTAGGGCGAACAAAGCAAACACAAGGAGATGATGGATGGAGCACTGATACTTTTGAGACTCTCACCCCCAGTCACAGATCTGGGTTGAATCCATCATCATTCTTTAGCCCACTTCACCACCCTAGTTCAGACCCAGCCATATACAAATCAGTCTTGACCTTGTGCCTCATGGGAACAGTCCAGCCTGAACTGCCAAGACAGGTCTTCCCTGGACCGGAAACAAGCATCTTGGGACCGGTTTCAGGGTATCACCCCTCATCAGCCAGGCTAGCTTGAATCCAGTGGCAAAGTGAGCAAGGAACCCACATCTGGACATACCCTGCCAACTTAAGGCGAACAAAGCAAACACAAGGAGATGATGGACGGAGCGCTGAAACCTTTCAGACACTGAGCCCCAGTCACAGATCTGGGTTGAATCCATCATCGTTTTTTAGCTCACTTCGCCACCCCAGTTCAGACCCAGCCATATGCAAATCAGTCTTGACCCTGTGCCTCATGGGCACGGTCCAGCTGGAACTGCCAAGCCAGGTCTTCCCTGAACCGGAAACAAGCATCCTGGGACCATTTTCGGGGTAACACCCCTCATCAGCCAGGCTGGCTTGAATCCAGTGACAAAGTGAGCAAGGAACCCACATCTGGGCACACCCTGCCAACTTAGGGCGAACAAAGCAAACACAAGCTGAAGACTTGGCTCTTCTCATCAGTTCTGTCTGAAGTAACTAGAATTTGTCCCTTAAAGTAACATAACTCTCCGCCCTGCCATGCACAGTGTTGTTATCAATTATGTAATTTCAGATGTCACCAGGAATGTTATCTATGGAGTCACTGAGAATGTCATGAGTCATGTCCTATGTGAGGGTACAAGCAGTGCATGGCGAGGGTGCAAGTTATAGTTACTTTAGGGAACAATTTCTAGTTACTTCAGGTAACTATAAGTGGTGAATTTCAGTGGATTTGTTAGCTTAAAACGTAATATTTTAACTGACATTTTCTCCTAACTATAACGTACCTTTAACTTTTGTTTTTTCAGTGAATGTATATTTATATATATATTGCACAGTGGCAGTTGCCACTCTGTAGTTATAGTTAGGACCTAGTTACCATAAGAAATTGATTTTCTGATTTGCTAATAACGTTGGCTTCATTTGATGAACTTCACAAAACTTTAGAAAAAAAATGAATTCACCTCAGCTTCTTCCTGAAATGTTTTTGGGTTGATCCATCAAGTGGGGGCCGAGAATAAAGGGAGGGGTCCCAAAACTTAAAATCTCCATTCATTTTTCCATAGGAAAATTGAAATTGAACAGCGAAACCGCAAAAACAGCTGAATGGAATTACACCAAATTTTGCAGAAAGTTAGATCTTGTCCAGAAAACGTGCTTTTTGTAATTTAGTGTAAATTTATTCAGTATTTCTGAAAAATTAAGGTTCAAAATCTGGACATCTAGACCGTTAGGCTGAAATTAAAAAATGTAAGCCTTCTGATTGGCTAAGGGGGCTTTTTCAGAGCAAGTGCTCTGATTGGCTGGCTGCAATATGAAAATAAATATTATGGTGGCCATTATAGAACTAGAGGATTTAGTCCCCTGTCCTGAAAATGTTTTTAATGAAGGAATATAAGGGGAAAGAGTTGGAATACCCTGCCTCCCTAGCCCTGGCAGGAGGTTCTCAGAGGGACCCCTCCCTGGGGCTTCTCTTGCGGGATCACGGTAAACAAAACAAAATGTTGCTGGTGTGGGCCAGAGCCCAGGGGTCAAACAACATTCATTTTTTAAAAAAAATGTATGTGGGGGCGTTCATGGGCCCCCCTCCCTGAGATGATTATGGCTCGGAGGACCCCATCCACCTTGAGCCCAGAGCATTTTAAGAAGGGAAGGGGAGAGTGGGTCTCCCTCCCTGTGCCATAGATCGGCCCCAGGAGCCCCATTCCCCTGTGCCAGATCCAAGCAGTGGCCCAGAAACCCTAGACCACTGCTGTTTTCTGTCTTGGAGAGTGAAGAAATACCCTCCTTTGGTCACACCTTGGTGCGAGCAGTAAAATAAACTGCTCCCGCCTGGGGCAGTGGGGGCTTTTGGTCTTGCCTCCATAGCCCACAATGTTCCTAGACATGTGGGTGCATTGGGTCAAGCACCAATATTGAAAGTGGGCAGGTCCTGCCACAGGAGATTGCAGGGTACGTGTGAGCTGTTGGGCTCCTCCCATGGTTACCAAGGATGCAGACATTGTAGGTGGCAGGGGTGAGAACAGGGGCACCCAGTGCTTCAAAACAAATGCCAGCTCCAGATGGCACCCAAGATAGGTGCCAGCTGGGTCGTCGGCAAAGGCCGCGAGGCATTGGGGCTTCACCACGGCCCCCAACTTAAAAAAAAAAAGATGTTGGTGCCTCGAGTGTGCACTGGAGCAACCAAAATATCTATAAAAAATCACCTTCTCCATGCACTGTGTTCTCAGAAATGATGAAATTTGAGTTGTCATAAGTGTTGTTATGAAAGCTATGAATTCACATGGTATAAGTGATGTAATATGCATGGAGAAAGTGCAAGTTCTAGTTAATTTAGTGTGGCAAGTGAGCGGAAATGCCGTACTCATAGTAACTAGAAGATGGCGCATAAATTATAAGTTTATGTTCTAACTATTACTTTAGAACTTCTAATGTTTGTCTAGTTTAAGTTGGTTTGTATAGAAAGAATAAATAAAGTTGTGTTAATTATAACTTATCTCTAACCTTTGTTTTTTTCATTGAATTTCAATGGTTTTAATTTTTTTTATAAAAATGTGTGTCAAATCGTAGTGTTGAGTGTCATTTATTAGTTTGTTGTTAATTGAAGTGTCATACAGTAGAATGGAAGAGAGTATTGTAGAGTGTAGTGTGGTAGAGTGGAATAGAGTACAATGGAGTAGAGTGGAGCTGAGTAGTGTGCAGTGGAGTAAAGTCTTATACAGTGGAGTGACGTGATGTGTCGTATAGTGCAGTGGAGTATTGCAGAGTTGAGTGGAGTGTTGTACAGTGGAGTGGCATGTCGTACAGTAGAGCAGGGTGTCATGGAATGTCATAGAGTGGAGTACAGTGTTGTAGAGATGAGTGCCATAGAGTGGAGTAGGGAGGACTAAAGTGCTGTTCAGTGGAGTATCGTCAAGAGGAGTGTCATAGAGTACACTGGAGGAGAGTGTGGTACAGTAGAGTAGCATATCATGTAGCAGAATGGCGTGCCATAGAGAGGATCGGAGTGGCGTCTCGTCGAGTGTTAATAGTGTACTACAGTGGCGTAGAGTGGATGAGCATAGAGTGGAGTATAGTGTTATAAAGTGGAGTGGAGTGGCATGTTGTAAAGTATAGTGGTGTGGAGTGCAGTAGACTCGAGAGACGTAGCAGTCAGTTGACTAAAGTGTTATAAATTGGAGTGCCATATTGTACAGTACAGTGCAATGGTGTGTCGAACAGTATTGGAAAGTGTTGTAGACTACTGGAGAGTAAAGTTGCATACAGTGTAGTTCAGTTTTCTAGATTGGAGTGGCATACAGTACAGTGCAGTGTTCCAGAGTGTGCTACAGTGGATTGGCATACATCGTTATAGAGTAGAATTTCATAGAGTGGAGTGGCATACAGTGTAATTCCTTAGACTACAGTGGCGTACAGTGGAGTGGGGTAGAGTGGAATAACACAGTGGAGTGGCATAGAGTGGAGTTGCGTACAGTGTAATGGCATAGACTGGACTGTCATAGACTACAGTAGTGTATAATGGAGTGGGGTAGAATAGCATAACATACAGTGGAGTGGCATAGAGTGTAGTAGCGTACAGTGTGATAGCGTAGATTGGAGTGGGGCAAAGTGGAATATCGTAGAGTGTAGAGCAGTGGACTGATGGACAGTGGAATAGCGTAGAATGGACTAGGATACAGTGGAGTGGTTTACAGTGGACTGGCATACACTGAAGTGGCGTACAGTACAGTAGAGTAGATTGCAATGGCATACAGTGGAGTGGCGTAAAATGGAATAGAGTCCAATTCAATAGCGTAGAATGGAGTGGCGTAGAATTGAGTAATGTACATTATAGTGGAGTACACTGTGGTAGGGTACAGTCAGAGTAGCGTCCAGTGGAGTGACAAACATTGGAATAGCATACAGCGGACTGCAGAGACTGAAGTGGCCATATAGTGGGGTGGCATAGAGTGGAATAGAATATGCTGGAGTAGCGTACAGTGGAGTGGTGTAGACTGGAGTGGTGTACAGTGCAGTGGGGTAGAATGGAATAACATCCAGTGGAGTGGAGTGGAGTGGTGTAGAGTTGAGTTGCATGCACTGTAATAACTTAGACTGGAGAGGCATAGAGTCAAGTGGCGTTCAATGAAGTAGCATACGGTGGAGTGGCATAGAGTGGAGTGATGTACACTGTAGTGGCGTACAGCACCGTAGCGTGGAGTGGTGTATAGTGGAGTGACTTACACTGGAGTGGTGTACAGTTGGGAGGGGTAGAGTGGAATACCAAACAGTGGAGTGGTGTAGAGTGGAGGTGTGTACAGTGGAATAGCGTAGAGTAGAGTATTGTATAGTGGAGTGGCGGAGGCTGGATTGACGTAGAGTTGTGTGGCATATATTATAATGGTATAGAGTGGAATTGCATATAGTGTAGTTGCGTAAAGTGGAGTGGCATAGAGTGCAGTCTGGTACAGTGAAGTTGCGTACAATGGAATAGTGTGGAGTGGAGTGCGTGAAGTGGAGTGACATGGAATGGAGTAGCATATGGATGTAGATGAAATTAGGTAGGAATGCACAATATGGTGTGAAAAGTAACGCAATACAGCGATTTGCACTGCCTTGTGTTTTTCCAGATTTACTAACCAATGCAATGCTATGCATGGGGGCCTGCTTTGTAAATGTCTCTTAAGTATTGTGTTTGCCATGCAACACCATGCGTGATGCAAGAGTTTTGCAATACAATAAGAAATCTGGGTGTTAGTGATGCATTGTGCCATGTTATACTGCAATACTTATGTGGTATACCACGGTACATGCTGATGGGATGGCATTATATATTTTTTCCTACACTTTGGCTGTATTTTTGGTTAGATCCTTACATATAGGTAGTTAGTAGGTTCTCTTCTTTTTCCCTACCTATTGCCACTTGTGTTAATAGGTATAGAAAATAATTTTTGTTTCTCTATATATTTAAAAAAAGTTTATGGCGTAGCACGTTAGTGGTTAGAAAGTACCTGTTTGTTTTTTTAACAAATTTACCTTTTTTCTTAATTTTGTTTTACTTTCATGGTATTTTAGCACAAATTGCACGCTACACCGTAATTTCACAAACTTGAAACAGGAAGCCAAACAAGCACAATACTGTGTGATTGTGACGCACCTCCCCTCCACTGAATCCCCCAAAAGAGTCCCAAAATTGTGAGTCTTGTAGCTCACACGGTGTGCATCTCCACTGCTCCTGCCGTTTCCAAGGAGCAGTCTCCAAGACCAATAACAACTTAACACAAATGTGGAATGCACCACCTGCACCAAAAATAATTTTGTCCGTCCACTGTAGGTAATATACAAATTGTTCTTTTATTCCTCTTGGTCACAAAACAACAGCCAAACAGCCGACGCGTTTCGTCCAACTGGTGTGTACTTCATCAGGGCTTAAAATAAAGTATTCTAGGGTAGTAGGTCTTTGTACAGATGTAGAAGAAGGTTTGTGGCCACTAATAATGCAAGAGGACGAAACTCGGGACGTCCCTCGCCGCTATCGGTTACGGCACAGAAGCCGCTTTAATTTGAACTGTCCCTGGATCCAGGAGGGCACAGTTGCATCTGAGCACCTATACAGGCCACAAACCTTCTTCTACATCTGTACATATATATATATAACACAGCACAGCCAGGCACCAGTACCAGTTCTTTGTGAGTTTATTATTTTCTCATTTTCTTTTCACCTTTAGTGCAGACATATATATCTTGAAAGTGATGTTTATGTGGAAGTTGATCAGATAGGATCAGTGGGGTCAGATAAGATTCAGAATAGAGGCACTTAAGAAGAGACCTTTCAAACAAGAATACATTTTCTACAGAGGGGAGGTGTATTGTTTGTTTGGAACTTCTCAAACTTATGCCACCATGGACGCAGAGTTAAAAAATCACTTTGAGCCAATGGCGAATCCCGATTATAAGCGGTTTCTGTTCCTACAAGAACACCAATTTACAAGACTTAAGGATTTCGCACACACAAGCACGTTCAATGATGAGTGTTAGACTTGTCAGACTTAGGGTGGCCTTCCCCCAAACCTTTTGCCTTACTCCTCCATTTTTTTGCTGATCTTGTTTGTGTTGGCCCTAAGACTGTGCACTTTCCCACTTCTAACCTGTGCTAAAGTGTGTGTGATCACTTGCTAAACATGGTAACATTGGCTTTCACACCATTGAGACATTTAATTTACTTATATGTCCTCAGCACACTGGTACTGCATGTACCCAGGGATTGTAAATTAAATGCTACTAGTGAGCCTGCAGCGCTGACTTGGCCAGCCACTTAAGTAGCCATTTCAAACATGTCTCAGGCCTGCCATTGCAGCCTGTGTCTGTAGTTTTGAACTGTCATTTCGATCCTGGCAAAATAACCTTTTGCCAGGTCTAAACCTTCCTTTTTAATATATATATGTCATTTCTAGTGTAGGCCTAAAACAGCCCATAGGGCAGGTAGCAGTGTATTTAAAAAGTTGCACATGCACTTTTAACTTTTACATGTCCTGGTAGTGAAAAACACTTAAATGTATTTTTCACTGCTGCAAGGCCAGAGAATAACATTGGGTTACCTTATTACATTTAATAAGTGATAACTTTCAATTGAGAGGAAAAAAGAATGTAGAGTTTGGTGTCTGAAGAATTATAATTAAAAACCCTTTTGAATGGTAAATGGCACCCGGCCTGTGCTACATTGCGGTTGTCCTGAGATTGTGACTTTCGTCCGGTCTCGTTCGACCAGATGACCGCAAGTGGTGCTTTGTGCTTTATGGCGCTATACATACCTAAAATATTTAAAATTGCATATCTCCTGTCCTACTGATTGGATTTTTGTCGTCTTAGTCTCAAATTATTCTAAATTGGTGTAGGATTTTTCTTGTGTTGTGTTTTCACTTTATTACTCCTTGAAGTGCTGCATAAATACTTTACACTTTGCCTATAAGTTAAGCCTGCCTGTTTTTTGCCCAGCTACCTGAGGGTTAAGCACAGGTTATTCTGGGATTGCTTGTGTTTCACCCTGACAAGAACTGTCGTTGCTACATGAGAAGGGTTTCACCCCCCTCAACCAGTAACCCAATTTACTACAATGAGGAAGAAGTGATAAGTGTCAAACGTTTCCAAGATTGTGCATCGGTGAAACTAACGGAACAAATCCTCCAACTACTGGGGAAGCTGCCGTTATTTTGTCTATGGGATGCTTGAAAGAACTATCATGGGCTCAAGCATTCCATGTGGAGGGGGCCCTACATAAGACCATTATAGCGAACCAGGTCACGCCGTTCAGATTCACTGAAAAGGGAGGGACCCACCACCCACATGCCGCCCCTGTGGGTACTATGGAGGGGCAGCACACATCCAGGGAGACAGCCCAGCATGAGGGAAGAGGTGTACGTCTTGCAGCAAGATGAGCTGATTTGTTAAGGTCTGCTGCTCCATCTGCAGTTTGAAACCAAGCACATCTACGAAAGTAAAAGTGTGTGTTCGCCAAGTGAGGAAGGGGAAGGTGGCAGGGATGATGACAAGGTGGAGGGCACCGTTCACACTGTGTTCACAGTCGGACACATACATTCAGAGACACACTCCCCTCCAACATATCAAATCAGAGTGTGAACCAAGCCAGTGCTGGCCATCATAGATACTGAGGCTTCCATTAACATAATGGCGAAAGAGACATAGGACACTTTACACTATCAACCCGCCCGAGACTGGCAAACGTCAGGGTATATGCTTATGGACAGACCCACCATTGCCTTGGCAGGGGTGTTCATGACAGACATATCACACTTACAGATCACCACCACAGCCAAGGTCTTTGTTACCCCCTGATGACATTTACCTGTTTAGCCACCGGACAGCTGAAAGACTAATTTAGCTAGCACTCAGGGTTCATGCTGCCCAAGGATTTCCAATATATGTCTGAAGGTAAAGGGAGCCTTAAAGGAAAAACAATCAAGCTACACCTTGATAACTCTATACAGCCTGTCGACCTATTGCATTGAAGAGTGGTATTCCATCTGAGTCCGAAAGTGGAGGCCTTACTGAAGAACTTCTAGGAAGTGAACATACTAGATAAAGTTGAAGGGTCAACTGCATGGTTATCTCCTACTGATGTGCCACAAAAACCAAACCAAAGCAACCAGGAGAGGTAATATTGTGCTTGTACGTGCTTCTCCCGAATGTTGTGATCAGGTGGAAAAGGCATGTCAGCCCCACCATTGAGGACAATGTGAGTGAACTGAGTGGATCCGGATGGTTCTCCAAGATGGACCTTCAAGACGATTACCACAAACTGTGCTGGACTCAAAGTCACACAATATAACAGCCTTCTCCATGCACATGGGCCTCAGGAGTTACAAACATCTCAATATTGGCATTTCCAGCAGAGGTTTTTCAAGATATGTGAGTGAAGACATTATAGAGTATGCATCATCACTCAAAGAACATCATGTCCAATTTCTGAAAGTTTTATGTCACCTGCGGCTACGTAGTCTCATCTTGCACCTGGACAAATGCATATTTCTGCAAAACAAAATCAGTTTTTCAGAAAGCCAGATCTCATTTGAAGGACTGGCCCCCAAGCCAGCAAAAGTAAGGATATCAAAGGAGTGCCTCATCTTTCCTGTGTCTTGGAAGTTAGGAGTTTCTTTGGAATGGTGATCTATTGTGGGCGATTCATTAAAGTTCTGACCTCCCTTACTTGACTGTTTTGTGACCTTATGAATATATCCATTTCCTGGGTCTGGAATGAGGAACAGGAAGCTACCTTTCAGTGCACAAAAGAGGTCCATAACCCAGCCTGAGACCCTGAATTGTCAGTGGATGCCAGGCCTACTGGTCTAGAGACTGTACTGGCCAGTGCTTAATTTGAGCCGATGATTTCCAGTGCTTGGCACCTGCACCTCATTGTCAACACTGACACTTATAACAGTCTGCCACATGGTGGCGCTGTTTGTTTAATTTACAGATGAGCACAACAACTGTTGTTTATGGTTTCAATATACATTAAAATCTCTAATATCTGCTGCCCAAGCCATTCGTATAGCGTTGGGAGCTGGAACAGTCTGAATTGTCACACTTGTAGGAGTGTGAGTGTTACTAGTTGTGTTGGTACTGTCATTGGCAATGCTGGAAGGGGCTGTGGGTGGTGCAAGCAGCAATGATCTCCTGACAAGAGCCCTGTCACTTATTTTGTTACAAACTAAGCACTGGTACTGACTCAAAAGCAGGAGCATGCACTTACCCCTATAGAGCAGCTGTTCTCACAGATATAGTGAGAGCCAACAGCCATACAATGGGAAGGTCAGCACTTCCACCTGTACCTTTATGGACATGTGTGGTGTACACAGACCGCTAGCACTTGATTTTATTTCAGGGGTCATCTTCTAAGTCGCCACCATGAATAGAGAAATGAATGTTCCAATTACAAGAGTACTCATTCAAAGAAGAGCACAAGGCTGGATCACAGAACCCGGCAGACTACCTGTTACAGCACTCTGGAGCTGTAGCCCACAAGAAGGATCAAGCCTCCCAGGAAACTGAGGATTATGTTTGATATGCGTTTGAACGGTTGCAGCCATTGCTGTTATCTTGGAGGCCAGGCAGCAAGATGAGTGTCTGCAGATGGCACTAATGGCTGTGAAGACTAAGTGTTAGGAAGCTTTGAAACCCCAGTGGTCACATCGGACCACACAGGCAGCGGCGGCTTCTCCGCTATGGCGGAGGAGCATCGCCCCTCTGCCAGCGGCCTCAAAACGTGAAAAATATAACAATAATAAAACATGTTTATTATCATTTAATTTTCCTCAGAGGGCTGAGTCTTGGGGGTGGGCCCATCGCGATGGTTGTCACGGAGGGGGAGTGGTGGGCACTGCTATCAGTGCAAATGTCAGTATGGCCGGCTGTCTTAGGACAGCCACACTGACATGCGCACTGCGCTGTCTGCAGCATGAGCTGCTTTGCTGGGTTGGAGACAGCAGGCACAGGCTCCCAGTCTCTCTGGGAGTGCAATTTGAGGGCAATCAGGCCAATCCTGATGCTGCTCTCATGCTGCCAGCAGCATGAGAGCAGTTTCTGGATTGGCCGCAGGGGAGTCTGTGCCTGCAGTGGACTGGAGCCAGAGAGGAGCAGAAGAGCAGTGGTGCTGCAGGTAAGTTATTTATTTTTGTGTTTTGTTGTGTGTTACACGTTATGTCATCCCCCCTCCCCACTACTTTGGTTTGACACTGGCTACTACTGCATACAGGTCTAAAAGATATTAGACTCACTATATGATGTGAAACACTAACAAGCAGCAGAATGTGAAGGCTGTCTCCTTCAAGATCACTGTCTGGTTATTCCTACAAACATGGTCGCTCAAGTTATTCAGATGGCCCATGTGGGACATAAAGGAATAATGAAAAGAAAGAAAATGATGCAAAATGAAGTATGGCTTCCACAACTGGAAGAGCCGGTGGAGATGAGGGTAAGAACCTGTGATGTCTGTCAGGCTGAGGGGAACTCTGAACTTTCCCTGCCCGCCATAACAGAAAAGGGCACCAGGAACCTGTTGGTCTATGCCAGTGCTGCCTTCGACAGTGTACATGATAGCCAGTACATGCTGGTGGTGGTGGATGAGTATTCAACGTACCCTGAGGTGGAGATAGTGGCCAGTGAAGCGATTGCGAAACTTGATAAAGTTATGACACTCATGGCCTTTTACAGGAAGTTCAGACTGATAACAGCCGCCCATTTCAGGGACAGGAAGTGGCACTGCTTAAAGCTACATTGTTCGTCGAAAATTCAGTCACAGGTTGCTTCAGGCAAATGGTTTATGTTTGTTTATGTTTTGGGGATTTGTAAGGCGCATGGCTGCCCGAGGGCTTCCCAGCGCTGCAGAGAGGAGGTATGTGATAGGGAAGAGCAATCATGGGAACTACTAAGTCTTGAGTTTTTTCCTAAAACTAGGTTTATCTTTCAACAGTCTCGATTCCATGATCATTGAGTTCCAGAGCTTTGGGACCAGGTATGAGAAGGATCTCCCTCCCCATCTTGATCTCTTTATCCTTAGTGTGTTCATAAGGAAGTCGGACGAGGACCTGAGGGACCTATTGGGGACATTTGGGGAGACGAGGGTTTTTAGCAGAGCTGGACCCCTGCCATACACGGCTTTGTGAGCTAGGCAGAGGGCTTTGAATCTGACCCTGGGTTGAATAGGCAGCCAGTGCAGCTTTTTCAAAGAGGGTCTCACTGATTCCTGCTTTGGTATCTTCAGGAGCATCCTGACCTCAGCGTTCTGGACAACCTGCAGCCTGCCGACCACGTATTTTGGGGCCCCCAGATGCAAGGAGTTACCGTAGTCCAGGCGTGAGACCACTAGAGCCTGGATCACCGTTCTCCGTGCCTGTTCTGGGATGAGGTCAATGATCTTGCGGATCATACGTAGTATGCCAAAGCAGGTAGCAGAAAGTTTTTTAGCTTGGGTTTCCATGGATAGGACTAATCCTGGCCCATGGCCCCGGGCAAATGCCCAGGAACATCAGCTCAGTTTTATTGCCGTTCAGCTTTAGGCTGCAGTTAGCCACCCAGCTTGCTATCTTTTCCATGCATGGTACCAACTGAAGATGATTGGAGTTCGTCTCCTCAGACACTGAGACTACTAATTGTGTGTCATCAGCATAAGACACAATTGACAGCCCAAACTCCTGCGCAATTTGTGCTAATGGACTCAGATAAATGTTAAACAGAGTAGAGCTGAGCGCCGAGCCCTGGAGAACTCAATATGGGGCGAGAACGTGTCTGAGAGGTTGGCGGATTCCATACACTGGAAAGATCTGTCACTTACAAAGGAGGCAAGCCATTGGATGGCTTTGTCCTGGTTGAACGTTTTATGAGGACCCTGAACAAAATAAATTGAATTGCCCATGTCAGTCACAAGTCTCTTATGTAGCCACTATGCTCCTTCCTTCGTGAGTACCGGCAGACTCCCCACATGACTGCTAGGCAAGTTGTGAGTCAAGTGGGCATGGGCTGTACTGTTAAGGAAGTCATTCATCATTATCCCAGTTGGGTGCCTGACTGCATCGACAATGTACAAGTGCTAGGAAACCAATAGCTGTCCTGGTCAGTGTCACTGCTCTCCCCCGTGCAGCTCCACCACTAAGTAGCTGCCCCCTGAGTGTGCTCTGACTGTTCTGGGTTGGGTGTTCGAGGTCCTCCTCTACCCGCAGGCTCCTGCCTGTGCCTCATCCCTGGTGGTTGAGTGGGAGAGCATTCTTGTCTTCTGCTGCTTCTGTATTTTCTTTGCTCTCGCTTTTCCTTTCCTCCTACTCTTTGTGCCTTTTTTCTCTTCTTGCATCTTTCTCAGTTTTTTCCTTTTTACTTTAGTTGCCTCTTTTTCCAGTGCTTTCCCACTGCTACTGACCCCCTCAGCCCTTCCCCCTCCAATGCGCTGTTTTCACACTCCCTGCTTCCCACCTCCCAGCTGACCAGCCCTCCCCCACACATTACTTAATAGTGACTGCCGTGCAGCCATGCAGCGGGCGTGCCGCTGGCATGCCGAAGGCACACCAAAGGCAAGCCCGTCTGTGCCCGTCCGCGACCCAACTGCCACAAGCACCAGGGACCCTGGTCCTTTGACCCACCACTGCTACAACACCAGCATCCTCCACGATCTCAACCCAGGACACAACAACAACTGTCAGCTCTCAACGCCGACCAACACCCATGGTCCGCTTTCCTGCCTTCACAGCTGCCTCACCTTCACCCACCTCCATACCCCGGCTCCCTCACCCAACCTACCGACCCTTACTGCACCCAAGTCTCTCAAGTGCATCCTCCTCAATGTATGATCCCTCCACAAACACGCCACAGAGATCTGGGACCTCTGCGATGCATCCTCGTCTGACATCGCCTTCCTGAGGGAAACCTGTACAAACTCCAGCTCAGTGGCAGACATCGCAACCGCCATCCCTGACGGCTACAGGATAATCTGCAAGGACTGTCCCATCTAGCCAGGAGCAGGCATTTCCATCACTCACAAAAGCTCCCTCTGCCTGACCACCCACTCACACGAACCAACGACCCACATGGAACACCTCCACTTCCTGATCCAGACCAACTCGAAAGCCACCCTCCATGGCACTCTTGTCTACAGACTACCTGGTCCCCGCGCTTCTTTCACCAACGCCATTGTCAACCTCATCGCACCTCAGGCCCTCGCATCCATCAGCTACTTCCTACACGGAGACATCAACTTCCACCTGGGCAACCAAAATGATCCCAACACCTCCTCCTTCCTTGAGAACATCACCAACATAGGACTTAAACAGCTAGTCACCTCTCCCACGCACACAGCAGGACACACATTCGACCCTGTCTTTGCCACCGGAGACAGCATCTCCTACAGTCACACCACCAAATTCCTCTGGATCGACCACCACTGCATCCACTTCTCTTTCAACAAACCCACCACACACCAGCACGCCCACCATTTACCCCGCAGAAGCTGGAACAGAGTCAAAGAAGATCAACTCATCACCTTCCTTAATGACACATCACCACTGACTTCCTAAGAGGTCAACAACACAGCACGCAACCTCCACCAATGGATTAGAAACTGCGCCAACACCCTTGCCCCCCTCAATAAAGCCACATGCTAACAACATCAGGAAAGCAAGTTGGGTCACCCCCTGCTTCAAGAGTCTAGACGCCCCTGTAGATGGCTTGAGAAGACATGAAGGAACAACAAAACTCCGGAAGCCCACGCTGCCTTCAAAGCAGCCACCACCTCATCAAAACCACAAGGAAGAAGGCCCTCTAACACAGAATCACCAACAACACACACAATAGCAAAGAACTCTTCAGCATCATGAAGGAGTTCGCCAAACCCAACAGTGAGGCCACAGATGTCCCACCCTCCCAAGACCTCAGCAACAAACTCTGCACCTTCTTCTACCACAAGATCAAGACTATCTATGACAACTTCAACACCCAGGACCACCCCACTATGCCAGCAACCACCACAACCGACACCAATGCCGACCAACTCTGCACAGCTGATCCCCACTCACCACGGACGACACCATAAAGACCATGAAAAGCATCCACTCCAGAGCACCTTCGGACCCCTGCCCATACCGCATTTTCCACAGAGCCACCATCGCACCCAAGGTATGCAAGACCATCAACTGCTCCCTCGAGACTGCCACCTTCCCTGACGACTGCAAATACACCATTATCAACCTCCTCCTGAAGAAACCCTCTCCACACCCGAAGGACCTCAAGAACTTCAGGGCCCTCTACCTGCTTCCCTTCCCACCAAAGTCATCAAAAAAGCCATCAACGCCCAACTTGCAGACCCTATCAAAACCAACCACGTTCTGGACATCTCCCAATCTGGATCCTGAAGCAATCATAGCACGAGACCGCCATCCTCGCCGCCACCGATGACATCTGCTCCCTCCTCGACCAGGGTGAAACTACGGCCCTCGTCCTACTGGACCTCTCAGCGGCCTTCACGTCGTCTCCCACCGCACCCTAGCCACAAGACTACACGACAATGGTATCCGAGACAAGGCCCTCAATTGGATCCGCTCCTTCCTCACCAGGAGACCACAACGGGTTAGACTTCCATCGTACCTCTCGAAACCGACAGAGATCAGCTGTGGAGTTCCCCAGGGCTCCTCCCTCAGCCCCACGCTCTCCAACGTCTACATGACCCCCCTCACAGCCATTGTTAGGAACCACGGGCTCAACATCTTCTCCTACGCCGACGACACCCAGCTGATCCCCTCCCTCAACAAAGAACCCACTGTCGCCAGGAACAACTTCCGCGAAGGAATGAAAGCCGCTGCTGCCTGAATGAAGGACTGCTGCCTGGATGAAGGACAGCTGCCTGAAGCTCAACTCCGACAAGACAGAAGCCCTCATCCTAGGAGCCTCCCCGACACTTGGAATGACTCCTAGTGGCCCTCTGCTCTAGGTAATCCTCAATGAACCACACACGAAACCTCTGCATCGTACTGAACTCCTCGCTCACAATGGACCACCATATAAACACTGTCTCCTCGGCCTGCTTCAACACACTCTGCCTGCTTCGAAAGACCTTCAGATGGATCCCCACTGAATCCAGGAAGACAGTCACCCATGCCCTCATCAGCAGCAGACTCGACTACGGCAACGCACTCTACGCTGGCTTCACCCAGAAACTCCTCCGAAGACTCCAGAATGTCCAGAATGCCACAGCAAGACTAATCCTCAACATCCCCCGTCGCAGCCACATCACTCAACACCTCCGCGATCTCCACTGGCACCCAGTCGACAGAAGAATAACCCTCAAACTCCTCACCCATGTATTCAAGGCCCTTCACAACGCCGGACCCGCATACCAGAATCATCACCTCACATTCTACATACCCAACAGACACCTCCACTCTGCCTAGCTTTCCCTAGCTCCCATCCCACGAATCGGGAAGACCAGACCCGGCGGAATGTTCTTCTCCTACCGTGCCTCCAAGACATGGAACACCCTGCCCATCCACCTCAGGAAATCACCCTCGCTGACGCAAATCAGGAAGGACCTCAAGACCTGGCTCATCAGATGAACTCAGCACTTAGTCTGATCCGCTGCGCACCCCTCCCCCCACAGCGCCCTGAGACACTCACGGGTGAGTAGCTGTGCTTTATAAACCCTGATTGATTGAAGGATTGATTGATCAAAAGCGAAATGCTGATACCAGCCAGAAGAGAGGGGTGAAGTCCACTGAGCTAAGGATAAGAGATGTGGTGTTGGTGCAGGATCACTTCCCTGACAGGACATTCCAATTATGGTCTGAGCTGACCCCCTGGCGAGTGACCCGTTGATGAGGCACAATGGTAACGACGCAGAGGGCTCAAACATGTGTTGTTTTTGAAAACATACAAGGGCCAGGAGTCTGAACTCTCGACGGATGATGGCGCTGGCAAGGCCGGACTGGTTAGAGGTGAGCAACATGAGTACCATTGAGGTGGGTAACAATAAACATCTTCTATTCAGCACCAAGACACCCTTGGGAACTGTGCACTTTACAAATACACAAGTTATATTTATGTCAAGTGATGTGATGTCATGTGATGTGATGTGATGTCATGTTATGTTATGTTATGTGATGTCATGTGATGTGATGTGATGTCATGTCATGTGATGTGATGTGATGTCATGTCATATGATGTAATGTCATGTTATGTTATGTCATGTCATCTCATGTCATGTTATGTTATGTCATGTCATGTCATGCCATGTGATGTGATGTGATGTCATGTCATCTGATGTAATGTCATGTGATCACATGTCATGTCATGTTATGTTATGCCCAAAGATGTGATGTCATGTCATGTTATATGATGTGGTCATGTTATGTTATGTCATGTCATCTCATGTCATGTTATGTTATGTCATGTCATGTCATGCCATGTGATGTGATGTGATGTCATGTCATCTGATGTAATGTCATGTGATCACATGTCATGTCATGTTATGTTATGTCAAAAGATGTGATGTGATTTGATGTCATGTTATATGATGTGGTCATGTTATGTTATGTCATGTCATCTCATGTCATGTTATATTATGTCATGTCATATGAGGTCATGTGATGTCATATGTCATGACATGTCATGTCATGTTATGTTATGTTATGTTAGTGAAGCAGAACTCAATGGATAGGTGTCTGGGGCGCCAAGTGATGGAGACCCACGTGAAGAGAATGAGTCCCCAAGAAGACTCCCTCCTTCTGATGGTCAGCTGGTGTCTCCGAGGATTGGGTTAAGGAGTGATCATCCTCGTTATAATCTGAGGGTGAATGCAATCCTCTGCATCCGCTACAGAGACTTTGAGCTGTGAATGGCAGCGGTTGGTGTTTCATTGCTATTTGATGGTATTTATGTGTGTTTCTACATTTTTCATATTTTGTAAACAATGTAATGTTCAGGTTTTTTTCAGGCCTTGCACAAGGGGTGAATTGGAGACTTCCAGCCGCGGCCCGTGCAGGTAAGAGCAGTGGGGCCGGGGATTCGACAGACGACCATGAGGGAAAATAAAATAAACAATTGATTTGCCCTCGTCATCGTCTGTTGAAATCCACCCCCCCACCCGGCCCCACCACCCCACCGCTCTTACCTGCACGAGCTGCGGCTGGAGACGTCCCACCCAGCCAATGAGTGGGTTATAATGGTTGAAGCTAGGACCGCCTGGTTCCGGGGCAGTAGTTATTGTAGAATACTAATGCATGTGTTCTCACTGCTGCGCTCCCCACTGCCTCCCACAGGATCACTACCTCACTCCGCGGGACCACTACCTCACACTACTCACAGGATAGAGTTGTCATTCCATGAGAGACAGGACCAAGCGCAGGTGATGATTTCAGTGCCCAGCTGAACCTCCCTCACTGGCGTGGGGGTTCTGGGAGGAGTACAGGCTGACCCGGACGTGGTCACTCCTCAACTCATTGACACGTGTCACCCTGCCCGGCTGCCAAAAGGGTGCCCTGTATTTTGTCTGAAAATCTCAGATCGAAATGCAAAAAGAAAATGGTCATAGTTGTGATCTTTTGTTTAATTAGTAGGCAGTTTCCTTACTGGTGTTCATGTAAAAAGGCCTGTTCCTCGCTACTATAAACTACTGCCTCCTACAGTTAGTAGAGTCACAGCCTGGTCATAGGGACAATAGTCACTCACTCGAAAAGGTGTACCACTTTGGGTTGACCCCTATCACCAAGAAGAGTTTAGCACCCTGCTGGGAGCAGCATACCAGGGGCCAGGAGACTTGTGACATGAGTGTTTTGCACAAGAAAACACACCGGGGCATATTTACATGTCCCTAACGCCACTGGACACACTTTCTTTGACTCTCAGGTGGCGTTGCGCCATTCCCCATATTTAGAAGATGGCGCTAAGCCTCTCAAAGTGGCTTAATGTCACCATGTAAATATGCCCCTTACCGCCGCAGTCTGCTGTGGCAACGGGGCGGGCAATGGGTGTTTCTGTGAGCATTCCACCGCAGCAGCCATTGCTTTTTACTGCTGCCGCAGATTTACAAGGTTAGGGCAGCTCCAAAAACTAAGGCCAGGTAATACCGAATGGTAATACGAGGAGGAACTATTAATTTCTCCTCATATTTTGCTCTTTCAATGTGTGCTGCGTTGTGGAAGGGGGCAACATAAGTGCATGTATCTTTGTATCACACTGCAGAACAGAGCGGAAATCAGGTGTGTCAGGAGGGACATAAGTGCACGTATCTTTGTATCACACTGCGGGACAGAGCTGAAGTCAGGTGTATCAGGAGAGAGGTAAGTACAAGTATCTACTTTGCATCACTCTGCAAAAAAGGCCATGAGTCAGGTGTGTCAGCAAAGTAAATCTATCTTATTCATCACACGATACAACCTGCTCATGCAAGGCATGTGCGTCAGTGGATAGAACAGGGCTCGAGACAGGCCTGTCAGGGGAGAGATAAGTACATGTGTCTTTCTATTACACTGTAGAGAAGGCAGGAGTCTGGTCTGTCATTAGGGAGCTAGGTATATATCTTATATAAATAGAGCAGGGCTGAAGTCAGGCGTGTCAGGGGAGAGATAACTAGAGATGGTTGTGTGTCCCACTGTACAAACTCCTGAAGTCAGGATTGTCTCCGTAAAACATTGGAAAACATGGGCTGAAATCAGGCAACTTATGGGAGAGTTAAATTCTGATATCTCTGTATCTCACTCTAGAGCAGTGCTAAAGTCAGAGGCGCCTGATACGAGATAAGTGTAGACACCTCTGTATCACACGAGGGAGCTGGGAGGAAGTCAGGCGTGTCTCAGTGGAGGCATAGATATCTGCCTCCCACTGGGAAGCAGGGCTGAAGTTGGACGTGATGGGGAAGGAAAATACAGAGATCTCTATCACACTCTAGAACAGCATTTACATCAGGCATGCCTAACATGAGATAAATATAGATACCTCTGTAACACTGGGGAGGGGGCTGAAGAGTGAGATGAATAGAGATGCCTCTGTATCACATTGTACAACATGGATAGACGTCAGTCAGGTCAGCTGAGAGATGAATACAGAGATCTCTATCACACTCTAGGGCAGCACTCACGTCAGGCGCACCTGACATGAGATAAATATAGATACCTCTGTAACACTGGGGAGGGGGCTGAAGAGGGAGATGAATAGAGATGCCTCTGTATCACATTGTACAACATGGATAGACGTCAGTCAGGTCAGCTGAGAGATGAATACAGAGATCTCTATCACACTCTAGAACAGCACTTACATCAGGCATGCCTAACATGAGATAAATATAGATACCTCTGTAACACTGGGGAGGGGCTGAAGAGTGAGATGAATAGAGATGCCTCTGTATCACATTGTACAACATGGATAGACGTCAGTCAGGTCAGCTGAGAGATGAATACAGAGATCTCTATCACACTCTAGAACAGCACTTACATCAGGCATGCCTAACATGAGATAAATATAGATACCTCTGTAACACTGGGGAGGGGGCTGAAGAGTGAGATGAATAGAGATGCCTCTGTATCACATTGTACAACATGGATAGACGTCAGTCAGGTCAGCTGAGAGATGAATACAGAGATCTCTATCACACTCTAGGGCAGCACTCACGTCAGGCGCACTGACATGAGATAAATATAGATATCTCTATAACACTGGTAAGGGGGCTGAAGAGTGAGATGAATAGAGCTGTTTCAGTATCACATTGTAGAACATGGGCAGAAGTCGTCAGGTCAGCTAAGAGATAAATACAGAGATCTCTATCACGCTCTAGAGCAGCACTCACTGCAGGCACGCCTGACATGAAATAAATGTAGATATTTCTTTAACACTGGGGAGAGGACTGAAGAGTGAGATGAATAGAGATGCCTCTGTATCACATTGTACCATTGAAAGTCAGTCTGGTTAGCTGAGAGATAAATACAGAGATCTCTATCACCCCCTAGAGCAGCACTTGTGTCAGGCGCATCTGACATGAGATAAATATAGATATCTCTATAACACTGGGGAGGGGGCTGAAGAGGGAGATGAATAGAGATGCCTCTGTATCACTTTGTAACATCGGAAGTCGGTCAGGTCAGCTGAGAGTTAAATAGAGAGATCTCTATCACACTCTAGAGCAGCACTCGCATCAGGCGCGCCTGACATGAGATAAATATAGATATCTCTATAACACTGGTAAGGGGGCTAAAGAGTGAGATGAATAGAGATGCCTCTGTATCACATTGTAACATGGGAAGTCGGTCAGGTCAGCTGAGAGATAAATATAGAAATCTCTGTCACGCTCTAGAGCAGTGCTCATGTCAAATGCACCTGCTATAAGTTACATACATATAGATACCTCTATAACACTAGGTAGGGTGCTGAAGAGTGAAATTAATAGAGATGTCTCTGTATCAAATTGTAGAACAAGGGCAGAAGTCAGGCGTGGTGGCTGGGAGATAAGATCTCTATCACACTCTAAAGCAGCATTTATGTCAGGCGTGCCTGAAATGAGATAAATACAGATATCTCTGTCATACTGGGGAGGGGACTGAAGAGTGAGTTGAATAGAGATGCCTCTGTATCACAGTGTAATATGGATAGACGTCAGTCAGGTCACCTGAGAGATGAATACAGAGATCTCTATCGCACTCTAGAGCAACACTTATTTCAGGCGCTCCTGACATGAGATAAATATAGATATCTCTATAACACTGGTAAGGGGGCTGAAGAGGGAGATGAATAGAGATGTTTCAGATTCACATTGTAGAACACGGGCAGAAGTCAGTCCAGGCCAGCTAAGACATAAATACAGAGATCTCTATCACGCTCCAGAGCAATGCTCATGTCAGGCACGCATGACATGAGATAAATATAGATACCTCTGCAACACTGGAGAGGGGGCTGAAGAGTGACATGAATAGAGATGCCTCTGTATCACATTGTAGAACACGGGCAGAAGTCAGGCGTGTCAGCTGGGAGATAAATACAGAGATCTCTATCACACTCTAGAGCGGCACGCACATCAGGCATTCCTGACATAGGATAACTATAGATACCGCTGTAGCTTTGGGCTGAAGAGTGAGATGAATAGAGATGCCTCTGTATCACGTAGTACAACATGGACAGACGTCAGTCAGGTCATCTGAGAGATAAATATAGAGATCTCTATCACACTTTAGAGCAGCACTCACTGCAGGCGTGCCTGACATGAAATAAATATAGATATCTCTATAACACTGGGGAGGGAGCTGAAGAGTGAGATGAACAGAGATGCCTCTATATCATATTGTAGAACATGGGCAGAAGTCAGACAGGTCAGCTGAGAGATGAATATAGAGAACTCTATCACACTCTAGAGCAGCACTCACGTCAAGCGTGCCTGACATAGGATACATGTAGATACCTCTGTATCACCGGGGAGGGGGCTACAGAATGAGATGAATAGAGATGCCTCTGTATAACATTGTGCAATACTGGCAGACGCCAGGAATGTCAGCTGAGAGAGAAATACAGAGATCTCTATCACACTCTAGAATTGTAATCACGTCAGGCGCGCCTGACATGAGATAAATATAGCTTCCTCTATAACACTGGGGAGGGGGCTGAAGAGTGAAATGAATAGAGATGCCTCTGTATCACAATGTAGAATATGTGCAGAAGTCAGGCGTGACAGCTGAGAGATAATTACACAGATCTCTATCACACACTAGAGCAGCACTCACTGCAAGCATGCCTGACATAGGATAACTATAGATACCTCTGTAGCTCTGGGGAGCTGGGCTAAAGAATGAGATGAATAGAGATGCCTCTGAATCACGTTGTACTGTTGTATTCCGCTTTAGGGGTGCGTATATAGGTTTTCCTGAATCATGTCCTTATATAGGCACAATTCGCATTGCCCTTATATAGGCATAGAATCCCTGTCCTTATTTAGGCATTAACCGTGCACTCCAAATACAGGCATGGTCACCGACATCCGTCCCCCTAACGTCACAACGAGTTCTTAGAAACCAGACCCTTAAGCTTCGGGAGTTCCCCTAGCACAGGACTATTGATTTCTCCAAGAACTCATCTATTATGTATGAACCGTTATACCTTAAGGGTTCATTCCTGACGTCTTCCTCTGTCCGACTTCACGTCAATGCTAACATTCCAAGGCACCTACCAGGTATAAATATACCTTCCCTTGCCCAAGCAAGTTAGAGGAGACCTCGACTTCAGAGGAGCCCGTATCCCAGCCTGACGCACTGAGAAGACGCTGTCATTCCTGCACGCAGATGAATCCAGCTTCCAGTGTTCTGACTCCCTTCGCGGGGTGTTAGAGTTCCAGATCCGGCTAGAGATTCCCACCTCTCTCATTCTCAAGGTATGGAGCTGACTAGAACCTAGAGGGACTCTTGGCATACTAGACTCTTGGCATACTAGACTCTTGGCATACTAGACTCTTAGTATATCATACTAGAGAATACTTCACCGACTTCTTACCTTGCACCACACTTAGATTAGGTACACTGGGGTAGAACTAGCTTAGAGACGCATCGTATGAGTACTCGATTTTTAGCTCATGTTATTTATGTACGTGAATATATGCTAAAAGATAATGCTAGCGCAGTATTATTTATTTCTACTGCTTACACTGTACATTATTTATCTTGCATACTGTCTTGTGATCATAGCAGCACATATCTCTTACACGAGAAACAAGACTGTTCAATTAAACCCTTTTATTGAAACACCCGTCTTTCCTTTCTGTGTAACTCTGTAGAAACTAAGCATGCACGATTGACTGAGTGAAACTGTTATCTATTGTTTCCACGATTCTGAGACGTGTTCCGATTCTAAAGGGAAACAAAGTTGTCATGTTTTTCGGTTGCCAGAAACTACTCCCTTCTTGTTCTCAAGGAGTTTCTAGTGGCCTCTGAGCTAGCTGGCACAAGTAATTAAGTTTAATATACCCGATAGGGACATACCGACCTCAGTCCTATGTCAAGCCTATAGGGTATATTATTCCAATGCGCAGAGCCTATTAGGGAAATAGGAACTACACTACATGGCGCCCAAACGTTTGGTTAGGCAGTAATTTAATGCTAGATACTGAGTAACTCAGTCGTGCTTTTCTCAGAGACCCCTACTCACATACTCCATAAGACGTCTGGAGTGGGTAGGGTTAAATATCCGGCAAAGCTAAATAGGACAAAAAACCCTATATATTAGCTATTTTGGTTTGTTCAACGTTGAAGGATACAGTGTTCCAAAATATTGTGCACCTTATCTTTTGTTTCCTTGAAACTTGTTCTACATTTTTCAAAAATCAAAATGTCCACCAACGGGGACAATAAGACCGGGAATGGTGTAGCTGCGCCTGAACCAGTCGTAACAGCTTTTAACTTTACAGGTTTAAATGAAACCGAGGAGGGTGTTATAGACATCCATCCATACTTAAGAAGAGCCATCACTCTAAAACTTATAAAACACGGCCTACCACCGAGAGGAGGTAGAGCAGTTTTCGTGATAGAGGCACACGAATCCTTTCAGACAGAGGTATTCTATTCATGGGGAATATTTCCTGAATCAAATTCAGTAACAAGACTGTTTCACTTCTACAAAGTAGATGAACCACCAGAGGAATATATTCCTTTCGAGGATATTGAAATTCCACTAACATACCAGGAGCATCAGCTCTGGTTTAAAGGCGCCCTAAAACATCACAAAAACATTACCAGGCTCGGTCCACTAGGTAGACCAGGAGCAACATGGCCGATTCTAGCCGGCTACACACCTCATCCTGACATCGATGTAATGTCAGACGAGGAACTACTTACTCAACTTACAGAGTTAATACAAATTTACAGACAATTAGTCCAATATGTCATGCGGACTCTTACAGTCCAACCACCATTAACCATTCCAAATCAAACTCCTCAAAAGGGGAATACACTAAAAATTACCCCACAGACTCTATACGCAGTCATGGGTAAAATGCCCACAAAACGTGAGCAAATACCATTCTGGATAGCTCAAAAAATTACTCAAATTGAAGCAGTATTTCCTAATACTAGCCCTTATGAGAAACACAGAATCCTAACTATCAGTTTACCAATGGGGATCCCACCACAACTGGAAGACTGCACCACTTGGGGCTCAGTCTTTGCTGCCATCTATACTAAAACACATGGTGTTCCGTCAATTGCAGTAATACCAGATGTCCTGAAACAAATTCAAAACGAATACGGGGCAGAGCCTGCTCTAAATTTAGGTATGACATTACTGAAAAATTTCGACCAGGTCTCAACAATAATATTACCTAATATTAAAGGGGAGGCAGCAGCAGTGGTGATCCGCCAACGATTAAGGGAATTCGATGTTACAGAACATCAAACAGAACTACCCAGAATAATAGAACAATCTTATGCAGAATTAGGCAGAGATAGTTTGGGTGGAAGACCATTGAAGCCAAAACTATCTGAAAGTCCTGAGAAGGACTCTATTAAACAAACTCCTACATCTTCTAAAAAGAAGTGGGAAACTAATAAACATAATTTAAACGAGAAACGTTCTCAATCCCGAGGTAGGTCTCCTCAAAAGGAGCCCTCTGAAAGGAGGTATAACCTCAGGAATAGGGATAATTTGAAAAAACCTGACAGGTATCAAGATACTGATTCACGTTCCTCTCGTACCTTTCAGATATCGTCACAGACATCAGAAAGAAGAGGATGGTCAGAACATAGAGAAGAACGCGTAAAGTCGAAAGACGACAAACACGTTCCAAAAAATAAATCCAAACCTCAATTCTCAAAGAAGAAGGTAGCAGGTCTGAAGATCAGACATGCCGAGGATACTGAGAACACAACTCAAGAACGGAGAATGGGCTCAGACAATGCTGGACAGTGCTGCAGAAGTCACAATAGCTCGCCAGAACCTGAAGGAACTTCTGGAGATAGTGGACTTGAATGAGTACATCACAGTTGAGACTGTAGACACCAGGATTAGTTCTCCACAAAAGTTATATGGAATAACACTCCGAATGGAGGGAGACATACCAAGAAAAGTGAAAGCGCTCTTTTGGGAAAAACTTTCAAGGGGTTATGATATACTTCTAGCAGAAAAAGACTGGCCACCACAATTTGTCAGGGAGTGCCCACATGGCGAGGAAATTATTATGCCTGCCTTCTCCAACCATATTCCAATTCATCTAAAATATACTTATGCCAGGAAATGGGCAGTTGCCCAGGCCCCAGCATTATATAAAAATCATGTAGGATGGGATGAGGATTCACCTCACCATAAAATACATTTAAAAATGAACCTACTGCACAGAGGCAGTATCCAATAAAGCAAGAAGCTAAAAAACAGGTCAGGGAGATCTTAGATCAACTTGAATACCAAGGGGTGATTGAAACATGCACCTCTTCAATGAACAATCCTTTGTTTTCTGTCTCCAAACCAGACAATACATATCGTCTAGTTTTGGATTACAGACACTTAAACACTTGTTCTAAAACATTTGCAGTGCAAAATGCACATAGTACAGCATTAATGAATAACATTGTGCGTAAAAAATATAAAACCACATTGGATATCTCAAATGGTTTCTTTTGTCAAAATATAGCACCTGAAAGCAGGTACTTAACAGCTTTCTCAATAATGGGGACTCAGCGTCAATTTTGTCGACTCCCACAAGGGTTCAAGAACAGCCCGGGGTTATTCTCAGCGAGAGTAACGGAGTTACTACAAATTTATGATAATGAGGCATTGTCATATGTCGATGACATCTATCTGACAGACGATGACCTGGATAGGCACTTGAACAGGGTGAGCACCATTATACTGGGCTTCGCCTCTGAGGGCTACAAATTCAACTTCAAAAAGTCAAGAATTGCCCATCTCAATGTCCTTTTTCTAGGATATGAGCTTTCAAGTGAAGGCAAGAGCTTGGCAGCCAACTTTTTAGAAAGGTGTGCGCTGCTCCAACCTCCAAAAACGCTGAAAAATTTACAGTCTATCCTGGGTTTCCTAAATTTTGGAAGAACATACATTCTAAATTACGCAGAAAGGGTTAAACCTCTCTACGCATTAATCAAACCTGATTTTTCAATCAAAAATTGGACACAGGAACACACAGAAATCTTGCGTTCACTCCAAGCTAACATGTTAGCAACAAATCACTTACAAACACGCGTAAGTCAACGCAATTTAGTGATCCGAATAATTTCGGGTCAATGCGGATTCACCTACTTAACATTTAATGAGGGTGAAAAAGTACCAATTGCATACAAATCACATTTGTATACACAAGCAGAAATGCGCTTCACTTCAACTGAAAAAATACTGACGGCAGTTCAAACTGCAGTAGCAAAAGAAAGAGCTCTAGCCCAAGGGAAACGCATTATTGTCGTAACCCCAGTTCCGGCCTTAGAGGCGGTAACTAAAGCGAGCATTCCAAATGCGAAAGCATTACATCCGAGATGGATACAATGGGTTAATTCTCTTGCTGCAACAGATGTTGAATATGTTTTTGATCCTGATTTAAAAACACAAGCGTTCCTGCAATATGAACATGAATGTCCTCTGCCCACTGAGATTCTGCCTCTCGATCAGTACGAATTCATAATTTACACTGACGGATCCGCACAACCCGCAACAGGGAGTAAGCAAGCTTACAGTGCAGCGTGCGCAATCGTTAAAGGTCGCATGCGCGATGGCAACTTCAGACCTATGGTCACTAAAACGCAATCTCTAGGAGATTGCACAGCTCAGCGAGCTGAACTACAAGCATTTAAACTGGCACTTGAAAGTACAGATCGCGAATTCCCCACACTAATCGTGTGCGATTCTTTTTACTGTGTGCAGTCGTATAATGAATATATACAAACTTGGCTTGAAAATGGGTTCAAAGATGCAAAAGGTGGCACAATAAAGCATAAAACGCTTTGGGAACAAGTAGTTCAGTTGAAAAACGAACTACCAAAGGCTCACGTGATCCATACACTGAGTCATCAACGTGATGGCGTTCACGTTGCAGGGAATTCATTGGCTGACGAAGCCGCAAAGGGGGCTGTTCTAGACGGCTTCCGTAGCTGCGATCACTCGTTCAAAAACGAAAATAGACAGTGAGATAATGTTGGCTGTCAATGCTACAAGCAAAGGCAGTGGTGCAGCTTTACCAAAAAGTTTCCACTCAAGTACTCTTATGTAATTGATGCGAACAACGTTCCTTTTGCTCGAATCCCTGGAGTGGGGGATAGGGTAATTCCAAACATGGAACGTAGAGCAGCTTTGATTTATGAAACACATCTGGGGGAGGGTCTGTCACATCAAGGGATCTCAAAAACAATATTGACATTAAAAGAGATGTACTGGTGGCCTGGGATGAATACAGAAATACACATATTCATCAATAACTGCATAGACTGTAAAATACAGCAAGAAAGCCACCAGTCACCATGCTACGAATGTAGCTGCCCAGTACAGACACCATTGTTAGACAGCGTTAGGCTATCTATGCGCAGGCGTCCTTTTGGACAAATGCAATCCCACAAATACTAAGTCAAGGTTCCTATGGATATGGCCTCAGCGCTCGGCTGACGCTCGAACTGTTATAAAAGATTTGCGAGTCTTTATCGGCACATACGCAATAGGCACGCTACATTCTGACCAGGGCCCTGCGTTTAGCTCTCGGGCTTACAAAGAAGCCATGGCCAGTCTGGGCGTTGCATTGCGGTACTCCTCTCCGTTTCATCCTGAGGGAAATTCTGTTGTGGAAAGGAAAAACCGGGACATAAAGCAGTCTATAACAGCTAGAGTATTAGGTTCGGGTGATGGGTGGGTCAAACATCTTTATGGGGTCCAACGCTCATTAAACAATTTGCCAAGAAGTTCTCTAGGGGGGTCACTCCATATGAGGTCCTATTTGGGACAAGAATGTGGGTGCCCGATCTGGAATGTAAAGGCACAGTGGTGGAAAATAAACCCTTTGATATCAAAGATCGTTTGGCTGTTTTACAGGATCTAAATGAACTAAGATCGAAACAAAGCAACGTGTTCCTGAAGCCAACCACCACTGGGGAAAAACCGGCAGTCCCAGCAAGGCCTGTCTGGATTCCAAAAGTTGGGGATCTAGTCAGAGAGAAAATTGCGGACAAGAAGGAATTTGGACCTTCTTACAGACAACCAGTACCTGTCCTAGCCATACACGGAACAAGAACAGTACTTCTGCCGCCCCTTGCTGGAAAAAAGGAGAAAAGATTTGTGTCCATCGACCTCATCAAACCACAGTATGTGGCCAATACTAAATAGTAGGCCTCGTGGACTCCGACCTAGTAGCAGACACACTCCTCTCGCTACTATCCAAGAGGTTCAGACTGAGAGACTGATAACCATCGAGAATTCAGCAGTAACAGATGAAGGACTGAGCAACAATGCTATGGAACTCATCCCTCTTGAAACTCAAGTAACAGTTCGTCCAAATACACCTGTCTACACCAATGTAACAAGTGATCAACTGGTTCCAGCGATTTCTACAAATCCTGATGCAATTCCAACAATTGACAGAACTGCTTCTGGCTATTTCATTAACTTTGATACGTTTTCTGAGGATCTGAGTGAGCCCGAGACGTCGCCAGCATCAAAAACTTTTAAACAGCAAGTACAAGACTTTTTACATTTTCTGAAAGAGACTTATCTGGTTTCACCATGGATTGAACTTTGGGTTATTTCTGGAATATTTTTCTTCCTGCTTTGGCTAGCTTTGGTTATGACTATGAGCATGCTTATAAATGGGAGATACATCCATTTGGACATTGAAAGAAAAGAAGTGAACTTACTTTTGAAACCTCACAAATCATCCCATCGTGAAACAAGAGACTTGTCTGCAGTGAACATCACAGCCGTTCCTATACAGGATGGTATAGTGTGGGACAAAACAGATTTCGATATTTTTGGCCCGACGGAACATTTGAACATTCCACATTTATTTAAGATTTCACTAAGTGATTTTGTTTCATCCAGTACCTACTCTGATGATTGGGACTTTGAAACTGTAAATAATATGATGTTTGACCTAGAAAAATCTGCTGCATTTTCTAATAATGAATATTTAGAGGGTTCATCAGACTATGAACAGCTGTATTGCTATAACCACTATGGTCATCATTTTTTGCATAAAACTGCAACACCTAGAAATGTGTTTATGTTTAACCAATGGGAGCATTGTCCTACACCACCAAAAGGTAGTTCAAAAACATTTGCTAAAAAGTTTCCATATTTTTCAGGATACAATACATCTGATCCAGAAACATTTTACTATAGAAATGTAAACAAAACAGGACTGAAAATTATGTTAACTAATACAAAACAGATTTACTCTGCAAAATGTATTGCCCAACTGTCTAGACATGGTTTCGACTTGTGGAAAGAGACAATAGACACAAAATCTGTCTGGGGTACTAAAGATTGGCAAGTACAGGGGATGGAAGCTTTATTTAGAGCCTGTATCGTCCCTCAACAAATAATGTTTTTGAATGACACTGTCCAACAAACGTCTTGCCTTGGTTTAGCCAAGATTAAAGACATGAAAGCACCTTCTGTACCAACACCTGCAAGTGATAATAATACACAGGCAGCGGTTACAGTTGACACCATACTACAATTCAACAGAACAAATCCTGATTGGAGAAAATGGTTGATCTGGCCCACAGACACAAACAACTGTCAAGGGAGATTCCTGAATAAAACACAGGGGTTTACTATTCATAGGCCAGACCCACGATACGTCCAAAGACAGCATCCGGGGGTAGTAACAACATACAGTGTAGGAAAATTATGCCTCGATTGGCTGCACAAATCTACACTTAAGGATGTGAAACAACACTTATCTTTACTTAAAGAAGACGCAGACCTTAGGGAATTCTTGCTTGGACCAAGAAAACCGCGTCAAAAACGTTTCATATATGCCGGCATTTATGCTGCTTATAATGAAGCATGGAAGGTGTCACAGATGGAGGCCGCAGAACGAATACGTGAACTTGATCGTAATAACTTAGAGAAAACTCTCTCTGTGGTCGACAATGGGTTAACAACTTTGTCCTCCAGAATTTATTCATTGGACAGTATTGTATCCTCTGCTATCGACATACTGGAACAAGATTTAGCCATGTTACAGCAAGGCCAATCTCAACTACGTTCTATTATGTTATTAAGCTGGACGCTGCAATCTTTGCATGCGGGCTATGTGCCTTGGCGTTTTATCAACACAACGGCTCTGTTTGCAGAATACAATCTAACTGATAAACAGATCGAACTGGCACAAAGGGGAGCAAAGTATACAGTACTGAGCATTGAAAAACTTGAAAATTACCATTTACAGTGGCAGAAAAACCAGCTACAGAATGGCTTATTCATGGCAAAATTAGTCTACCTGTGACTACTTTCCAGTTTCAGTATTGCCTTAAACAGATGCAAGCAGGCAAATATGAAAGGTTGGGTAAAGAATACATTAAGACATCCTGGAATTTACCATACACATATAGATGTTGGAGTGGGGATCGTGAAGTGTTTCTAAGCGGTACACACTGTGAAAATGCACTAAGCGGTTCACTGATTTGTCAGGACATATCTTTACACGGGGCTTGTAATGGTTCTGTGGCAAATTTGTCCTGCCACCAGCAGGGTACACCAGCTGCTGTGATTAATCCAACGTTTGGCCAACTTTCTAATGGGAGTTACCTCATGTTGAATGATCAGAGTTGCTGTGGCATGTTGCCAGGCATCCCATATCTAGTAACGGTCAACTCCAGGGTCACTTGCTGTATGCAAGTATTGTTTGCCCCAATAGACACAGTCAGGGAGTCGCCTTTATGGCCTTCGTTGAATGTCTCTTTTATACGATTTGATACTTTAAGCAGAATGAAAGCCATGCTTATACAACAATCAGTGCCTTTGACCTCGGCCAAAGAAACCTATGATCTACAAGTTGCAAGGACTTCGGCTGAGATACAGAATTTAATTCGTACAAACTGCCCTATACATTTCGTAGAAATGATAGGACGTATCTTTAACATGTCAGATACAAGCGGAATTGTACAGGTATTTAAGACCATCTGTTCCGGACTATTAGCACCTTTCCAGGCTGTCCTCGGAATCATCCCAAACTTCGCACATTCGGTGTTTGGTGGTGTGCCATTAATTCTAGCACTTGTTGCAGGAATTCTGTTTCTATTCCTCCTACTACGCTATGGCAAGCCTCTTCGCCAACATCACTCCGAGCGATGTGGAGAGAGCCCTCCTTGAACGGAAATGCCGTGAGCGAATAGTACAGCTTTTGGGCATGCCTCGTCTACGGGAACTTAATACAACGTGGTTCCTGTCATTCAGACCAATCTGGCAAGATTGCATCTTACCTGTTCTACGCTGCCTGTTTTGCGGTGAAGAATGCGTGCTAGACACATGTCTAACACTCCCATCAGTCATGCCAACGGATGTCGATACTCTGCTGGACCCGATAACGGCCCATGCTGTGTGTTGTCCCCAGAGGCTTCCAATCCTGATGACGGCATTCATTGAGATCTCACAGACGCTTCCGGCTGCTGCTGAGGTACGAGATGGATCAACAGGCACACAGGTAACAACGGACGCGAACATTGCATCTTCTGCTGAAGGCGATGTTTCTCATCTCTGTGCAATTAACCTTCTGAACGAGGTGTTCCAAATGTCACCAACTTCGGTGGACGATATTTTGGCTACGGACATAGATGATCTAATGTTTACACCAGACCCATACACTGACTTTGATTCGGCTCACAGTGTACCAGGGCACCATTGAAATTTGGCCTTCATATTTTCAAAACTTGGAACTATTCCCAGAAATTGAACTTTTTCTTTTAAAACAAAATTTTTCTCGATAAGAAAAAACATGGCAAATGAACAATCTGCTTACAGTAGAACTAGTCTTATAAAACGGACTTCTTTGAATACTTCCAGGGACACATTGTCACCTTACTTCTCTAACATTTCATTTAATTCTATGATATATAATGGTTTTGATTTTGAGAACTTATCGACCATTTCGTCATATGTATATATTTCCATTTCATTCACGTTGCATGTTTACTTCCGTTATATGCTTTGAATGGAAACGATGCTTTAAATGTCAGTACCTATTGCATTTCAACAGTTTTTGAGCTTCTTTTAAAAATGCTTTTAGAAATGTTTTTAGCAATATGTGGTACTCGATTTTATGTTTAGCATTTAAATGTTTAGCATTTAGTATTATCGTTCAATCGAAGATGGAGTGGGTGTTGTATTCCGCTTTGGGGGTCCGTATATAGGTTTTCCTGAATCATGTCCTTATATAGGCACAATTCGCATTGCCCTTATATAGGCATAGAATCCCTGTCCTTATTTAGGCATTAACTGTGCACTCCAAATACAGGCATGGTCACCGACATCCGTCCACCCTAACGTCACAACGAGTTCTTAGAAACCAGACCCTTAAGCTTCGGGAGTTCCCCTAGCACAGGACTATTGATTTCTCCAAGAACTCATCTATTATGTATGAACCGTTATACCTTAAGGGTTCATTCCTGACGTCTTCCTCTGTCCGACTTCACGTCAATGCTAACATTCCAAGACACCTACCAGGTATAAATATACCTTCCCTTGCCCAAGCAAGTTAGAGGAGACCTCGACTTCAGAGGAGCCCGTATCCCGGCCTGACGCACTGAGAAGACGCTGTCATTCCTGCACGCAGACGAATCCAGCTTCCAGTGTTCTGACTCCCTTCGCGGGGTGTTAGAGTTCCAGATCCGGCTAGAGATTCCCACCTCTCTCATTCTCAAGGTATGGAGCTGACTAGAACCTAGAGGGACTCTTGGCATACTAGACTCTTGGCATACTAGACTCTTGGCATACTAGACTCTTGGCATACAAGACTCTTAGTATATCATACTAGAGAATACTTCACCTACTTCTTACCTTGCACCACACTTAGGTTAGGTACACTGGGGTAGAACTAGCTTAGAGACGCATCGTATGAGTACTCGCATTTTTAGCTCATGTTATTTATGTACGTGAATATATGCTAAAAGATAATGCTAGCGCAGTATTATTTATTTCTACTGCTTACACTGTACATTATTTATCTTGCATACTGTCTTGTGATCATAACAGCACATATCTCTTACACGAGAAACAAGACTGTTCAATAAAACCCTTTTTATTGAAACGCCCGTCTTTCCTTTCTGTGTAACTCTGTAGAAACTAAGCATGCACGATTGACTGAGTGAAACTGTTATCTATTGTTTCCACGATTCTGAGACGTGTTCCGATTCTAAAGGGAAACAAAGTTGTCATGTTTTTCGGTTGCCAGAAACTACTCCCTTCTTGTTCTCAAGGAGTTTCTAGTGGCCTCTGAGCTAGCTGGCACAAGTAATTAAGTTTAATATACTCGATAGGGACATACCGACCTCAGTCCTATGTCAAGCCTATAGGGTATATTATTCCAATGCGCAGAGCCTATTAGGGAAATAGGAACTACACTACAGTACAACACTAACAGACATCAGTCAGGTCATCTGAGAGATAAATATAGAGATCTCTATCACACTCTAGAGCAGCACTCACCGCAGGCGCACCTGACATGAAATAAATGTAGATATTTAACACACAACCCCTGCTCCCAAAGGAAAAGAGCACGCACACAAGTATTGCAGGAGTATAGCTTCTTTATTGCAATGGGCCTCCCTCGACCCAGCTACCAGGAGAGATGCGTTTCGGCTGTAACGACAGCCTTTGTCAATCTCAATATGGAATATGCGCAGAAGACAGGCGTGCCAGCTGAGAGATATTTACACAGATCTCTATCACAATCTAGAGCAGCAGGCACGCCTGACATGAAATAAATATAGATATTTCTATAACACTGGGGAGAGGACTGAAGAGTGAGATGAATAGAGATGCCTCTGTATCACATTGTAACATTGAAAGTCAGTCTGGTCAGCTGAGAGATAAAAACAAGGATCTCTATCACACTCAAGAGCAGCACTTGTGTCAGGCACCTACTGACATGAGATAAATATAGATATCTCTACAACACTGGGGAAGGGTTGAAGATTGACATGAATAGAGATGCCTCTGTATCACGTTGTAGAACACGGGCAGAAGTCAGCCAGGTCAGCTAAGACATAAATACAGAGATCTCTATCACGCTCTAGAGCAATGCTCACATCAGGCACGCCTGACATGAGATAAATATAGATATGGCTACAACAGTGAGAAGGGGGCTGAAGAGTGAGTTGAATAGAGATGCCTCTGTATCACATTGTAGAACATGGGTAGAAGCCAGGTGTCAGGTGAGAGATAAATACAGAGATCTCTATCACACGCTAGAGCATCACTCACGTCAGGCATGCCTGACATAAGATAATTATAGATACCTCTGTAGCTCTGGGGAGCTGGGCTAAAGCATGAGATGAATAGAGATGACTCTGTATCACGTTGTAAAACACAGACAGATGTCAGTCAGGTTAGCTGAGAGATAAATACAGAGATCTCTATCACACTCTAGGGCAGCACTTACGTCAGGCGCACCTGACATGAGATAAATATAGATTCCTTTATAACACTGGAGAGCTGGGCTGAAGAGTGAGATGAATAGAGATCCCTCTGTATCACATTGTAACATGGGAAGTCGGTCAGGTCAGCTGAGAGATAAATACAGAGATCTCTATCACACTCTAGAGCAACACTTATTTCAGGCACTCCTGACATGAGATAAATATAGATACCTCTCTAAAACACTGGGCGAGGAGTTGGCTGAATAGTGAGATGAATAGTGATGTCTCTGTATCACCTTGTAGCACATGGGCAGAAGACAGGCGTGGTGGCTGAGAAATGAATACAGAGATCTCTTTCACACTCTAGAACTGTACTCACATCAGGCTCACCTGACGTGAGATACATATATATACCTCTGTAACAATGGGGAGGGGGCTAAGGAGTGAAATGAATAGAGATGCCTCTGTATCACATTGTAGAACACAGGCAGAAGTCAGGCGTGTCAGCTGGGAGATAAATACAGAGATCTCTATCACACTCTAAAGCAGCACTGACGTCAGGCATGCCTGACATAGGATAACTATAGATACCTCTGTAGCTCTGGGGAGCTGGGCTGAAGAGTGAGATGAATAGAGATGCCTCTGTATCACATTGTACAACATGGACAGACGTCAGTCAGGTCATCTGTGAGATAAATAGAGAGATATCTATCACACTCTAGAGCAGCACTCACTGCATGCACGCCTGACATTAAATAAAATATAGAAATCTCTATATCACTGGAAAGGGGGCTGACAAGTGACATGAATAGAGATGCCTCTATATCATATTGTAGAACATGGGCAAAAGTCAGAGAGGTCAGCTGAGAGATAAATATAGAGAACTCTATCACAGTCTAGAGCAGTACTCACGTCAGGCGTGCCTGACATAGGATGCATATAGATACCTCTGTAATACCGGGGAGGAGGCTACTGAATGAGATGAATAGAGATGCCTCTGTATCACATTGTGCAATTCTGGCATACGCCAGGAATGTCAGCTGAGAGAGAAAGAGAGATCTCTTTCACACTCCAGAATTGTAATCACGTCAGGTGCACCTGACATGAGATAAATATAGATTCCTCTATAAAACTGGGGAGGTAGCTGAAGAGGGAAATGAATAGAGATGCCTCTGTATCACAATGTAGAATATGCGCAGAAGACAGGCGTGACAGCTGAGAGATAATTACACAGATCTCTATCACAATCTAGAGCAGCACTCACTGCAGGCACGCTTGACATGAAATAAATGTAGATATTTCTATAACACTGGGGAGAGAACTGAAGAGTGAGATGAATAGAGATGCCTCTGTATCACATTGTAACATTGAAAGTCAGTCTGGTCATCTGTGAGATAAATAGAGAGATATCTATCACACTCTAGGGCAGCACTTGCGTCAGGCACGCCTGACAGGCGATAAATATGGATATCTCCATAACACTGGGGAGGGGGCTGAAGAGTGCGATGAATAAAGAGGCCTTTGTAGGACATTGTATAACACGGGCAGAAGTCAGGTGTGTCAGCTGAGAAATAAATACAGAGATCTCTATCACACTCTAGAGCAGCACTCACGTCAGGCATGCCTGACATAGGATAACTATAGATACCTCTGTAGCTCTGGGGAGCAGGGCTAAAGAATGAGATGAATAGAGATGCCTCTGTATCACGTTGTAGAACACAGGCAGAAGCCAGGCAGGTCAGCTGAGAGAGAAATACAGAGATCTCTATCACACTCTAAAGCAGCACTCACGTCAGGCATGCCTGACATAGGATAACTATAGATACCTCTGTAGCTCTGGGGAGCAGGGCTAAAGAATGAGATGAATAGAGATGCCTCTGTATCACATTGTAGAACACAGGCAGAAGCCAGGCAGGTCAGCTGAGAGAGAAATACAGAGATCTCTATCACACTCTAGAACTGTACTCATGTCAGGTGCGCCTGACATGAGATAAATATAAATGCTTCTGATACCTCTGTATCACACTTGGGAGTGAGGGTGATGTCAGGCATGTTTGAGAGGGGATTAGTACAGCAACATAGTTTCAGGGGAGTGTATGGGGTGGGACAGCACACTAATAATTTTTAGTCGTATGTTGAACTGGCAATGACAGTGGGATCGGCAGACTGCAGCAACATGGCCACCAAGGGCCAGATGTGCAAACATTAGGAATACCTATTTCTAATTGCAATTCTCTCTGAATCACAATTCAGAAATCAGTATTCATTCTGTATGCAACTCACTGAGTTTCATTTAGGGTTCCTTGTGGGTCTCAAATCAACCTACCTCATGAAAATTAATGAGGTAGGTCAGAGTTTGCGGCCCATTAGGAATCACAGTCATCACAGGGATGGTGTTCTGGTGAGATCAGCAGTCCACCATTTCTGTACTTAGGGGCTCATTACGATGCCGGACGGAAGCCCATCCGTGCTGGTGGCGGAAAACGTTCATTTTCCCGCCCCAGGTTCGGTCATTGCGACCACCAAATTACAATGGTCCTACAGAGGCCATTTACCGCCCGACGCGGTCTGTCAGGCTACGCACGTTTATTGCGTATGCAAGGGTGGCGGACGGAGCCAATAGAGCAGGACCGGCGTGCGGAAACACGTTCCGTCCGCCAAACAGATTACGATGTGGCAAACAGCCCTTCCCACCGCCGCGTAAAAACCACCACGTTGCGGATGGCGGAAACACAACAACGGAGAGGAAGAGCCGATACAGCACCCATCTAAACCACCGGAGCCGCCATGGATCCAGCGCTACAGGCCTTCCCGCTGCACTACCTGCTGCACCTCCCGCAGACAAGACGCCGCCGCCCAACAGCAGAGGTACGTACCAAACATCTCCACGCATGCAACCCCTGAACAACTACAACTCCCAGCAAGCGTGGCGGCACCACGATGGATGTGGCAACCTGCCAAATGCAAAGTGCGAGGCCCACCCCATCCCCATGAGTGACCCTCAGTGCCCCTGAAGGCAATTGGGGCCAATGACAAGCCCCGCAGTAGCAGAGCGCGCACACCGCAACATCAAAATATGTACGCCGAAGGGCCCCATTGGCCGATGGCTCATTCGCATAGTGGTTGCCACACAGCGGCGGCCGGGAAGCTGCGACCGCAACCCTGCATCATCCAATTGGGGCCAATGCGTGTCATCGCCGCGGATGCCAGCTACCGCGCATGCGAACACATACTGCATTTGCATTGGTGCCATGCGAATTACATCACCCATCACAACTCATTTGCCTAAAGTGATTGGTGCACCCCATGTGTAATGTTGTGGGGCACGAGGCCCCCATGCATATAAAGTAACCACACAGACACCGTACATGTATAGGAGAACTGGCCCAGGGCACGTGCGCCCGGCCCCGTTTGTTGGCAGGGTCACATGTCCAGTGACGCCTGTGCTGGGTGGCTGTGGGGTGGGGGGTAAGCCAGCCCTCTGGGAGTGGCTGGTACATCAGAACAACTAGAACAGTGACCAGCTGGTCACTACACTGTGAAGGTATGAGAGAGTGTGACCCTTGAGTCAAGTCTACACACACATGGCATGTCCAAGAAAAGGAGAGTGAAAGTACATACATAGTCATGCCCCGTGGCCAGCATGGACCGAAATGAGGGAAGGAGTCTAAAAGGACAAAGGTCTCTCGCACTGTACCAATGTTGTGTAATGAAACATCCAACCTGTGAACCCCGCCTGTATATCCCTTGACATCTTACTGGCGTCCCTTGGCCAGGGGTCGACTTGTGAAGGGCCAGTGACGTAGGCAGACAATCAGAGGTGTCCACTGTCTGCAAATCAGACATACTTGTAACCCCTAGCACTCCCAACACACGTACTGGTGTGGCGTGCAGTGTGCACAGCTGCCATTGCCTGTTAATGTTCACACACACGTCATAGGAGTGCACATGTGGAACAAACAAACATAGCTCTGACCGACATCATCGCTCATTGGCAGCCATGTGGGCATGTATACACAATCCATGTGCATTTGTGCCTCATTCAGGTGAACATTGCAATGTCTGTTACGCAAATTCCACACACACTCACGCAGGACTGACCCCATAATGTCCACATGTGTCTGTCCACCGTGCTGAACAACCATGTAGCGTTGTCCAGATGACACTCACTGCCCTCATCCCGTAATGGTGTTGCGTATTGTGGGACTGAAGCTTGCGCTCGTGCAGTGACAGCAGCAACATGCAACTCAGCACTGATGCTGGGAAACACTAGTGCCGTGCCATCTGACCACAGGGCAGCTCATCCTTGATGTAGCAGTGTACTACATGCCATACACATCGACTTCTTTGGATGTCGTAGTGTCAGTATGTCGAGTGAGTGAAGAAAAACAACGTCTGAATGCAGGTCACTTGTGCATTTCACGTGACCATGAGGCCTGTCAATGTTGTGGTTGTGCGAGTCTCTGGGTAAGCTGTGCACCACATTTCATCTAGAACTCAGCCCATGCCTGTGTACCCTGACATACGTAGGAGGAGACCACCCATCTTTCACCCTGTCCCCGACCTGACGACGATGGGGGACATCGAAATCATCCGGGGATTCCATTTGGATCGCCGCACACTACAAAACGTATGTGCCCAGTTGGAGCCCCATTTGAAGCCAAAGCGAACATATCCTGCTGCATTGTCTGCTACAGTGAAGGGTATGGCTGCACTGCATTTCTCCGGTACTGGGTCTTTCCAGTACACTGTGGCCAGCGCCGAGGGGATGTCACAGTCCATGTTCAGCATGGTGTTGCGTGATGTCCTGTCAGCATTGATGCCTTACAAGGACAGACCTGTCCACTTCCCGAGGAGGGATGAATTGGCAGCTGTGAAGGGGGAGTTCTATGACCTGGGAGGCATTCCAAATGTTGTGGGAGCCATTGATGGTACCCACATTGCCCTCATTCCACCACAGGCAAGTGAACACATCTATAGGAACCGAAAACACTACCACTCCATCAACGTACAAGTGGTATGCCAGGCGGATCAGATAATCTCACATGTGTGTGCAAGGTATCCTGGGTCGGCACATGACTCCCACATCCTGCGGAACAGCACCATACCCCAATTGATGGCCAATCTGCACCCCGAGCGGGCCTGGCTTGTTGGTGAGTGGGCTGTGTCAATGACTGTGATGTATGTGTGACATGCTGCTCTCCCCACACATTCAGATCACACTGTTTGCCTGTCTGTCTCACAACTAGGTGACTCTGGGCATCCCAATCGTCCGTGGTTGCTGTCCCCACTGCGGAATCCAACAACGCCGGGGGAAGTCCAATACAATGATGCACATGGGAGGACACGTCGTGTGTTGGTGCACACTTTTGAACTGCTGAAGTCAAGATTTAGGTGCCTGGACCAGACTGGTGGTGCACCTAAGTACTCACCACAGAAGGTATGCCAAATGTTAGTCGCCTGCTGCATGCTACACAACCTGGCCATGAGCAGAAGGATCCCCCTGATTCTGGACGACGATGAACAGCAGCAGCCCTCCGCATCCAACCCACACATGCCCAGTGACGATGACAGTGGTGAGGAAGAAGGCCTTGACCAGCGACAACAGCTCATCGTCAACTACTTCCATTGAGTGTAAGTGAACAATGAGCGACTATGACTGTGTCTGCATGCCTTGCTGTTGTCTAACAAACTTTGAGATCTGTTACTGGCATTTTGTACACATACAGGACTATGCACGGGATTGGAGAACTTGGGCAGGCAGGGACTGAGCACCCAGAAACACCCATTAGCACAGGACCCAATTGCTATAGTGCCTCACTAGCTCTCCCACTCACTCAGAGGTTTGCAAGCGCGTGTACACAAGTCGATTAGTTGCAGACAAGACACGCTTTGAAATGTGCTTTTTTTACTACAGTTGCAATACAGGCAACATACTTGCCACAAGAAGTTGAGAATGCATGAGTACATATACAGTTTCCATAGTGACACATCCATAACACATGAAGCAAGATGTCATATCAATAATCAATAATCCCTCTAGACGAAGACCCACAAGCATATCCCCCCACCCCTTGCTGGGAGGAGTTGAATGAGATGTCCCAGGTCTATGGGCTTTGCCAGCAGACCCATTGCTCAGCCAGTACATGGTGAAATGTACATCCCATGTGCTGTGTCGCTCACATCACTGGATGGATCACTCTCAAAGTGTGGGGCAACTAGCCCGCCTCCCCATGACATCTAAAAGGCACCCGTGTCCTCTAGCAGCAGTGACACCTTGTTGAGTGGGGGTGCTAGGGCCTGACCAGAACAGAATGACAACGGACAATCCCCTCCGACCACGGACAGAATGTACAGGCAGTGCTCCTGGACCGCGCAGAGAATAAGCTCTGCAGACACTTCTCACGTGACAGACAAATACTAATGTACTTGCAAAACGACTACGCCATGTGAATTTCGTGCGCTACAGCTGCATGATGGAAGCCGGGCTCATGCCAGTCGACAATGTCCATGACGGTCAGATGACAGCCTCCCCGTTGCTCAGGTCTGTGGTACCAAGCGAAACAGACCGCAGAGGTCAGCAGAGTCAAAGCAAATGCAGATAGGGCAAAACGTCAGAGAGCTGAATGACAATTCCTGTTAGTAGGCATGAAAAAGTTAAAAGGACATTGAATTAGTCACCAACAGTTCCTGTTGCTGTTAAGTAGTTATGAATCCAAGAAGGCACAGGTAACCTCGAAGGCAATCAGTTCCAAAAGATGATCCAAATCATCTCCAGCAAAAAAGACCGCCATCCAATCCAGCAGTATGAAGGAACAGATGTGCTCCTCGCACCACGAGGATGAAAGGAGCATCCCTTGGCACCCGGGGAGAGGTTCGATGTAGGCATGGCACAGGAGCCTTTGCGCAAACGCACAGGCGCAGCTGTCAGCCTGTCTGACACATTGGAAGGCATCCCACAAACGTGTATCACCGGAGCAGTAGTGATCATGGACCAACAAAGGACTCACCCACAGCTCATGATCCAGGGCAGCAAGGGATGTGTTGGAAAGGCAGACATCCAGGGACCACTGAAAGGGGCATCTTCGGCAGTAGAACACAGGCTGCACGCAGGTGAAATAGGCATAGCGGAAGGTTAGCCTATAACTGATGCATAGTACATCTAATGGGACACATCCAAAGAGGAGCTGGATGCGGTCACGGTACAGTTGCAACTGACCGGGGTTCGACTGGACCACAGGACGGGCAGACATGGCATGAGAGCACTCTAAGAACCAGCGCTCAGCTGTACAGCCATGAGTAGTGATATCAAACCGCTAAATGCAGTCTGGAAATTGGAGGAATGACACCCGGTAGAACTCCAGAAATCGCATGAAACGAAGGGACAAGGCCAGAGCCCACATGTTTTAAAAAAGTGTGCAATGGCCTTCAGTATCAGAGGCTTTCGATGATTCTTGTGTCAGTCCCCCGGAAAAAAGTGGGAGTGCCGTGTTCAGCAGTGACTGAATCGCGCGGGACGGTCAAGGCACCTGGAATTCGAAGGTCTCAGGGCTGATGTGGGAGCGACTACTTGTTGAAACAGAAGCCCATTGTGCCTGCACACTTATTGAAGTCTGCTTTCGCTGTGGGAATGTGAGGCCACAAATGGATATCCGCAATCACATATGGGGGAGTGAGGAGGACATTGTTACAGCAAGGAACACGGTGTGCAACAGTTCCTATATACGAGTTGCCTGCCCTGTGACCGCAGCACTTGTGCCCATTCAGGAGAAGATAACTTCGTTTGTAAAACAGATTTAGCGTGGGTATGTTGTCAGGGACTGGTGTACATGTGGGTAAACATGCATAGACCGTACATGTCACTTGAAAATCCCTGTGCAACAGTACTTGAGTGTGTGAATGCGACAATGTCACCATCGTCCACATGACAGGATGTGTTGTGATGCTGGCTCTTGTGGGCACACTGCTAAGGATTTCATTGTTCTGCGCTGTGTGATCTGTGACAACTTCCGTCATGTCCATGATGATGTTATTAGGGGGATGGGAGCACACTGCTTCACCTCCCAGCACAGTTCACCCCTTGGCATTCTGGTAAATGCAGTTCAGTCATGATGCTTACTTGTCATGTGACTGAGGTGTTTCACCTGAGTTGGGCAGGGAGAGGTACAGAGACCCGAGTAGAATCTGGCAGCTTCCTCAGCAGACACCGATCACAATGTATCTTACCCCTACTGATGTGGGAGGATAACGCGACACACATGTGTCAAGAGATTCACAGCACTGACCTGCACCAACCTAGGTGACACATGACAACGGTAACAGAAGTAAGCTTTTCAACTGGACTGCATTCACCAGGATGCTAAGGGCGAAACTGTGTTGGGAGGTGCAGTTGTGTGCTCCAGTCCCCCTGCTGTCCATGTTGATGGTGTTTGCCGGTGTTGTCTGTAATGCATATTGTACAGTGTTGCCTCGTGGTGTGCTTTTGCGGTTATTGCATAATATGGCAACGCACTGTTGTTTCCTTGTGTCTTTCCAGGTACCTCCACTCTCTCAATGGATTTTCGCTTTTACATATTCGGATACATTGCAATGTGAGTCAACATGCCACTTACTGTGATGAGAATGCTCTTTACACGAAGGCATACTGTTGTGAGTTGTGTTTATTTTGCGATGTGTGACAGGTGAGGGGTGAAGTAGGAGGTGATGGTACACGGATAGTTAGGGTAGGACACACAATGGTAGAGTTCCAAAGTCCAAGCGAACACTCCCATCCTGTGGCAATGTGGTTTGGTATTTACAACGACAGTCAATGCTCGGTGTTACAGTGGTGACATCAGCGGTTGCTCCGAGAACTGGTACGGCACGGTGCTGTGCCACGTGATCCTGACGGGGTCTTTTTCGGACGCCCCCTCTGCCGTTTGGCCGGGGGGGAACCTGCTGCATGCTCAGAGGTGTCTGAAGATTCGCCGTGGTGTGACTCACCCCTCCCTGTAGCCGCTGCTTGACCCGGCCCTTGAGGTCGCCCCACTGCTTCCTGATGTCACGCACAGTGCGTAGGGTGGTCCCTGCGGCATTGACTTTGCTGTGGATCCTTGCACACATCTGAGTCTTTTGTGCAAGTAGGGTGTGTTGGACCAGGTGCCCAGACAAATGTGGTTCTACCCTGATTGTCTCATCTACCGTCACTCTCAACTCTGAGTCGGTGGATTTGGGCATTGTCTTGGGGGGCATGGTGCAATTGAATGAGGGGTGCAGGGTGCAAGGTAGTGGTGGAGATATGTGAAGTGTGTGAGGTGTGTCCTGTCTCTGTGTCTCGGCTTGTGGTGTGCAAAGGATGCTGGTCCAGGAAGGGGTTGGTTTTATACCGTGGTATGTGGGTGTGTCCACATGAGTGATGGCCTCCAGATGTCTCTTCCATGCTGCGCGTGGCTTTCCTTACCAGGAGCAATTTGGGGTGTATCATTGTGGCGTGTGTGTTGTGATTGAGGGCGGCAGGGAGTACAGGCACACTTCGGACATTGTTGTGAAGTTGGTTCCGTCCGCCATTCATTTGGCCTATGTGCGTGTGCGGCGGTCGGACGCAGTGCTCGGTCCGCCAGCTCCGCATTCTCATCGTAATTAGCCGTGCGGTCATACCGCGGCAGGAGCGGCCTTTTCAAGCCGTTGAACAGCTTTCCCCGTCCGCCGCGGTCGGATTTGCAGCTTTTCCGACTGTGGTGGACGGTCTTTTGTGACATCCGTCCGCCGCGGTGTGATTTTGCATACATTGCATCATACTTTGGCCGACGGAAATGCTGCGGGTCATGCGGGAGGTATTTTTACAACACCATGGAGGACGGAAGGCTTTTCCGTCTGGCATCGTAATTGGGCCCTTCATTTTTATTAAAGCAATCTTTTTTTTTTGTTTTTAAATGCGGCCCGTTTTCATTAAAGGATAACAGGATGTGTTTAAAAAGGAAAACAAATGAAACCTTGCAGTTTTATTTTTTAAGAACAGGCAGTGGTCCGTGGGACCACTGCATGCTCTTACAAAATATTATTATTTACATTCTCAAAGGAGAAAGGGTCCCTTGGGGACCTCTTCCCCTTGGCGAATGGGTTACCACCAGTTTTAAAATAGTGGTAAAGTATAACTATTTTGTGACCAGTATTTGGTCGCAAAACAGTAATACATACTATACCAATGCGGTATTTGGAAGGGACTACCTAAACACGCCCCTTCCAAATACCAAATCGCAAATTTCAAAAAAGCATTCTTCCAGTCGATACACAGAATTGGGCCGTTTGCAACCAACAAAAATGCTTTGTACATCTGACCCCAAGTCACTATAGCGGCAGACTGGGTAGAGGTGGGTGAGCCAGCATGTGAACAGGGAGAGCCAGGTCAGTGCTGAGGCAAGGGTCTGCCATAGGTCTAAGAGCCTCTGCACGAGCTGAGCCATGAAAATGGGTGACCCGTAAATCACGCAGGAAACATCGTGCAAAAATATCACAAGCTTGCTTCAAATTTAGTACTAAATTGTATTTCTTTAATACATGGAAGTGTTGGAAGTGTTTCACCTTCGTATTTCAGTTGATATCACATAATTGAGGAGTATTTAACAAAACTAATATTTTTACATGAATCTAGAAATACTCACACCTTCCCTGGCCTTAATGGCAATGTCACTAGTGAAATTAGAAGCAAGTCGATTGTCATGTGTGCCCTATATGTGGCTGGAGTCCTATAATAGATAGATCAACAGTATAGCCTTTTAAATCAAACATGAGGTTTTTGTACTGCACACTTCCTGTACTCGTTCATTTGAAGGTACCCTCATATGTGATAATGAAGAAAAAGGAGGGTTTTCTAAATAAAATATGTGCCTAGAAGCACACATTGGGGTCGATTCCGATTCGGGCCGGAAAAAGCACCTACCGACTCGGAGCCGGAATTTATTCCGACCGACACGTACCCGTGGCGCACGACACGCCAAGTACGATGCAAGGCGCGAAAAATCTGACCGACACGTACCTAAACCAAGTCGACCGACCGAGCCGCACGGAAAACAGCAATCCGGCCGGAAAAACACGCGAATCCAACCGACCGACACGAACCCGGAACAAATCCGACCGAAACGTACACGCGAACTCCAAACCGCAAAGTACGATGCAAGGCGCGAAAACCACGAGCGAGTCGGACAGAGGCCAAGCCGTACGACCGACACGCATACAAAACCGAGCCGAAGCAACACAAAACACCGCGACCGACGCGTACGCAGCATACAAAACTGCACAAACACAGCGCGAACGAAACGGAGAACACCGTACGAGACTAATGCAGGGTCCGACTCGGTCACAAGAACGTTTCCAACATGCACAAACAGCACAAAGGAAAAATCACCCAAAAAAAGGCCAAACAAGCAATTACCAAGCCAATAAATACTGGGGGGTGGGGACAGAGAACAAAGACACACCCACAACTCCACCTATATAAAGGACACAAATCACAACCATGAGCCTTTGCAAATGCCATTCCACTGCCAGCACCCAAGAGAAAGCAACCACACACCCACAGCTCATCCCTCACACAAGCCACACACCATCAACACACCAACAAATACCTACCTCACATACACCCAGCAAAACACACACTCACACACCCTCACCTGCACACCAACACACACATCACCAACCATCACCACCCATCACCATGCCCCCAAGAAGAATCCCAAGTTCCTAGATAGTGAATTGGAAGTCATGGTAGACGAGATCCTCAGGGTGGAGCCACAGCTGTTTGGCACACTGGTCCAACAGACCCCCATGTCGCAGAAAACCAAGATGTGGGAGAGGATCATCAACAGGGTGAACGCACAATCACCATGTCGGCGCACAAAGACCGACATCCAGAACAGGTGGTATGACGTGCGCAGGAGGGTACGGGACATGCTGAAGAAAGACTACATCAACAGCCAATACACCGGCAGTGGCCCTCCTGCCAAGCCAATATACCTCAAGCCCTGGGAGGAGAAGGTGCGGGCCATCCTTCCGCCAGTGAGCGTATATGGACTAGAGGACATCCCAGAGCCTGGTGAGTACACAACAAATGTACACATTATACTGCCACAAAACACACACATCACTGTCAAGGGGAGAGTCAAACCATGCACTCATAGCAATTACACAGCAACCAGAACAGAATCATCCCAAAATGTGTATGTCAGTCAGATAAACACAACACATGCCATCCAAAAAGTCACATCCAACTGTGCCAACACATGTACAAACACAACTACAACTACAGCTAGGCAGTGGCACAAATAGAACTAACAAACACATCCACACATGTAGCCACCACAACAACACCAACACACAGTGAAGGCCACTCAAAGGAAGGGATTCTGTGTATGCTGGCCAAGTCAGTGTAGCCAATAGCATCATGGGAGTCGCAGTCACACATATTGCCCCCCCCACAACTGTCCCATCAACACCACCATGAACCATGCTCACATCACAGGGAGTGGAGAAGGACTCACAAGATGGCTGACACTGGCTACTGCTGTGGGGAGCACAAGGCCCTGCTGGCAACTGTGCACCAACAAACAGCAGGACACCACTGACTGACATCCTGAGAGACAACTTACACTCCCTGCAATGCAAGCACGTTCCATGGTGGGATATCTGGCCTGCTGGGTGGGAAGGGGGACTTGCAGCACTGACCATAGTCACAAGCACCTCCCCTCACACTCCCCCAACACAAACTCCACAGAACCCACCTGGTAGAATGCAATGCCCCCATCCTAACACAAGATCCCACAAAGAACCACCACCCTGGGTTATGTTGTGTGAAGCACAGGGACACTCTTGGGACTTTTAGCCAAACAACTGCCAGGACAACACTCCCAGCCATCCTGTCAGCACAGCCACCCCACCCCACAGGGAAGCAGAGTCAAAAGGAAGGAAGCATGGGCATGCTGGGAAGGGGGTGGAGGCAATAGCATGATGGGAGTCGTAGTCACTGATATTGGTCACCCCCACAACTGTCCCATCAACACCACCCTGAACCATGCTCACATCACAGGAAGTGGAGAAGGACTCACAAGATGGCTGACACTGGCTACTGCTGTGGGGAGCACAAGGCCCTGCTGGCAACTGTGCACCAACAAACAGCAGGACCCCACTGACTGACATCCTGAGAGACAACTTACACTCCCTGCAATGCAAGCACGTTCCATGGTGGGATATCTGGCTAGCTGGGTGGGAAGGGGGACTTGCAGCACTGACCATAGTCACAAGCACCTCCCCTCACACCCCCCCAACACAAACTCCACAGAACCCACCTGGTAGAATGCAATGCCCCCCATCCTAACACAAGATCCCACAAAGAACCACCACCCTGGGTTATGTTGTGTGAAGCACAGGGACACTCTTGGGACTTCCAGCCAAACAACTGCCAGGACAACACTCCCAGCCATCCTGTCAGCACAGCCACCCCACCCCACAGGGAAGCAGAGTCAAAAGGAAGGAAGCATGGGCATGCTGGGAAGGGGGTGGAGGCAATAGCATGATGGGAGTCGTAGTCACTGATATTGGTCACCCCCACAACTGTCCCATCAACACCACCCTGAACCATGCTCACATCACAGGAAGTGGAGAAGGACTCACAAGATGGCTGACACTGGCTACTGCTGTGGGGAGCACAAGGCCCTGCTGGGAACTGTGCACCAACAAACAGCAGGACCCCACTGACTGACATCCTGAGAGACAACTTACACTCCCTGCAATGCAAGCACGTTCCATGGTGGGATATCTGGCTAGCTGGGTGGGAAGGGGGACTTGCAGCACTGACCATAGTCACAAGCACCTCCCCTCACACCCCCCAACACAAACTCCACAGAACCCACCTGGTAGAATGCAATGCCCCCATCCTAACACAAGATCCCACAAAGAACCACCACCCTGGGTTATGTTGTGTGAAGCACAGGGACACTCTTGGGACTTCCAGCCAAACAGCTGCCAGGACAACACTCCCAGCCATCCTGTCAGCACAGCCACCCCACCCCACAGGGAAGCAGAGTCAAAAGGAAGGAAGCATGGGCATGCTGGGAAGGGGGAGGAGGCAATAGCATGATGGGAGTCGTAGTCACAGCTCTACATCCCCCACCACATGGCCCAGCAAGCTCACACTCACGCATGCACATCCCACAGAGAGTGGAAAGGCCCATCAAAGATGTCTGACACTGTTGCTGTGTCGTGGGGAGCACAAGGGCATGCTGGGTACTGCACACCAACCAACAGCAGGACACCACTGTCAGCCATCTTGCCATTGCTCTCACACCCACACACACTGAACTCCACACAAAAGCAAGTAAGTATGGGAATGCTGGGAAGTGGGGTGGAGGCAATGGCATGATGGGAGTCGTAGTCACTGATATTGGTCACCCCCACAACTGTCCCATCAACACCACCCTGAACCATGCTCACATCACAGGAAGTGTGGAGAAGGACTCACAAGATGGCTGACACTGGCTACTGCTGTGGGGAGCACAAGGCCCTGCTGGCAACTGTGCACCAACAAACAGCAGGACCCCACTGACTGACATCCTGAGAGACAACTTACACTCCCTGCAATGCAAGCACGTTCCATGGTGGGATAACTGACTGGCTGGGTGGGTGGGAAGGAGGGCCGGCTGTCAACCAAACACAACCAATGCAGACCATGTTCACACCCCAGAAAATACATAGACATGCCCAAATAATGCAGGACAATGTGCCACACCAATATCAACCCCTGACTGTGACGACTTAGGACAATGCAATGTACAGGCCCGCACCCAGAGGCACAGTCACAACTGTCATGTGTGTCAACCATTGATGCCTGCAGAAACATAACACACATTGTTTGTATCTCCCAAAAACAGGTGATGATGGGGACACAGCAGCAGAAGCTGAGGAGTCCCAGTCCCAGGCTCAAGAGGATGCCGAGCTCACTGGCGTCGTACAGCCTCTGTCCTCCTCGGACGATGAAGAACAACCTGGCACATCCGGTGCAAGTCAACATGCAGCACCAGCAGGACCACCAGCTGCAGCAGCAGCAGGACCACCAGCTGCACCCCCTACACCCACCCCTCCAACGACTGTCACCACGAATACCATCCCTGCCGACATGGACAGAACAAGGAGCAACACCAGCACAGGGACCCTGGACCAACCTGGGGCCATGGACACCACCACCACCACTAACCCCCAAGGTGGACCAGGGTTATCTGTGCGTGCCACTGCACACACTGCACATGTCAGCAGGGGTGGTGGGAGGGGTGGGAGACAGAGGTCGCTGCTTGCAGACGTTGCTGGTGTGCATGATGACCCACAACTGGTACGCATAGCTGATGCGTACCAGTCCAGCACCGGAGAGCTCAGCCAGGTAGTGGGGCTCCTCAGAGACATTAAACAGCAGCAGGCTGCCCATCATGCCCGCTTGGACTCCCACATGTCCCACGTGGAGTCACACATGTCCTGTGTGGACTCACACATGTCCCGCGTGGAGTCCAAGTGGGATGCACTGAATGAGATGACGGCGGTGCACAGGGACATTTTACAATGCCGCTGCCAGATGAACAGCAACCAGTCCACACCTCCCTGTGTGCCAACAACATCTGGTGCCGAACAAACTGCAACTGCCACAGGGAGGGAGGAGGACTCTGGCGGAGAGTCCCCTGCACCGCAGCAGCCTGTACTTGAGGGGCCCCCCCAAGAAGAGGGGTCGTCCGAGGAGGGAAAAGTGAGAGGCCGATGGCCAAGCGCAACTCCCAGGAAGCCTGAACCTGTTCTGGATGTTCGCCTTTGTGCACAGACTGTTCACCCTGTTGATGGCAACACTACTCCCACACATTGCATGGGGAGTACAAGTTGGACCAATGTGTCAGACAACTGTGGCCCCGATACTGGGGATCCTGTCTACCAGGACTTTCAATTCACCTAGGAACTTGGGATTGCAAGATTTATGTACAGCACTACCCATCCCATGCACTATTAACACAAATGTATCACAATAAACACACTAATACACCATACTTGCCTCTGTCGTGATTCCAACGTGGGTGCTGTTATGGGGATGATGAACTGCAAAATTACACTGTGTATGCGAACTGCAACAGCAAGGACAACACAGGCATGTGAGTACAGGCAACGTGACACACATGAGGGAGACACACCACCAGGGCTACACAACACATACACACCTAGGCCATCTGACTCATTGCCTACACTGATGTTGCCAGGGAAGACGGTGCAATGCACAGACACCACACCCATACCCAGTTGTAGTCAAGTAGCCCACAGGTGCAGTAAGCAAATGGCAGTCAAATGTGTGACCACAGACAACGCACATCACAAAGTGGAGCACAGGTTTATTATACAGTTGCAACATGCCGTAACCACTACAGATGCAAGGTAATCCCACCTGGCAGCGGGCACACAGTCAACAACTGTAGACGGAAGGAAGTCCATGGGTGTGGCGCACATCACCTGTAGGGACACAACAGCTACCAGCCTGGATGTGCAATCACGTTGTCGGTGGACACAGTTGACCAAACAAATCTGAAAGTACCCTGTGAAGGACAGAAATGACACACAGTCAAAAGCAATGGAGTACAGGACAGAACAGCAAAACTCATGCACAATACATGTTACAAGATACCCACCCAGAACCAAGTTAGCATGTCAACACTGTTGGGGAGTACAGCCCACCTGTCACCACACATCGCAACACACATCCAGTCAAGTAGCCCATGGACACACTCCAACAGCACCAGAGCACCACCCACACATCATGCCAACTCACATCATTGACATGACACCTCAGGATACTCACATTCAGCTAAAGAAGTTGGTGATGAGCTGTGTGCGGACATCACCATCACCATCATCATCATCATCGTCACTGGCATCGTGGTCCAGGCCAGGATCCTCCACAGGTGGCGGATGTTGGTCATTGTCATCCTGGATGAGAGGCAACTCCTTCCGCACTGCCAGGTTGTGGAGCATGCAGCAGATGATGATAATCTTGCACACTTTCGCAGGGGCATATGGGAGGGACCCTCCGGTCTTGTCCAGGCAGCGGAAGCGGCTCTTCAGGAGACCAAAGGTCCGCTCAATCACTCTCCTGGTCCGACCATGTGCCTCATTGTAGCGCATCTGGGCTGGTGTCACAGGGTTCCTGAGGGGTGTCAGCAACCACGGCATGTTGGGGTATCCCGAGTCACCTACGGACAGACAAGTGCACATTAGCTGACTTGGAAAAGTGGGCGGAATACTACAGATCAGATCACACACAATGGCACAAAGTCAGTACACACCGACAAGCCAGGCACGCTGGTTCTGCATCTGTGCCATCATCCTGGGGATGCGACTACTCCTCATCACAAAGGCATCGTGTGCTGAACCAGGGAAACGGGCACACACGTGTGTGATGGTCATGTCTGCAAGACACACCACCAGTGCATTGACCGAGTGGTAGTGCTTGCGGTTCCTGTAGGCCTGCTCCTGGGCCTGTGGTGGTACCAAAGCCACATGTGTCCCATCAATGGAGCCAATGACATGCGGCATCCTCCCCAGGGCATAAAAGTCACTCTTCACGTCAGTGAGTCGTCGCAGTCTAGGGAAATAGATGTACCGGTTCAGGAAGAGCAACATTGCCGCCAAAACATCGCGGAGCACATGGCTGAACATGGTCTGTGACATCCCACCAGCAGTCGCCACAGTATGTTGGAAGGTACCGGTGGCAAAGAAGTGTAGGGCTGCCATCACCTTCACCTTGGGGGTCAGCGCTGTAGGATACGGCCGGCCAGGCTGCAAATGTGGGGACAACTGCACTGCCAAATCCTCAATCAGCTGCCTGGTGAAGCGGTACCGTCGGATGCTGTCCCGTTCCACCATCGTTGCCAGGTCTGGGAATGGTCGATGGACAGCAGGAGCCCTGCAGTGCAGAGGAGAAGTAAGCAAGATTGTCAGTCACCCCACATATGCGGCATTGAACACACTCAAGATCCCAACATACATCATTATGAGGCACAACTACATGAAGTGTGCAGTACCGGAAGGACATGTATGGTACATACATGGCCAACATCTGTCAACACGGTCCAACAGGTGGCATCAATTAGTCCCAGGTTGGCCCATTGGATATCATGAGGCCGTGTCACAGTTCCCATCTCCTGCTGCCGTGTCACAATAACCCCCACAGTGACATGTGAGGACAGTTGTGCCCCAGGCACCACAGCTCAATGACAGGTACATTCCCAGGGACCCTGTAATGCCACATGGACACTGGCATTACATGGAGTATCATGTATACACCACAGCAAAACAACCATGACCCCCACAGGTAGTGGCCCCACTTGCCACGGCAGGACAGACATGGACGTCTGTGACACACACACGCACAACATCAGAGTCCATGCACACACAACGTGGATGTGGAGACTGTCTCCCATTGTGCACATGAAATCAGAGACATTGTAAACACTACATGCACAAAGACTGTGGAGGACCATCACTATTGTGCCACTGGGACACCCTGGCTCAAACATACCGTCCCACATGGGACTCACGGGGTATGTGACATGACATACACATACACCACTGTGAAATGTGACCATGGCACATGCACAGATATGAACAGCTGCACATCACAGTGGTCACGTACACGTAACACCCAGGATCCTGTCCCCATGAACACGTGCACAGCCTGGGGGTGGCTGCCCACAGGTGACACCCACAGGACAACATGTACACCAACATACACACAATAGGAAATGCAGCCTTACATGCCTTATGATAAAGTTTGGACAGGCTGTCGTGATGTAGGTGTGCCCCTCACTCCCTGGGAGCTATCTGTGGCTGGCATATGTCCATCTGAGACAGGCATGCTGACATATGCCAGTCACATGTACAGTGATGCGTTGTACTGCAATGGACCGATCGGTGCCTCCGGCCGGCCCATTGCATTCAATGTGTGCGGGTACGCGTTGTACCCCTGCGCGTGGTACTGCAATGGACCAATCGGTGCCTCCGGCCGGCCCATTGCATTCAATGTGTGCGGGTACGCGTTGTACCCCTGTGCGCGTTGTACTGCAATGGACCGATCGGTGCCTCCGGCCGGCCCATTGCATTCAATGTGTGCGGGTACGCGTTGTACCCCTGTGCGCGTTGAACCGCAATGGACCGATCGGTGCCTCCGGCCGGCCCATTGCATTCAATGTGTGCGGGTACGCGTTGTACCCCTGTGCGCGTTGTACTGCAATGGACCAATCGGTGCCTCCGGCCGGCCCATTGCATTCAATGTGTGCGGGTACACGTTGTACCCCTGTGCGTGTTGAACTGCAATGGACCGATCGGTGCCTCCGGCCGGCCCATTGCATTCAATGTGTGCGGGTACGCGTTGTACCCCTGTGCGCGTTGTACTGCAATGGACCGATCGTTGCCTCCGGCCGGCCCATTGCATTCAATGTGTGCGGGTACGCGTTGTACCCCTGTGCGCGTTGAACTGCAATGGACCGATCGGTGCCTCCGGCCGGTCCATTGCATTCAATGTGTGCGGGTACGCGTTGTACCCCTGTGCGCGTTGAACTGCAATGGACCGATCGGTGCCTCCGGCCGGCCCATTGCATTCAATGTGTGCGGGTACGCGTTGTACCCCTGTGCGCGTTGTACCACAATGGACCGATCGGTGTGCACCCATTGACAATGGGCTTGCCTGGCAACGGACGCGTTTTCGAATTTCGAACGAGTCGGTTGCTGTAAATTCAGTTGGTCACCCACAACAATGTTGCAAAATCATGTATGTCATGAAGTTGAAGATTTGAAGGATGCTGTGGGCGTGTTTTGGTGCTGCTATTCCATGGATTGGCCAGATTCAGAAGATGCAAACGACTTGGACCTATCACTTTGGACACAAGGGACAGTATCTGCCTCTCCAGCACATATATATTGCTGGCTATTCCCCTGAGAGCTCACTTGCCTGCACTACATGCTCCAGGACGACATCTGCCACTGCACTGCTGCTGTCTCTGCCCCTCTGGACCCTGCAATGGCACGTACTGTGGAGAGAGCCCCAGCCTTCAGCCTTGAAGAGAACCAGGCCCTGCTGGACAGCCTACTTCCACAGTACAGCAAGCTGTATGGGACACCAGGGGAGCAGGTGAGTGTTCTGTGCACTGCCTTTCTGAATGTGCATTTTGTGTGACTAGCAAGGCTGAGAGTCTGCACGCCACTGGCTAGCAGGCTCACTGAGTAGTTGTCACCCCCCATAGTGTGTAGTGACTTGCACTGGACAGGTATGGTGCAGTGACAGTGCATTTGAACATGGTTTTACTTCCCATGCAATGATACCATGTAGTGACGTCTGGCAAACTGTCCATGGGCAGCTTTGCACTGCCTGTGTACATCATGTGCCCCTGTGATTGAGACATGTATATACAACTGTGTCATGCACGGATATGTTGCATGTGTGGTAATGGCCTTTTCACTTTGTCATCCTGACAGGTAAATGCCCATCGGAAGCAGGAAATCTGGAAGGACATCGTCGTCCGGTCCGTGGGGGTCTACAAGCGCCGGATCCGCAACTGCCAGAAGAGGTGGCAGGACCTTCGTGGCTGGACCCGGAGGATTGCACGGGTCCAGCTGAAGCTGTCGCCTCCTCGCAGGAGGGGCGGAACACGGACCCTGACCCCCCACATGCTCCAGATCCTGGCGGTGGTCTTTCCAGACCTGGATGGGCAGCTGAAGGCCAGACAGCAGCAATGAGGGGGTGAGTCAAAGACTGCACTCTGAACTCTGTATTACATGCTTTGTGCCCTCCTCTGGCCTGGTTCAACTGCCACAGTGCAGCAGTCATGTTGTCCAGGAGCCATGTCCCTCTATTGTGCACTGCCCACTGCTCATCTGATACCCAGGTGTGGCCCTTACATTCAGGGAATTGTGTCACTTGGGACTGTGTCCTTGCAGTTTGCTTCACTAAAAGTGGGGGACAGCATCTGTTTCCCTAACTCTGTTGTGGGCATCATGGGTGGGTCCATTGTTCACACAACGCCTGGGTTTGGACATGTGATCTGCGTGTTGCTTTGATATGCGGTCCACCTGCTGAGCTGAGCCACCACATGTGCCTGGGGTATGTGGCACACGCCCATGCAGCGGGTGGGAACAATGTTTGGGCCCCAGGAGTGTGCAGATTACGTGTGTCACACATACATGGCCAGCTATCCACTGTCCAGGGCACATCCCTCATTCATGTGGAGCAGGACAGTCATGCCTACTCCAGGCCATGCAATGCACTCTGTACTCCCACTCCCGTGTATCAGCTGACACATTGTGCACAGTGATTTGACCCCTCAGGTGTCTGCCTCTGTGTCAGTGTGCTGTGGATTAGTTGCCAGGACTGCTGGGGTGTTTCTTGGTAGGGGCTCAGCATGCCCCTGGAGGTGTGACCATAGGAGACGATACTTGTGTGTCACATAGGTGTTTGATCAGCTGCCCGTGCAGACTGGGGTATGCGAATGTGAAGTTCAGGCAGCTGTTCCCCATTCACAGCAAATTGTGAGGGGCTCAGGTTCCAAGGGTAGTGTCACAGGTCTCCCATATGTCCAATAGGTGTGACCTGGACAGATGAGGGTTAAGATGATGTGTTGTGTGGGGGATGTACATGTGCACTTGTGCAGCTCCAGGACTTGCATTCCCCATGACCTACTATTGTGACACAGTGCATAGTGTTGTTGTCTGGCTGCCATTTAGCAGTCATGCCTCTGCCATGGCATGTGTCAACTTATTGGTGGTCCTGCAGGGGAGTGACATGTGCTACATGCACACCATAGTGGCGCTGGCTATCAGGACATGGGTGCATCATGGTGTCTGTCGCTGGTATGCATCACATGCATTTCCTATTTGACTCTGGGCATCCCTTTCATCCGGAAACCTGTACTGACTCAGTTGCAAGAGCTGTGATGTGTGCATGTCCACATGCTACACCGTGTCCTCTGCACTGTCCAACTACTGTGTACTTGGTGCATGTGTCCACACTGGGGTGTTGCAATCCAACAAACACCAGACAGATGGGTGCAAGGCCATGTGGGATGTGAGTGCCATGCTTGGCATCAGACTGACAATTGGCTTCTCCTGTTCAGTTAGGGTACTTTTAGCAATGTGCAACTAATGATGCCAGGGCTTGCTCTGTAATGTGCTGTGCTCACAGTGGTGTGTGCGTTTGGTGCAGGTGACTGATGTCTGTCTGTTTCCCCATTGTTTGCAGATACATCCACGGCCACGGAAGGGGACAGCTCCACGGACCAGGAGGAGCCAGAGAGCCAGACTGGGTCAGCAGCCAAGGAGTGGTCGGAGGGACCCAGTGGCACGGAGGGCGAGGGGAGCCACACCGAGGAGTCCTCAGCACCATCCACCTCAGCTGAGGACCAGAGCAACTCGGAGGATGACTCCCTTGTGGAGGCGGGTGTCAGCAGCCACCACACGCCAGCTAGTGTTGCTGTCCCTGCCACCACCAGCACCACCACCGCCCTCCCATCGGCTCCCATTCCCCAGGTCCGTGGAGGCTCCCATGTTCGGGAGCGTGTCTCCTTTGGGCCAGGCACCGCACCCCCTGCCCCTGTGTCCCCTGCTGCCCTGAGTGAGGAGTCTGTGTACCTCCTTCGCCAGCTCCATGTAGGGCAGACAGCCATGCTGAGTGTCCTCCATGCGCACACCGCACTGTTGACTCAGCTGGTGTCGTTCATGGAGGGCATCTCATCGGGCATGTCTGACCTACAGAGGGGCAACAGGTCCATGGACTCCTCCCTGACGGCAGCAGTGTCCCTCCTCAGACAGTCCCTCACCCTTCCTGCCTCTGCTCCATCCACACTCCCCAGCACCTTACCCGTCCCAAGCACACACACACCGGCACAGGCACACACCAGCACACACACGTCCAGCACACAGACACACACGCCACAAACTAAACGCACACGCACGCACAGTCAGGGGACTGAAACCAGACTCTCAGGGGATGGGGCCCTGGTACACACACACGCATCCACGGGCACTGCGCAGTCCTCAGTTGCCTCTCCCTCCAAAGCACCCTCCCTTGCCTCACCTGCAACCCCAAAGACCCAGCGCCTCTTCCTCAGTGACCTCGGCCTCTTCCCCTCCGATCCAGCTGCCCCAGCATCCAGGGGGAAGAGGAAGCCCCCCACATGGAGCAGAGTGCCCCTCGCCCCCGGACACCCTCCCCCAGGTGCAGACAGACTGAGGCCCCCACCCGCAAGTCCCCCGGAGTGCTAACAGCAAGACCCCGCCGCCGCCCTGCAGCTCAAGCACCAGGTCTCCTTCCTCCATCCCTCAGGCCCCCACTCCACAGGTGCCCCCACCACACCCTGCCCCAGGTTCCCCCACCCACAGATATACCATCCCCAAGAGGCTCTGGCCTTCGCCCCCAGCCACGTGCTCTCCCGGAACAACACCCCCCGCTGCGCTTGTCTGTGCCACTGATGTGGTGAGGGTGTCCTTCCCCTCTGTCCAGCCCACCTTGCCTGTTCCCCATTCTCCTCCCCTGGTGGTAGGCACTGCAGTGGAGTCCACTACCACCCTATCTGACTTGGGCACTGCAGTGGCAGACCTGTCCACTCCATCTGCAGGGTCCACTGCAGTCGTGCCGGCACCCACAACATCTGAGCCATGCCCCCCAGTTGTGCCGGCACACACCATGTCAGACACCTCCACTGCAGTTGTCAGTGGCTCTCCAGCACCGACCACCCCTTCCCTGCTTCCTCCTGGTGAGCCCTGATCCTGTCCCTGCGGTGCCTGGCCTACCCCCCCGGTTGCCCCTCCTAGTGGATTGTCCCTGGTTTTGTGCAGGCATGTGTAGGGTGGCATCTGCCACTGTCACCCACTTGTGACTTTGTTGATGGACTGTCCATTGGCCTTTGTTTATGTTCTACTGGACTTTTCCTTTTAATGCCACATATGCTGAATAAAGCAACTTTCTGTTCTCTAGTGCTTTTGCTTCTGATGTACATGATGTTGATGATGCTAACCATGCCCTTGCTGCAGTGATGGTGACATTTGGTCTCATGATAATGAAGTGTTACTGTGCAGGAACCCATGTGGTCCAGGGGGAATGTGTCCTATCCTGTGGTGTATCCATGTCATCCCTAGCAGCATCTGAGGGTGTCATGTGTTCAGTATTTGGCAATGGGATTTCCTACTTAGATTGGCAATTTCACATCTGTGGCTTCCACCCCTGCACATCTGTTGTGCCTGCCATTGTTCTATTCGTCTACTTCCCTGACCGTGTGGCCATCTCCACTGGACATGCAGGTTTGGGCATCAATGGGGAAGGACTCATCTGTGTTGTCAGTGCAACATTGCTATACAAGTGTGTTGGATCTGTGCTGATGATTCCGTTGGCACTTCCATGACCAGGCTGATGTGACGGGAGCCCTCATTTGGTGCTAATTGTTGATTGTGTGACCAAGTGCTCAGCTGACATGGTGGGGCCCTACTGAGGCAACATATGGCACAGCTGTCCTCACACAGGAGTGGAGTCCCATCATGGCAGTGTGTACTCCTGTGACATTGCCTGCACCCAAGGTGTGTGTTGTATGTGCATGTCTGTGTGTTCACTTCCGTTTAGCTATGCATGCTGTGATCCCTAGTGTTGTACCTGTTTGTGATGCTTGCTGAGTTGACCTATGTTCCCCCAAGTCTTCTCCCTGGATTCTCTGTGATGTGGGTGCATGGCACATTACTGGTCATCAGGGTGTCACCCATAGGTGTGCTTGCTGTCAGGGCTGAGTTTGTGTGCAGACGCAGCTGGGTCACAGTCAGGTTTCCCCTTGGCACTTGTTGTTTGCCCCTGTCATGTGATTTCCAGTTTGTGTTATCTTTCAGTGATTGTGACACGTTGTGTGTGTGACTGCTGGCACTCCTCAGGTTCCGGGCTGCAATGTTGGTTGTTGTCTATGTGTGTTCTTTGTGGGTGACCTTGGCTTCTTCATTGGTGTGTGACTGTGGCTGTGATCCCATTGGTTGGTGTGGTATTGCCGTCATGTCCATGTACGGCGTAGTGTGCAGTGTGTCAGACATTCAGGAGTCTTGTTTAGTGTCCATGTGTGATGTGTTTCTGCACCTTGGTTCCCACCCACCACCCTGGAATAGTCATGGGTGCATGTGCAATGTCACCAGTGCATGTGTGCTTCACTGCTGCACATTGTTGGAGGTCGAGGGGTGTGGTGTTGAGTGTGTGCAGATGAGAGTTGTTGCCCAGCTAGGCCCCTGCCTCCATGTTGGCCTTGGCTCACTGGCCATGCTGTTTGATTTGTGCTTGTGTAGGTGTGATGGTAGTTAGTTGCTCAGTACACATGACTGTGGTTCACAGTGTGAACCACATTTAGCTTTGTCATCACAGTGGGATTGTAATGCAGCCCAGGGTCACCACATTGTGGGGGCCCTGGGGGTGGTGCTGTGGTGTGTCTGTGTCTTGCTGTGTCAGTTGCTGTCCCTACGTGCCTGTGTGACATGTGTGATTTGTGCTCCCTCTCATCTGACAATGCCTGCTTGCCCACATAGGGAATTTGGATCCATGTATTACCTTTGTGTGGCACTGTATGCACATCTGTATGATTGGTATTCATGTCTCCTCATGTGTTGTGTGGTTGCCTGGGGACACTGGCACCCCCACCCTCACCTGTTGTGTATGATGTGCAGGGTGGGTCTGCCTGTTTGTGTTTGTGCATCTGCACCACTGCATTGGCATATCTTGGGTGTGCCATTGGCTGTATGTAGTTTGGTGGGTTTCCCCTGCTGTCCCTGGGACTCCTAGGTCATCGGTCAGCACAATGATCATGGTTTGTGTGTCCCATTGCTGCCATGGTATGGTATCTGTTCACCTCACATCTGCAGTCTCCACAGGGTATCTGCATGTGTGTGCCCATTGGTGCAAATATGTGGGTCTGCATTCGGATGGTCACTTCTGTCATTGTGTCATTGATGATTGTTGACGGTGCCAGCCCCCATGGGTGTTGTTTGTCTGCACATGGCCAAAGTTATGTCTTATTTGCACTGCAGTATTTGGCTCCCCCAATTTATGTTGCAATGGGACACATACACTACTTTGCCACTGATGTGTTTGTTGTTCTGTGACCAGGAATCATCCATGCAGTTTGGCAGTTGCACCTCTTACTTTGTCAACACCTACCTTTTGGTCACTGTGATGATGGGGGTTTGGACCCCATTGCCACAATGTTCAAAATGTGCTGCAGCTATGGACCCCACACTTACCTTTTGGTCACTGTGATGATGGGGGTTTGGACCCCATTGCCACAATGTTCAAAATGTGCTGCAGCTATGGACCCCACACTTACATTTTGGTCACTGTGATGATGGGGGTTTGGACCCCATTGCCACAATGTTCAAAATGTGCTGCAGCTATGGACCCCACACTTACATTTTGCTCACTGTGATGATGGGGGTTTGGACCCCATTGCCACAATGTTCAAAATGTGCTGCAGCTATGGACCCCACACTTACCTTTTGGTCACTGGGATGATGGGGGTTTGGACCCCATTGCCACAATGTTCAAAATGTGCTGCAGCTATGGACCCCACACTTACCTTTTGGTCACTGTGATGATGGGGGTTTGGACCCCTTTGCCACAATGTTCAAAATGTGCTGCAGCTATGGACCCCACACTTACCTTTTGGTCACTGTGCTGATGGGGGTTTGGACCCCATTGCCACAATGTTCAAAATGTGCTGCAGCTATGGACCCCACACTTACCTTTTGGTCACTGTGATGATGGGGGTTTGGACCCCATTGCCACAATGTTCAAAATGTGCTGCAGCTATGGACCCCTCACTTACCTTTTGGTCACTGTGATGATGGGGGTTTGGACCCCATTGCCACAATGTTCAAAATGTGCTGCAGCTATGGACCCCACACTTACATTTTGGTCACTGAGATGATGGGGGTTTGGACCACATTGCCACAATGGTCATGGCCTGCTTGCATTGTGGGTGCCACACACATATTTGTGTGGCACATGTGCTAGGGGGTCACATTGTATGTTCAAAGTCATGTTCGGTGTTGTAGGCATTTGACACAGTCTACACACGCTTGTCATGGTGTTGGGGGGATGTCTTCTTCTTGCATTCCCTAGGTTGTGGTGTGCTGGTTGTGTCATGCATTGTCCATCCTATGGGTGGGGGTGGTAGTGGTGGTAGGCATCCTGCCCCCCTGGCTGAGGGTGGTAGTAGTGGTAGGCATCCTGCCCCCCTGGCTAAGGGTGGTAGTAGTGGTAGGCATCCTGCCCCCCTGGGTGAGGGTGGTAGTAGTGGTAGGCATCCTGCCCCCCTGGGTGAGGGTGGTAGTAGTGGTAGGCATCCTGCCCCCCATGGCTAAGGGTGGTAGTAGTGGTAGGCATCCTGCCCCCCTGGCTGAGGGTGGTAGTAGTGGTAGGCATCCTGCCCCCCTGGGTGAGGGTGGTAGTAGTGGTAGGCATCCTGCCCCCCTGGCTGAGGGTGGTAGTAGTGGTAGGCATCCTGCCCCCCTGGCTGAGGGTGGTAGTAGTGGTAGGCATCCTGCCCCCCTGGGTGAGGGTGGTAGTAGTGGTAGGCATCCTGCCCCCCTGGCTGAGGGTGGTAGTAGTGGTAGGCATCCTGCCCCCCCTGGCTGAGGGTGGTAGTAGTGGTAGGCATCCTGCCCCCCCTGGGTAGGGGTGGTGGTGCGCATTCAGGCCCCTGTGTGCATATGTGGCATTGGTGATGGGCATCCCGCCCCTATGGTGCTGCTGTTGCTGGTGTAAGTATATTCTGCATCCCTCTGTGTGTGTGTGTGATGTGTTGTGTACGTGTTGTATGTGTTTCGTGGTTGGTGTCTGGCTTACCTTCTGCGCCGTACGCGTCCGTGCCTGTTCCGGTAGTAAATGTAGAATATTGGTATGATCGGGACGAAGGGATTCATGGTTGGTTCGTGTCGTTCGTCCTTCTCGTTGCTTCGCCTCGTCCTCGTCGCTTCGCCTCGTCCTCGTCGCTTCGCCGCTTCGCCTCGTCCTCGTCGCTGCCGTGTTCGTCTCGGAGCCGTGGATCGTGTTGTGGCGCGAATCGGAGCTTATGTGCGCCTCTCCCGGATGCTTTGACGTGCCGTGCGTAGCGACGGGTTCGGCGTGTACGGAAAGCGCATCGTACTTGTCCGGCCGGACGGGGCTGCATTTTTCCTTCCGTGCGAGTCGATTCGGCGTTTCCGGATTCGCCTCGGTCGGGGAACAGGACCTGGTTTGGGTGAGTACGGCTCGGCCGGATTCTTTGCTGTTGTGCGCATCGTACTTACTCGTTCGGTGTGCTGTACGGATCGGTCGGGAAACAGGCTTTCGCATGGCTTTTTTCCCGACCGAATGGTGTTGGGTGCGCCTCCGACCGAGATCGGAATCGGCCCCCCAATGTTTCTGCAAAATAATAAATGGTTTGAATAGGAGCTCAGGTCCAACTACGATAAATGGAAACAATGTCACCACAGAGAACTGGAAAAAATATGTTACCATTCTGTACAAAGCCATAACTAAAATGCCTGACCAACGTTTAGCCCCCACCAAACAAATGTTCGCACTACTGAAATCTGTGGCAATGGTTGCAAAACTTTGCCAATATGCGACAACGTTTAATGCTACCAGAATAGCAACATTAATCTGGAAAAGTAGAGCTGACAGTGCCCCGGATCCCAACGGCATCCCAGCATCAGTTTGCAAACATGACATCAATTATTGCTCCGGAGCGCTGGAAAATCTGTTTGATTGCTGCATAATCAGTGAATCCGTTCCACCTTCCTGGCAAGGTTCAATTTTACATCCCATTTATAAAAAAGGTCCTGTCTCGCTTCTTGACAGCTACCGACACATCTCACTGTTGGCTGTTGAGGCAAAATACTTTGGGGTCGATTCCGATCTCGGCCGGTAGGGCACCGAATCAGATTCGGCTTTACCGGATCCGATTCGGAGGCCCAGTTCCCGACCGATTCGTACGGGCGTCCGCGCGAGCAAGTACGATGCGAGCGCACCCGAAATCGCCGACCGACTCGTTCCCGGGTCCGAACCGCTCCGACCGACTCGTACGGACACGGCTCGCACCACGCAATGGAGACGTTACCCGACCGAGCCAGTACGATGCGCGCCTCGAACAGCCCGACCGAATCGTTGCGTCCGGCTCAGAAGAGCTGTCGGAGCCGGACTTGGGGGGTCCGTGTCGGAGCCCCCTGCACGTGTAGCTGTGCGAGTCGCACACAGGGGGGACCCAAGGGTCCCCCCTACACATGCATGTGCGGTGCGAGTCGCACCAATGCGTACCCACTGTAGGGGGCCCCCCTGTTCGCGACGTGCCCATTCAGTCAATGGGAGCCCGTGTACGCGTTGTACGACCGGCTCCCATTGACTTCAATGGGAATCCGACCGAGTCGAGTCCGGCAGCATGCGGCCGCATCGTACTCGCTCGGTCGGACTGCTGGAGTCCGGCTCGGTCGGAAAACTCACCGGATCCGGCTCGGTCGGAGAGTTTTCCGGCCCAGATCGGAATCGGCCCCATTGCATCTCTCCTGTTGGAGGATTTAGAAGAATGGGCAGCTACAAACAACCTGCTGCCTTTTATTCAAGCTGGTTTTAGAACACTGTCTGGGACTATTGACAACCTTGTGGTCGTGAGGATGCTTGTAGCAAAACAAATTAAGAAGAAGGAACAGCTTTATTGCTGTTTTATGGACTATAGCAAGGCATTCAACCATGTTAATCGCCAACGACTGTTGTCCAAACTCATAGCCTGTCAAATTTTGGAACCACTACTTCGAGGCATTCTGCTGTTCTATTCTAACACATGGGCCAGAGTAAAATTGGGATCTCACACAGCTGTTTCTGATAAAATAAGCATTGCACAAGGTGCCAAGCAGGGGTGTGTATTAGCACCAATTCTTTTTAATTTGTATATGAGTGACATTGTACCCACATTAAACTGAGCAATCAGTCATGCACCGAAATTAGTTAATCAGCATATCACCTTGCTCCTTTATGCGGACGATGTTGTTCTTTTAAGCCAAACTCGGAGGGGCTCCAAAGACTGTTAAATGTTTTATATAATCACTGCTGTGCAAACGATATGACAATTAATTACAGAAAAAACAACATCATGATTTTTGGTCGGAAAAAGTTAAACGAGGCCATTGGCACCTTAACAACCATCAGGTGACCATCTCGAATAAATATAAATATTTGGGATGCTGGTTAAACGACGAGGGAGGTCACTTATTACATCTAAATTCATTAAAACCTGAATTGGCTTCATTACAGTCCGCCTTCTAAACCATTTTTATAAGCACAAAAAAGTTTTCCTTTGAATCGATGTTAAAAATAGTTACTGCCAAACTCGTTCCAGCACTGGCATATGGGACAGAGACTTTCCCAGGAAAATTTGGAGCCTTCCTGAACAGCTCTCAGAGTACAGTGTTTAGATCATTATTCAAATTACAGCATAATACTTCGCCATCCCAGATTAGGATCGAATTTGCATTAAGCGACCAACTAATCACGCTGAAGGCTTGTATCCTAAAGTATATGCACTCTGCACGTGTAGCAGAGCCAGGATCTTTGAAAAATCTCATTTGGCTGGAAGTTTTGTTCGACAACAGCTTATGTCAACCAAATGTTTCGGCTCACGCCCTTTCTGATGCTCTGGAGCAGAGCTGTGTAACTTAAAACTACCACATCCACAGTTCAAAGCAGCCCTGAACAGAAAGGTAATGTTTAAGGGGCATATTACCAAGGAAGTGGCGGGGAGAGGCGTTAGCCGTCTTGGCTTAACACCTCTCTCCGCCACTTCGGAAACGCCAGGCTGCACCATATTAACAAGGATATGGTGCAGCCTGGCGTTTACCCCTGCGATGGCGCTAAGTTACACAACTTAGCGCCAGCGCAGGCACCCTTGCACCAGAGTGCAAGGGTGTCTGCGAGCAGGGAGGTTTGTTTATGTGTAGGAAGGAGTTCCTTCCTGCACATAAACAAACCTAAAATGCCATTTTGTAACTTTCATGTGTGCTGCTTCGTGCAGCACACATGGAAGTTACAAAATGGCATTTTGAGAAACGGTTTGTTCATGTACAGGAAGGGACACTTTACTGTACATGAACAAACCATGGCATTTTGCTTTTTCCATGTGTGCTGCACAAGGCAGCACACATGGAAAAAGCAAAAACGAGGAGAAATAAAGCATTTCTCCTCGATTCGCCACCATAAGACCAGGATTTTTCTGGTCTTAAGTTCGGCGCTGCCACCTATTATCGCCAAACTTGATAATAGATGGCAGCGTCGACTTCAATGGGTGTTGCGGTGGAACGCCCACCGCAACACCCACTGCACGCCCCCTTTCACGCTAAGTTGAGCGTGAAAGGGGCCCTATTATCAAGGCAGCGTTAAGCCACTTAACGTTGCTTTAAGCCACGTTAAGTGGCTTAACGCTGCCTTGATAATAGTGCGCTAACCCTATCGCCACCACAACGTCACAAAAAGTGACGTTGTGGTGGCGATAGGGGCTTGATAATATGCCCCCCGGTCTTTTGAATCAGATCACCGGGCCTTCGCTAAAAAAAATATGATGTTCTAGTTTTCACCAGTTATGCTAAAAGAGGGCCCCAAAAAAACATCTTGGACCTTTTTCACTGTATTATAAAGTATGATTTTGTCAACTCCAAATGGGCTGTTTTTCATCATTCGACTTATTACCCCCATGGGCAACTAAACCGGAAACCAAAATATGCTAAGTATGTGGCCTATTTCAGGAATCGTTATCAAACCTGCTCTGCATTTGTCCTACACTCCTCGAGCATCGCAGAAGATTTCTTCAGCATCTGTTAATTAATAATTGGACACGGATACTACCAGCGGCTGTTAGTTATTTATTCAATAATGCTCAGCCACAGGCGATTTCCAAACTTATAAAATTCTTGGACATTGCAGACAAACTGTTAAAGAAAAATCCGGTGTGTTAAACACAGTAGCACCTCAGTTTTTAGAGTCACAGTTACAAATTTCGCAGCCAAGAAGTGTGGTATAGATAATTTGTTTTATTCAGACCACAGGTTTTTATTAAGCGCACTACTAACACAAAAACTTGATAAGAAAATAGAAATAACCAGCTTGCTTATATGGTTTGATTTCTAAAGATTTTGGGGCATATTAGCAAGACAGGCGATAAAATTATCGCCGTTTTAGCGGCAGGAAACTGCCGCTAAAACGGCGATAATTAGCTTGCTAATATGCGTTATGGAATTCAATAGAAGCCCAGGTTAGATGTGCAGGACATCTAACCTGGGCTTCTATTGAATTCTATAACGCTTATTAGCAAGCCAATTATCGCCGTTTTAGCGGCAGTTTCCTGCCGCTAAAACTGCGATAATTTTATCGCCAGTCTTGCTAATATGCCCCTTTATTCTTTGTTTATTAATGTCTCCTTTGGATCTGGTTCAGGGCAGACACTCTAAAGGTGTCTGTGTTGCTAGTTTTTCTTGCCTGAGTTGAAATGGCATTTGTCCTGTCAGTGTTGCGTTGCCGACTGCATGATGCCGTAGTAACAGAAGGCTGATGACGCCCGATTTCCCCATGATTTATTAGGCAAGGAGCAGAATCTATGACTATGCCAGAATGTGTTGTTTGTGCTGTTGGGGGGCGAGGGGGGGGGCAGAGGGTTTGTGCCAGCTGGGTTTATAGAGGCTGCATTAGTAATGGTTTGTGTCCTGTTAGAGTTGTCTGGGCTATGCATGGCACTATGATTCTCAGGGCTTCACCGGAATTAATTTATCAGTAGACTTTTGCCCTGCTGACGCTGCCAGTTTGTTAATACAAAAGTAATCCTCTAGTGTTGTTGTCTGGCCTTGCCTCTCTGGAGCGTGGCCTATGTTTTATTCAGTTTCCTGATTCGCTTCCTATTACACTTTGATAACTATTCTGATAGAGCGCATAGCAGGGCGGCATTTCTATTTTTCAAAATAACTGGGGGACATGAAGCATTATTTGATTGCTGTATGTTTATTTCTTTAGAATTAGTAGTTTCATTACTATTGTTATTTGAGTGATCGGTGTTTCCAGACACTGAATGAATCTCTGCACTGACTACCATAATATACTTTCTCTTTCTCCCCGATGTTTTTTATATAAAATAATATTTTTAGTTTATACCTATATAATTATGTCTCTGGTCTTTATATCCTCACCAATTGTATTAGTTTATATGCTTTAGTGTCACTGTTCTATATTTCTTATGTAATAATATTGTTAATTTCTTAACACTTCAACAAAAAATATTTAACAAAAAAAAATCAGTTTTGTGAATTCCAAACAAACTTAAACTTACACAAAAGTAAATCAGGCCCCAAATTTTAAACCAATTGCCTGCATGTAATGTTTTTGTGAACACGGCATTTTCCACATAACCGAGTCACCAGTGAATTCACAGGTTGGGACATTACCACAGTGTAACATCTAAACTCCACACCTGAAGCTTTCTCCCAACCAATAGGAAAGCCAGTTAATCCACTTGTCAAGCAAAGATCCTAACATTATTATCTCCAAAGTTTCTGGCATGAGTGAAAACTGCAAGCAGCATTTGTGAAGCCAGACCAAAAAAAGACACTCTACAGGTGGGATGATGAGTTTATCAGAGGCTTCTAGACTAGGGGGCCGATTCCGATTCGGGCCGGAAAACATACCGACCGACTCGGTACGGGAATTTAGTCCGACCGCCACGTACCGGCGCCGCCCGACCTGCGAAGTACGATGAAATGCATGTGAATCACGACCGACTCGTACGGAACACAAGCCGAACGACCGAACCGCATGGAAACCAGCTATCCGGCCGGGAAACCACGCGAATCGAACCGACCGACACGCACCAGGAATGAACCCGACCGAAACGTACCCGCAAAATCCGACCCGCGCCGTACGATGCAATGCGTGGAAAACCAGACCGAGTCGCACGGAGCCCAAGCCGTACGACCGACACGCATACAAAACCCAGCCGAAGCAACCCAATACTCCGCGACCGACGCGTACGCCGCACATGAAACCTAGCAGAAACACAGCGTGAACGACTCGGAGAAGCCCGCACGAGACAACTGCAGCGTCCTACTCGGTCAGAAGAATGTCTCCTACATGCACAAAAAGTACAAAGGGAAAAATACAAAAAAAAAGGGCCAAACAAGCAATTACAAAGCCAATAAATACTGGGGGGGGAAAACATGGAACAAAGACACACCCACAACTCCACCCATATAAAGGCCACAAATCCCTACCATGATCCTTTGCAAATTCAACTGACCTGCCAGCATAGAACACCATCAGACAGCAACCACAGACACACTCACAGCTCATCCATCACACAAGCCACACACCATTAGCACCTCAACAAATAGCACCCTCACATACACCCAGCAAAACCAACCCTCACTTGCACACCCACATCAATCACCACCACCACCCATCACCATGCCCCCAAAGAAGAATCCAAAGTTCCTAGACAGTGAATTGGAAGTCCTGGTAGATGAGATCCTCATGGTAGAGCCCCAGTTGTTTGGTACATTGGTCCAACAGACCCCCATGTCGCAGAAAACCAAGATGTGGGAGAGGATCGTCGACAGGGTGAACGTACAATCACCATGTTTGCGCACAAAGGAAGACATCCAGAACAGGTGGTATGATGTGCGCAGGATGGTCAAGGACCTACTAAAGAAGGACTACATCTTGAGTCAGCCACCGGCAGTGGCCCTCCTGCCAAACCACTATACCTCAGGCCCTGGGAGGAGAAGGTGCGGGCCATCCTACCACCAGTGAGCATATATGGACTATCAAACATCCCAGAGCCGGGTGAGTACACAACAAATATACACAATATTGTGTGACAATACACACACATCACTGTCAAGGGGATAGTCAAACCATGCACCCCTAGCAAATCCACAGCAACCAAAAGATAATCATCCCAAGATGTGTATGTTAGTCAGATAAACACAATACATGCCATTTCATAGTGATATGTAACTGTGTCATGACATGTACAAACCCAACAACAAATAGAGCTAGGCAGTGGCACAAATCTAACCAACAAACACAGTCAGATATTTTGCCACCACTAGACCACCTCACAGGGAAGCTCACTGAAAGGAAGGAATTCTGTGTATGCTGGTGAAGTCAGTGTAGCCAATAGCATGAAGGGAGTTGTAGTCACAGATATTGGTCAACCTCACAATTGGCCCATCAACACCACCCCGAATCATGCTCACATCACAGGGAGTGGAAAAGAAATGACAAGATGGCTGACACTGGGTACTGCTGTGGGGAGCACAAGGCCCTGCTGGGAACTGTGCACCAACAAACAACAGGACCACACCGTCAGCCATCTTGCCATTGCTGTCACACTCACACACAGTGAAGTCCACTCAAAAGGAAGGAAGTATGGGCATGCTGGGAAGGGGGGTATAGGCAATAACATGATGGGAGTGGTAGTCACAGATATTGGTCACCCTCACAATTGGCCCATCAACACCACCCTGAACCATGCTCACATCACAGGGAGTGGAAAAGAACTGACAAGATGACTGATACTGGGTACTGCTGTGGGGAGCACAAGGCCCTGCTGGAAACTGTGTAACAACCAACAGCAGGACACCACTGACTGACATCCTGAAAGACAACTTGCTCTCCCTGCAATGGAAGCACGTTCCATGGTGGGATATCTGGCTGGGTGGGAAGGAGGACTGACAGCTCTGACCATATTTACAAGCAGCTTTTCTCACACACCCCCTTAACACAAACTCCACACAACTCACCTGGGAGAATACAATGCCTCACACTCTAATTAAATATCCCACAAAGAACCACCACCCTGGGTTATGCTGTGTGAAGCACAGGGACACTCTTGGGACTTGTAGCCAAACAAACGCCAGGACAACACTGTCAGCCATCCTTTCAGCACAGGCACACTACCCCACAGGGAAGCTGAGTCAAAAGGAAGGAAGTATGGGCATGCTGGGAAGGGGGTGTAGGCAATAGCATGATGGGAGTGGTAGTCACAGCTCAACATCCCCCACCCACATGGCCCAGCAAGCTCACACTGAAGCATGCACACCTCACAGGGAGTGGAAAAGAACTGACAATATGGCTGAAACTGGGTACTGCTGTGTGGAGCACAAGGCCCTGCTGGGAACTGGGCACCAACCAACAGCAGGACATCACTGTCAGCCATCTTGCCATTGCTGTCACATTCACACACAGTGAAGTCCACTCAAAAGGAAGGAAGTATGGGCATGCTGGGAAGGGGGTGTAGGGAATAGCATGATGGGAGTGGTAGTCACAGCTCAACATCCCCCACCCACATGGCCCAGCAAGCTCACACTGAAGCATGCACACCTCACAGGGAGTGGAAAAGAACTGACAAGATGGCTGAAACTGGGTACTGTTGTGTGGAGCACAAGGCCCTGCTGGGAACTGGGCACCAACAAACAACAGGACCACACTGTCAGCCATCTTGCCATTGCTGTCACACTCACACATAGTGAAGTCCACTCAAAAGGAAGGAAGTATGGGCATGCTGGGAAGGGGGGTGTAGGCAATAGCATGATGGGAGTGGTAGTCACAGATATTGGTCACCCTCACAATTGGCACATCAACACCACTCTGAACCATGCTCACATCACAGGGAGTTGAAAAGAAATGACAAGATGGCTGACACTGGGTCCTGCTGTGGGGAGCACAAGGCCCTGCTGGGAACTGTGCACCAACCAACAGCAGGACACCACTGACTGACATCCTGAAAGCAAACTTGCACTCCCTGCAATGGAAGCACGTTCCATGGTGGGATATCTGGCTGGGTGGGAAGGAGGACTGACAGCTCTGACCATATTTACAAGCAGCTTTTTTCACACACCCCCTTAACACAAACTCCACACAACTCAGCTGGGAGAATGCAATGCCTCACACTCTAATTAAATATCCCACAAAGAACAACCACCCTGGGTTATGCTGTGTGAAGCACAGGGACACTCTTGGGACTTGTAGCCAAACAAACGCCAGGACAACACTGTCAGCCATCCTTTCAGCACAGGCACACTACCCCACAGGGAAGCTGAGTCAAAAGGAAGGAAGTATGGGCATGCTGGGAAGGGGGATGTAGGCAATAGCATGATGGGAGTGGTAGTCACAGCTCAACATCCCCCACCCACATGGCCCAGCAAGCTCACACTGAAGCATGCACACCTCACAGGGAGTGAAAAGCCACTTCTAAGATGTCTGATAATGGTCCTCTGTCATGGGGAGTACCAGGCCCTGCTGGGAACTGGGCACCAACCAACAGCAGGACACCACTGACTGACATCCTGAGAGTCAACCTGAACCCACTGCAAGGGTGGCATGCTTCATGGTGGGATAACTGGGCTGGGGGAGGAGGGCCGGATGTCCACCAAATACAACCAATGCTGGCCATGCACACACCTCAACATTCACATTGAAATGCCTCAGGTTTGCAGGACAATGTGCTACACCAATATCAACCTCTGACTGTGACAACTTAGGACAATGCAATGTACAGGCCCGCATCCAGAGGTACAGTCACAACTGTCAGGTGTGTGAACCATTGATGCCTGTAGAAACATAACATACATTGTGTGTCTCTTTCAAAAACAGGTGATGATGGGGACACAGCAGCAGACGATGAGGAGTCCCTGTCCCAGGCTCCGGGGGACACTGAGCTCACTGGTGTGGAACAGCCTCTGCCCTCCTCGGATGGTGAAGACCTACCTGGCCCCTCCGGTGTGAGTCATCATGTAGCACCAGCAGGACCAACATCTGCACCCCCTGCACCCACCCCTCCAACAACTGCCAACACACAGACCACCCCCGCCGGCACGGACAGACCAAGGACCACCGATGACAACAGCACAGGGACCCCGGCCCAACGTCGAGCAACGGACAACGACCCCAGTAACAACCCCCAAGGGGGCCTAGGGTCACCTGAGCGTGTCACCGCAGGTCCCGCACGTGTCGCCAGGGGTGGTGGGAGGGGTGGTAGAAATAGGTCGCTGTTTGCAGAGGGGTCTGGACTGCATGATGACCCACAACTGGTACGCATTGCTGATGCATACCAGAATAGCACCGGAGAGGTCAGCCAGGTAGTGGGGATCCTCAAGGACATTGAACAGCAGCAGGCTGCCCATCATGAAGAGGGGTCGTCCGAGGAAGGAAAACTGAGAGGCCGATGGCCATGTACACCCCCCAGGAACCCAACACCTGTGTGCAAACTGTTCACCCTGTCGAATGCTACCCAACTCTCCCACATGACATGGGGAGTTTAAGTTGTCCCAATGTATCAGATGACTGTGGACTTTACTCAGGACATTCCTGCTACCAAGACTTCCAACTCATCTGGGAACTTTGGATTACAATCCCAATGTACAGCACCCACCATCCTGTGCACTATACTCACACATGTATGTAAATAAACTCACTAATACACCATACTTGCCTCTGTTGTGATTCCAACGTGGTTTCTGTCATGGAGATGATGATCTGCTAAATGACACTGTGCATGCTAACTGCTACAGCAAGTACAACACCGTCATGTGAGTCATGGCGACGTGACACATATGAGGGAGACACACCACTAGGGCTACACAACACATACACACCAGGGCCAACGGACTCATCGCCTTTCACTGATGTTGCCAGGAAATACAGTGGAATGCACAGACAACACACCTATTCAGAGTCTGTGTTAACTAGCCCACAGGTGCAGTAAGAAAATGTCAGTCAGATGTGTGACCACAGACAACGCACATCCCAAAGTGAAGCACAGGCTTATTACACATTTGCAACATGTTGTTTGCACTACAGATGCAAGGTAATCCCACGTGGCAGTGGCCACACAGTCAACAAGTGTAGAAGAAAGAAAGTCCAGGGGTGTGTGGCACATCACCTGTAGGAAAACGACTGCTTCCACCCTGGAAGTTGAATCATGGTGTCGGGGGATCACAGTTGACCAAACAACTCTGAAAGTACCCTGTGAAGGACAGACATGACACACAGTCAAAAGCACTGAAGAACAGGACAGAACTGCAATACTCATGCCCAATACATGTCACAAGATACCTACACAAAACCAAGTTAGCATGTCAACACTGTTGGGGAGTACAGACTACCTGTAAGGACACATCGCTGCACGCTTCCAGTCAAGTAGCACATGGCCACACTCAAACAGCACCAGAGCACCACCAACACATATTACGCAAACTCACATCATTGACATGACATCTCTGGATACTCACATTCAGCTGAAGAAGTTGGTGATGAGCTGTGTGCGGACATCACCCTCATCATCATCATCATCACTGGCATCTTGGCCCAGGCCAGGATCCTCCACAGGTGGCGGATGTTGGTCATCGTCATCCATGATGAGAGGCAACTCCTTCCGCACTGCCAGGTTGTGTAGCATGCAGCAGACGATGACAATCTTGCACAACTTTGCTGGGGCATATGGGAGGGCCCCTCCTGTCTTGTCCAGGCAGCGAAAGCGGCTCTTCAGGAGACCAAATGTCCGCTCGATCACTCTCCTGGTCCGACCATGTGCCTCATTGTAGCGCATCTGGGCTGGTGTCACAGGGTTCCTGAGGGGTGTCAGCAACCACAGCATGTTGGGGTATCCGGAGTCACCTACATACAGACAATTGCACATTAGCTGAGTTGGAAAAGAGGGTGGAATACAACATTGCAGAACACACACAATGGTACAAAGTCAGTACACACCGACAAGCCAGGCACGCTGGTTCTGCATCTGTGACATTATCCTCGGGATGCAACTACTCCTCATCACGTAGGCATCGTGTGCAGAACCGGGGAAATGGGCACACACGTGTGAGATGCACATATCTGCAAGACATACCACCAGAGCATTGACCGAATGGTAATGTTTCCTGTTCCTGTATGCCTGCTCATGTGCCTGTGGTGGTACCAAAGCCACATGTGTCCCATCAATGGAGCCAATGACATGCGACATCCTCCCCAGGGCATAGAAGTCACTCTTGACGTCAGTGAGTTGTTGACGTTTAGGGAAATAGATGTACTGGTTCAGGTATCTCAACATTGCCTCCAAAACATCGCGTAGCACACGGCTGAACATGGTCTGTGACATCCCACCAGCAGACGCCACAGTGTGTTGAAAGGTACCGGTGGCAAAGAAGTGTAGGGCTGCCATCACCTTCACCTTGGGGGTCAGCGCTGTAGGGTATGGCCGGCCAGGTTCCAAATGTGGGGCCAACCGCACAGCCAATTCCTCAATCAGCGGCCTGTTGAAGCGGTACCGTCGGATGCAGTCCCGTTCAACCATGGTTGCAAGGTCAGGGAATGGTCTATGGACAGCTGGTGCCCTGCAGTGCATAGGTGAAGAAAGAAAGACTGTCAGTCACCCCACATATGTGGCATAGACCATACTCAATATCACATGATACATCATTACGAGACACAAGTACCTGATGTGTGTGCCGTTCTGTAAGGACATGTATGGCACCTACATGGCCAACATCTAACATCACAGTTCAACAAGTGTTGGCAACAAGTTCCAGGTTGTGCTATGGGATATCATTAGGCTGTGTCACAGTACCCATGTACTGCTGTCACGTTCCAAACACACACCACAGTGACATGTGAGGACAGATGTGCCCCAGGCATCACAGCTCATTGACAGGTAGATTCCCAGGGGCCCTGTATTGCCACATGGACACTGGCATGACATGGCGTATCATGAATACACCACAGCAAAACAACCATGACCCCTACAGGTAGTGGTCCCTGTTGCCTCTGCAGGACAGACATGGACGTCTGTGACACACACACACGCACAACATCAAAGTCCATGCACAAACAACGTGGATGTGGAGACTGTCTCCCATTGTGCACATGGAATCAGAGACATTGTAAACACAACATGCACACAGACTGTGGAGGGCCATCACTATTGTGGCAATGGGTCATCCTGTGACGTACATACCGTCCCACATGGGACTCAGGGGGTATGTGACATGACATACACATACACAACCTGGAAATGTAACCATGCCACATGCTCTGAAATGAACAGTTGCACATCACAGTGGTCATGTGCACAACACACAAAGGATTCTGTCCCCATGAACACGTGCACAGCCTGGGAGTGGCTTCCCCCAAGTGCCACCCAAAAAACCACATGTTGACCCCCATACACAGAAAAGGTAATGCAGCCTTATATGCCTTAGGATACAATGTGGACATGCTGTGGTGTCGTAGGTGTGCCCCTGAGTCCCTGGAAAGTAAATGTGGCTGGCATACGTTCACCTGTGACAGGCATGGGGACATATGCGAGTGACTTGTACAGGGACGCATTGTACAGCAATGGTCCGATCGGTGCGCACGCATTGGACATTGCATTTGATGTGAGCGGGTACACGTTGTTCCTTGAAATACGCGTTGTACAGCAATGGTCCGATCGGTGTGCACGCATTGGCCATTGCATGTGATGTGAGCGGGTACGCGATGTACAGCAATGGTCCGATCGGTGCGCACGCATTGGCCATTGCATATGATGTGAGCGGGTACGCGTTCTACAGCAATGGTCCGATCGGTGCGCACGCATTGGCCATTGCATATGATGTGAGAGGGTACGCGTTGTACAGCAATGGTCCGATCGGTGCGCACGCATTGGCCATTGCATATGATGTGAGTGGGTACGCGTTGTACAGCAATGGTCCGATCGGTGTCCACGCATTGGACATTGCATTTGATGTGAGCGGGTACGCGTTGTTCCTTGAAATACGCGTTGTACAGCAATGGTCCGATCGGTGCGCACGCATTGGACATTGCATTTGATGTGAGCGGGTACGCGATGTTCCTTGAAATACGCGTTGTACAGCAATGGTCCGATCGGTGCGCACACATTGGCCATTGCATGTGATGTGAGCGGGTACGCGTTGTACAGCAATGGTCCGATCGGTGCGCACACATTGGCCATTGCATATGATGTGAGCGGGTACGCGTTGTACAGCAATGGTCCGATCGGTGCGCACACATTGGCCATTGCATATGAGGTGAGCGGGTACGCGTTGTACAGCAATGGTCCGATCGGTGCGCACGCATTGGCCATTGCATGTGATGTGAGCGGGTACGCGTTGTACAGCAATGGTCCGATCGGTGCGCACGCATTGGCCATTGCATATGATGTGAGCGAGTACAGCGTTGTACAGCAATGGTCCGATCGGTGCGCACGCATTGGACATTGCATTTGATGTGGCGGAGTGCGCGTTGTACAGCAATGGCCCGATCGGTGTGCACGCATTGGCCATTGCATATGATGTGGCCGGTGCAGCGTTGTACAGCAATGGTCCGATCGGTGCGCACGCATTGGCCATTGCATATGATGTGAGCCGGTGCAGCGTTGTACAGCAATGGTCCGATCGGTGCGCACGCATTGGACATTGCATTTGATGTGAGCGGGTACAGCGTTGTTCCTTGAAATATGCGTTGTACAGCAAATGGTCCGATCGAGTGCGCACGCATTGGCCATTGCATATGATGTGAGCGAGTGCAGCGTTCTACAGCAATGGTCCGATCAGTGCGCACGCATTGGCCATTGCATATGATGTGGCGGGTGCGCGTTGTACAGCAATGGTCCAATCGGTGCGCACGCATTGGCCATTGCATATGATGTGGCCGGTGCGCGTTGTACAGCAATGGTCCGATCGGTGCGCACGCATTGGCCATTGCATATGATGTGGCGAGTGCAGCGTTGTACAGCAATGGTCCGATAGGTGCGCACGCATTGGACATTGCATTTGATGTGGCGAGTGCAGCGTTGTTCCTTGAAATACGCGTTGTACAGCAATGGTCCGATCGGTGCGCACGCATTGGACATTGCATTTGATGTGGCGGATGCAGCGTTGTTCCTTGAAATACGCGTTGTACAGCAATGGTCCGATCGGTGCGCACACATTGGCCATTGCATGTGATGTGGCGGGTACGCGTTGTACAGCAATGGTCCGATCGGTGCGCACGCATTGGCCATTGCATATGATGTGAGCGGGTACGCGTTGTACAGCAATGGTCCGATCGGTGCGCACGCATTGGCCATTGCATATGATGTGGCGGGTACGCGTTGTACAGCAATGGTCCGATCAGTGCGCACGCATTGGCCATTGCATGTGATGTGAGCGGGTAGGCGTTGTACAGCAATGGTCCGATCGGTGCGCACGCATTGGCCATTGCATATGATGTGAGCGGGTATGCGTTGTACAGCAATGGCCCGATCGGTGCGCACGCATTGGCCATTGCATATGATGTGAGCGGGTACGCGTTGTACAGCAATGGTCCGATCGGTGCGCACGCATTGGCCATTGCATATGATGTGAGCGGGTACGCGTTGTACAGCAATGGTCCGATCGGTGCGCACGCATTGGACATTGCATTTGATGTGAGCGGGTACACGTTGTTCCTTGAAATATGCGTTGTACAGCAATGGTCCGATCGGTGCGCACGCATTGGCCATTGCATTTGATGTGAGCGGGTATGCATTGTACAGCAATGGTCCGATCGGTGCGCACGCATTGTACATTGCATTTGATGTCAGCGGTTACGCATTGTTCCTTGAAATACGCGTTGTACAGCAATGGTCCGATCGGTGCGCACGCATTGGCCATTGCATGTGATGTGAGCGGGTACGCGTTGTACAGCAATGGTCTGATCGGTGCGCACGCATTGGCCATTGCATATGATGTGAGCGGGTACGCGTTGTACAGCAATGGTCCGATCGGTGCGCACGCATTGGCCATTGCATATGATGTGAGCGGGTACGCGTTGTACAGCAATCGTCCGATCGGTGCGCACGCATTGGCCATTGCATATGATGTGAGCGGGTACGCTTTGTACAGCAATGGTCCGATCGGTGCGCACTCATTGGACATTGCATTTGATGTGAGCGGGTATGCGTTGTTCCTTGAAATACGCGTTGTACAGCAATGGTCCGATCGGTGCGCACGCATTGGACATTGCATTTGATGTGAGCGGGTACGCGTTGTCCCTTGAAATACGCGTTGTACAGCAATGGTCCGATCGGTGCGCACGCATTGGCCATTGCATGTGATGTGAGCGGGTACGCGTTGTACAGCAATGGTCCGATCGGTGCGCACGCATTGGCCATTGCATATGATGTGAGCGGGTACAGCGTTGTACAGCAATGGTCCGATCGGTGCGCACGCATTGGCCATTGCATATGATGTGGCGGGTACGCGTTGTACAGCAATGGTCCGATCGGTGCGCACGCATTGGCCATTGTATATGATGTGGCGGATACGGGTTGTACAGCAATGGTCCGATCGGTGCTCACGCATTGGCCATTGCATGTGATGTGAGCGGGTACGCGTTGTACAGCAATGGTCCAATCGGTGCGCACGTATTGGCCATTGCATGTGATGTGAGCGGGTACGCGTTGTACAGCAATGGTCCAATCGGTGCGCACGCATTGGCCATTGCATATGATGTGAGCGGGTACGCGCTGTACAGCAATGGTCCGATCGGTGCGCACGCATTGGCCATTGTATATGATGTGAGCGGGTACGGGTTGTACAGCAATGGTCCGATCGGTGCTCACGCATTGGCCATTGCATGTGATGTGAGCGGGTACGCGTTGTACAGCAATGGTCCAATCGGTGCGCACGCATTGGCCATTGCATGTGATGTGAGCGGGTACGCGTTGTACAGCAATGGTCCAATCGGTGCGCACGCATTGGCCATTGCATATGATGTGAGCGGGTACGCGCTGTACAGCAATGGTCCGATCGGTGCGCACGCATTGGACATTGCATTTGATGTGGCCGGTGCAGCGTTGTTCCTTGAAATACGCGTTGTACAGCAATGGTCCGATCGGTGCGCATGCATTGGACATTGCATTTGATGTGAGCGGGTACGCGTTGTTCCTTGAAATACGCGTTGTACAGCAATGGTCCGATCGGTGCGCACGCATTGGCCATTGCATGTGATGTGAGCGGGTACGCGTTGTACAGCAATGGTCCAATCGGTGCGCACGCATTGGCCATTGCATGTGATGTGAGCGGGTACGCGTTGTACAGCAATGGTCCAATCGGTGCGCACGCATTGGCCATTGCATATGATGTTAGCGGGTACGCGCTGTACAGCAATGGTCCGATTGGTGCGCACGCATTGGACATTGCATTTGATGTGAGCGGGTACGCGTTGTTCCTTGAAATACGCGTTGTACAGCAATGGTCCGATCGGTGCGCATGCATTGGACATTGCATTTGATGTGAGCGGGTACGCGTTGTTCCTTGAAATACGCGTTGTACAGCAATGGTCCGATCGGTGCGCACGCATTGGCCATTGCATGTGATGTGAGCGGGTACGCGTTGTACAGCAATGGTCCGATCGGTGCGCACGCATTGGCCATTGCATATGATGTGAGCGGGTACGCGTTGTACAGCAATGGTCCGATCGGTGCGCACGCATTGGCCATTGCATATGATGTGGCGGGTACGCGTTGTACAGCAATGGTCCGATCGGTGCGCACGCATTGGCCATTGCATATGATGTGGCGAGTACGCGTTGTACAGCAATGGTCCGATCGGTGCGCACGCATTGGCCATTGCATATGATGTGGCGGAGTACGCGTTGTCCCTTGAAATACGCGTTGTACAGCAATGGTCCGATCGGTGCGCACGCATTGGCCATTGCATGTGATGTGAGCGAGTACGCGTTGTACAGCAATGGTCCGATCGGTGCGCACGCATTGGCCATTGCATATGATGTGAGCGGGTACACGTTGTACAGCAATGGTCGATCGGTGCGCACGCATTGGCCATTGCATATGATGTGGCGGGTACAGCGTTGTACAGCAATGGTCCGATCGGTGCGCACGCATTGGCCATTGTATATGATGTGGCGGATGCGGGTTGTACAGCAATGGTCCGATCGGTGCTCACGCATTGGCCATTGCATGTGATGTGAGCCGGTACGCGTTGTACAGCAATGGTCCAATCGGTGCGCACGCATTGGCCATTGCATGTGATGTGGCGAGTGCAGCGTTGTACAGCAATGGTCCAATCGGTGCGCATGCATTGGCCATTGCATATGATGTGAGCGGATACGCGCTGTACAGCAATAGTCCGATCGGTGCGCACGCATTGGACATTGCATTTGATGTGAGCGGTGCAGCGTTGTTCCTTGAAATACGCGTTGTACAGCAATGGTCCGATCGGTGCGCATGCATTGGACATTGCATTAGATGTGGCGAGTGCAGCGTTGTTCCTTGAAATACGCGTTGTACAGCAATGGTCCGATCGGTGCGCTACGCATTGGCCATTGCATGTAATGTGGCGAGTGCAGCGTTGTACAGCAATGGTCCGATCGGTGCGCACGCATTGGCCATTGCATATGATGTGGCGGGTACGCGTTGTACAGCAATGGTCCGATCGGTGCGCACGCATTGGCCATTGCATATGATGTGGCGAGTGCAGCGTTGTACAGCAATGGTCCGATCGGTGCGCACGCATTGGCCATTGCATATGATGTGAGCGGGTACGCGTTGTACAGCAATGGTCTGATCGGTGCATACGCATTGGACATTGCATTTGATGTGAGCGAGTGCAGCGTTGTTCCTTGAAATACGCGTTGTACAGCAATGGTCCGATCGGTGCGCACGCATTGGCCATTGCATGTGATGTGAGCGGGTACGCGTTGTACAGCAATGGTCCGATCGGTGCGCACGCATTGGCCATTGCATATGATGTGAGCGGGTACGCGTTGTACAGCAATGGTCCGATCGGTGCGCACGCATTGGCCATGGCATATGATGTGAGCGGGTACGCGTTGTACAGCAATGGTCCGATCGGTGCGCACGCATTGGACATTGCATTTGATGTAAGCGGGTACGCGTTGTTCCTTGAAATACGCGTTGTACAGCAATGGTCCGATCGGTGCGCACGCATTGGCCATTGCATGTGATGTGAGCGGGTACCCGTTGTACAGCAATGGTCCGATCGGTGCGCACGCATTGGACATTGCATTTGATGTGAGCGGGTACACGTTGTTTCTTGAAATACGCATTGTACAGCAATGGTCCGATCGGTGCGCACGCATTGGCTAGGGCCTGGCATGGCAACGAACGCGTTTTCGAAGCTTTAACGAGTCTGATGCAGTGAATTCAGTTGGCCAGCCACAACAATGTTGCAAATTCATGGGTGTCATGAAGTTGAACTTTTGAAGGATGCTGTGGGCGTGTGTATGAGTGGTGCAATTCCATGGATTGGCCAGATTCAGAAGATGCAAATGACTTGGACCTATCACTTTGGACACATGGGACAGTATCTGCCTCTGCAGCACACATATAATGCTGGCTGTTCCCCTGAGAGCTCACTTGCCTGCACCACATGCTCCAGGACGACATCTGCCACCAACACTGCTGCTGTCTCTGCATCCTCTGGCTACTGCAATGGCACGTACTGTGGAGAGAGCCCCAGCCTTCAGCGCTGAGGAGAACCAGGCCCTGCTGGACAGCCTCCTTCCACAGTACAGCAAGCTGTATGGGAAACCAGGGGAGCAGGTGAGTGTGCTGTCCACTGCCTCACTAAATGTGCATGTTGTCTGACTAGCAAGACTTCCAGTGTGCACACCACTGGCTAGCATGCTCACTGAGTAGTTCTCACCCCCCAAAGTGTGTAGTTACATGCACTGAACATGTATAGTGCATTAACAGTGCATTCCAACAAGGTTTTACTTCCCAGGCAATGATACCATTTAGTAACTGCTGGTAAACTGTTCATAGCCATAGTTGCACTGCCTGTGTACATCATATGCCCCTGTGATTGAGACATGTATATCCAACTGTGTGATGCACGGATATGTTGCATGTGTAGTAATGGCCTTTTTCACTTTGTCATCCTCACAGGTTGATGCCCACCAGAAGCAGGAGATCTGGCTGACCATCGTCCGAGAAGTACGATCCGTGGAGGACTACAAGCGCCGGATCCGCAACTGCCAGAAGAGGTGGCAGGACCTTCGGGGCTGGACCCGGAGGATCACAAGGGTCCAGCTGAAGCTTTCGCCTCCTCGCAGGAGGGGCGGACACCGGACCCTGACCCCCACATGCACCGGATCCTGGCGGTGGTCTTCCCTGACCTGGATGGGCAGTTGAAGGCCAGACAGCAGCAAGGAGGGGGTGAGTCCATGACTGCACTGTGAACTTTGTCTGACATGCTATGTGCCCTCCTCTGGCCTGGTTAAACCTCCACAGTACATCAGTCTTGTGGTCCAGGACCCATGTCCCTCAATTGTGACATGCCCACTCCTCATCTGATACCCAGGTGTAGCCCTTACAGTCTGATAATTGTGTCACTTGGGAACTGTGTCCTTGCATTTTGCTTAGCTCAGGGTGGGGGACAGCATTTGTTACCGTACCTTTGTGGTGGTCTTCATGGGTGGGTCAATTGCTTACACAATGCCTGAGTTCTGACATGTAATCTGCATGTAACTTTGATATGTGTTCCAATTGCTGATCTGACTCACCACATGTGCCTGGGGTATTTGGCACACCCCCATGCTGCGGGTGGGAACAATGTTTGGGCCTCAGGAGTATGTATATCAAGTGTGTCACACATGCTTGGCCACATGCCTGCTGTCCAGGGCTCATCCCTCTTTCACGTGGAGCAGGACAGTCATGCCTACTCCAGGGCATACAATACACTCTGTACTCCCACTCCCGTGTATCAGCTGACACGTTGTGCTCAGTGAAATGTTCCCTCAGGTGTCTGCCTCTGTGTCATTGTGCTGTGGCTTCGTTGTCAGGACTACTGGGGTGTTTATCGGTTAGGGCTCAGCATGCCATCTGAGATGTGACCATGAGAGACGATACTTGTGTGATATATAGGTGTTTGATCACTTGACTGTGCAGACTGGTGCATGCGACTGAGAAGTTCAGGCAGCTGTTTATCATTCACAGCAGACTGTGAGGTGCTCAGGTTCAGAGAGTTGTGTTTCATGTCTCCCATATGTCCAATTGGTATGACGTGGACAAATAAGAGTTCAGATGATGTGGTGTGTGGGGGATGGACATGTGCACTTGTCAGCTACAGAACTTGCATTCCCCATGACCTAGGATTGTGACACAGTGCAGACTGTTGTTGGCTGGCTGCCCTGCCCATGTGACTGGAGACAGTGATGTATGACTTTGCAGGCATGCCTGTGTGTGAGAAGTTGGCCTGGTATATGCTGTTCACTAATTAAAGTGGACACCTTGCACCAGAACAATTCGACTCTTATGGTAGATAGGTTTAAGACAACCTTTATAGAAAGCTATCCTAGTGGTAGCTGTGGAGAGCAGCCTTCAGGCTAAGTCTTGAAGGAATGTAAAGCAGCTTGTTTTACCACACAATCTCTTGAATCACCAAATGAAAAGACACCACACAGGTATATATATCAAATATATATGTATTTATTAATAAACACTCTCTACTAATCTCTTTATGAGATTAGAGGACAGGAACATATGTACAAGTCAAATATTATCAGGATTGTGTAGCACAATTGAATATTACAATCTTAGTTTGCTAGACCTAGGTCTAGGGCATCTAGAATCGAGGGACCCCCAAGAACCACCCCAGGTAGTTGTAGGAGACCCACAGGGGACGGACGCGGTGACCTGGCACCGATGCGAATCCTGTACGAGTCTATGCACTCAGACGCGATTGAAATATCAATGTTAAAGGTCCCTTGCGTGTTCGAGGTGAACACACCGATCGGTCCTTGTACGAGTCGAAGGACGCGGTTACAGATGGTATTGCAAGGGAGTTGGACGCGGTGTGTCTAACACAGACGCGAACCAGGTACGAGTCAGTGCGATAGTCGCACTGGGAAAGTTAGAGATTTAGGACACTTCGAGGGAAGCTACAAGCAAGTCACTTACAGGGTAAGTAGTTCTAGGGCCCACACCCACAGGAGCACCATAGTGCTGAAGTTACCTCACCCAGGGGAGCCGGGTGCATAGGTGTTCTTTGGTGTCGGGTCGCGGCGTCGTTTTCAATGGGAGCCAATGAAGACTTGCTGCTTGCGGCGACAGGAGAAGTGTCCGGAAGAATCCAAGCCTGGATTCGGAAGATGGAAGACCTGAAAGCAGAGGGGACAGTGTTCAAAGTCACTTGGCAGTGACTCGGGGCAAGGAAGATGGATGCCCACCGTCGTCGCAAGATTCAGGTCATTCGTGGTTGCCTTGACTCTTCAGCCACGAGGTCCAGGAGGTGTTGACGATGACCAGGAGCTGGATTCGGTGTGGCCCACGATGTCTGCAGCTTACTGCGGTGTCGGCAACTTGATCGGAGCCAACAAGCCTTGGTAACAGCAAGTCTCGGGGAAAGTGTGAAGAGACAATGGCGCAGACCAGCAAGGTCTGTGGAACTCACCCAGCGAGGGTAAGTCAGGGCAGGCCTGGAGCAACCAGGGGAGCCCTTTGGTTTCTTTGGAAAGTCTTCTGGGGACCCGCAAGCCGGCTGGCAAGAGATCGCGAAGACGCCTCGGGAGGATTCTCTCACAGGGGCCCACGGTCACTCGGGATGTGGTAGGCCTCTGATCTTAGGAGGGCTTCCTGCGGGAGGCTGGGACCACACGTGGTCCAAAGCACAAGTTCGTGGAACGTTGTGAAGGGGTTGCACTCGACAATAGTGCACAGTACCCAGGGGTCGCGGTTCCTCGTTTCTCTTGGAGTCCACTGGCCTCAGCTTCGCTGGGGACTCACGGTGGCCTTTGAGAAGTCAGTAAATCCACTTCTTGGGCTGCAGGGACTTCGGACTCCGGCGGGAGCGGCGTAGTTTGCGACCATCATTTGTAGTTTTTGGTGCCTGCCAAGCAGGGGAGTCACTCCTTGATTCCAAGGGAGATTCTTCAGTCTTCCAAAGGTAGTGGAACGTCGAAGGTCCGGGATTCTTCTTGTAGAGCGTCGTCCAGGGAAATCTAGGGTGCAATGCACAGGTTCCCCCTCTTATAACAAAAGAAGGGGAGGGACTAGCTCTATGACCCTACCTATGGGAGGGTCAGGGGAGTGGATGGCTACACCCACTTCCCTTTGTCCAGTTTCGCGCCAGAGCAGGGACAGGTAGCCCCTGAGCCGGTTTGAACTGGCATATGCACAGAGGAGCCTTCTGCTCCCCCAGTGCAGGACTTCAAAGCACTCTAAGAGTGCACCCACCCAGTCCCAATACACTAAACCCTGTCTGGGAGGTGGTCACACCCCCTTGGGACAGGATATCTATTGTTGGGCTTCCTCCACTGCGAGTGTTGGTCATCAGCAGGAGGGCAGCCCAGTGTCTGTGACTGGTGGCATCCATTTTGTGATGCCAGGGCTCTGCAGGATTCTACCGCGTTTCCACAGTAGGTACATGTCTATCCCTCTAGAAGGGTGGAATGCTACCCCCGCCACCAGGACTGGCGGGGGTAGTATTCCAAGGTGTTTGACACCAAACACGACATGTTTCGATGCAGCCATTCCAAAGTTAGCATTTTACCGCGAGGATATAATGCACTTAAAAGTATATGGTTTAACCGCATCCACAAACAGCACCAGAGAATGGACTCTGAGGGCTGCAGAGGAGCCCTGCTCAGGCAGAGGCACCCCCTCACATAGAAGCCAAGCACCCTGCCCTCAGGATTGATAGGGCCTGCCTTAGGGGTGACTGATAGGGTTATATGTGTGTGTAGGAGAGATATAGGGAACCTATATCTCAGTGAGGGTGCTAGCACTTCCTCACTCAGGCTGCAGTAGCAGGCCTGTGGTGTCAGATTTTAGTCTGCTTCCCAGGGGTGGCATAATACATGCTGCAGCCCCTGGTAGGCCTGTGAAGTACCTATGCCCTTGGTACCTAAGGTACCATATACTAGGGACTCATAAGGTGCCACAGTATCTAATCACTAGTTCACCTAGAGTGCACTCCAAATCGTTTAGAGAGAACAGAGAGGCTGGGGCCCTGATTAGCAGGGTCCCAGCCTGACTATAGCCAGAAACCAGTGTAAACATCAGAAAAAAAGTGGGGGCAACATAAGAGGCAGATCCTACTCTCCTACACAACCCCCCCAAACGCAGGGACACTAAACTAACCTTGACCAGTTGAGTCTTCGTGTTCAAAGTGGAAATACCTTGAGAGTCCATCTGCATTGGCATGTTGGGTCCCAGGTCTATGTTCCACTGTATAGTCCATCCCCTGTAGGGAAATGGACCACCTCAAAAGTTTTGGGTTTTCTCCTTTCATTTGTTTAAGCCATAGGAGGGGCTTGTGGTCGGTCTGAACTATGAAGTGAGTACCAAACAAGTATGGCCTCAGCTTCTTCAGGGCCCATACCACAGCAAAGGCCTCCCTCTCTATAGCTGACCAACGTTTCTCTCTAGGGGTCAGCCTTCTGCTAATAAAAGCTACTGGCTGGTCTTGACCTTCATCATTCAGTTGAGACAGTACAGCTCCCACACCCAGCTCAGAAGCATCTGTTTGGACAAGGAACTTTTTGGTGTAGTCTGGACTCTGTAAGATGGGGGCAGTGCACATGGCCTGCTTTAGGTCTTCAAATGCCTTTTGACAGCTAGCTGTCCACTGAACCTTTTTTGGCATTTTCTTTGAGGTCAGATCATTCAAGGGGGTCACTATAGATCCATATCCCTTGACAAACCTCCTATAGTACCCAGATAGGCCTAAGAAGGCTCTCACCTTTGTCTGGGTGGTTGGAGCAACCCATTCCATTATGGTCTGGATCTTGCTCTGTAAAGGTTGAACCTGGCCTCCACCTACAAGGTGGCCCAGGTACACAACCTGACTCTGCCCTATCTGGCACTTAGTGGCCTTGATAGTGAGGCCTACCTTTTGCAGGGCCTCCAAAACATTCCTGAGGTGGACCAGGTGATCCTGCCAGGAGGAACTAAAGACAGCAATATCATCTAGATAAGCTGAGCAATAAGTTTCCATCCCTGTCAGAACTTTATTCACCAACCTCTGAAAAGTGGCAGGTGCATTTTTCAATCCAAAGGGCATCACCACAAAGTGGTAGTGCCCACCAGACGTCGAAAATGCTGTCTTGGCTTTTGCATCATCAGCTAATCTGATCTGCCAGTAGCCAGCTGTTAGGTCAAACGTGCTTAGATACTTGGCTGAGGCCAAAGTATCAATCAGCTCATCTGCCCTTGGTATGGGATAGGCATCAGTCCTAGTGACTGCATTGAGGCCTCTGTAGTCTACACAAAACCTCATTTCTTTCTTACCACCCTGGGTATGAGGCTTGGGTACCAGGACTACTGGACTAGCCCAATGGCTATCTGAAGGCTCAATTACACCTAGCTCCAACATTTTCTGGACTTCAGTCCTGATACAGTCCCTGACATGGTCAGGTTGCCTGTAGATTTTATTCTTGACAGGCAGACTGTCTCCAGTGTCCACCTCATGGGTGCACCAGGAAGTCTGACTAGGGGTCAGGCTAAACATATGTCTAAACTGTTGCAGAACTTGTCTGCACTCAGTTTGCTGATGGTCGGTGAGGCTGCTTGCCAAAGCAACACCATCTACTGACCCATCATCAGGGTTCTGAGAGAGCAGGTCAGGGAGAGGGTCACTCTCCTCCTCCTGGTCCTCATCAGTTGCCATGAGCAAGCCCATGTCAGCCCTGTCAACATATGGCTTTAATCTGTTGACATGGAGCACCCTCAGGGGGCTCCTGGGAGTTCCAAGATTCACCAGGTAGGTGACTTCTCCCTTCTGTTCAACTATTGTATGGGGGCCACTCCACTTGTCTTGGAGGGCTGCTGGGGCCACAGGCTCCAACACCCACACTTTCTGTCCTAGCTGGTATACAGTCAGTACAGCCTTTTGGTCATGCCAAGCTTTTTGTAATTCTTGGC